>OX422221.1:502908402-503236175 GCA_949130495.1 Sambucus nigra | reverse complement strand
TTACGAGTGTGAAGGGAGTGAAGGAATTAATTTTGAAGAAGGTGACGTGGGCAGTTTTGCCGAAGGTTGTAATACGTATTGGTCCGCTCACGATGACCTAGTTCACATTGGGAAGCTGTTTGATAGTGAAATCTCCATCAGACAAAAGTATGCCGATGGAACTGCAGGAGTCGGGGTTTTGCTTAGCCTGAGTGTTTTACCGAGACGGTCATATTTACCGAAGCATAGAGACTCGAGCACTGGGGTTTTAGCAAATAACCCTACTAGAAGTAGGAAGGGGTGTGATGTTTTGTCGGGGTTATGTGCTGAGGGGGAACAAGCAGGAATTTTTGCTGCTCAAGATAAGGACTTCAATTGTGCACATCCATTTTTGGCTGTAAAGTGGGTGGAGCTATCAAGGATATAGATGTTTTAGTGACTTCTCTGAATGTGACAAATAAGTAGACTTAATGGGATGGTATTAGTGTGAATAAAGATATAGGTGATGGTTAAGTTAATGATAGGACTCGCGTGGCCAATATTGGGGGACATTCCCTTGTTATGCCCAAAAAGTTTTTGTCCTTTTTAAACACGCTGGGACCTGGTCTGAATTCGGGTAAGCTGTTGAACATAAGTTTTTCAGAAGAAAAATAAAGTCCAAAAGCGAAAAAAATAAGAAGATGGGAAAAGTGGGTCATGATAAAGATTTTAAAGGTGCAGAAGATCGGGTGGTCACGTATTATAAACCACTTTTTTCACTTGTCCCAACGTTTTTTTTCAGAATCATTTAAATTTATGGGGTTCCCACGAAAGTGATATGTCGTTTTGGCTCACATTGCCCTCATGGGGAAACCAAAATATTTGACTCATGTATGAACATAAGATATGATTGGCACCCACATTCTTTTCAATAATGTGTGAACATAAGAATGATTAGTAGGCTACCTTAAATGGTGTACTCATGTGTAACACATGGTGGTAGGGGGAAACATTTGTAGACTTTAATCTCTACCGTCCATATCATTATTGATCTAATGGATGTGGTCAATTCCAAGAAATTATGAATATATGAGGAATTCATTTTGTTGAAGAGATGGAGAAAACTGGACAACATCAAACACCAAGAGAGGAAGCAAAGAAAAACAAAGTGTTCAAGAGCTTGAGGGGATTCAAAGTGAGTATATCTTTGTAATGAGAGGTTTAATTTTTTAGAGTGTGTGAGTGTTTTTAAACATGTGTTTTATTCTCAAGGTGAAATTAAATTATCCCTCCCGAGGTTATAGCCTATATCGAGTGAACCACACTAAATATCATGTTTCGTTCTTATGTGTGCTTGTTCCTTTTCATCTATAATTTATTTTTCTTTGGTTGATTGTGGTGCCGGCATTTAGGCACAACAATTGCTATCAGACCTCCAGTTATACACAAGGTGTTTGATAAAAAGGTCCATATTTAGGCTTTATTATTAAATAACTAGTGTTTGTAAGTCATGGGGCATTTTTAAAAAGCAAGGACAATACCCCATATTTATTAAATAGGTGAGAAAAAAGCCTTTCTCATGGGGCTCACATAATAGAATTCTCAAAATCATCAATATAAGATCTAAAAAATCTAGAGAAAGGACCTTTATAAGGTCTAACTTTGAATGATGGGATAATATCAGGGTATGATTCCTGGAACACCAAATCCGCCAACAAATATATGAAGGAAGAATCTTGCAGAGAATAGCTCAAATGTTTTTTCCATGGCAATTAAACCACCGAGACATAATTTTTTAGCGCGGTGATTGATTCTGAGCTTTCAATCCCATCAAATTTTCAAAGTTTTTCCACACATCCTAAGTAATTTCACTAAAAAGAAATAAATGATCATCACCTTCTTCTTGAAGCACACAACAACAATGACATTTAGATACCATCGGAATATAAATAGTCTTGAGATTGATGTCTAGAGGAAGAGCTTTATACAGAATTCCTGACAAAAATATCGAAACTTTAGGAAGAATTCTAGGATACCAAATCATAAAAAGAAAATTGAGAGAAATGTTTAATCCAAATAAAATACCAAGAATTTTTAACGATAAATCCTTGATGCAACCAATTCTGATCACTTGAAAAAAAATCATCAATAAATTCACCAATAGATTGCATTCGCTTCCATGTGACACTAGTAAAAGAAGGGACACCCCTGAAATTAACATGAGAAAGTTTTTTATAGTTGCAATGCATAAACTTATCCCAAAGAGAATTGTTTTGTAAAAAGTGAATTCAAATTTTCCAAGCATATGCATTACAAATATCATTTAAATCTCGTAGACCAAGACCTCCTTCTGATTTTGGCTGATAAATCACTTCCCATGAAATCCAGTGGTGCTTTCTAACATCATCTTTATGCCCCCCCCCCCCCCCCCCCCCCCCCCCACACACACACACAAAAAAAATTAGAACATATATTATTTAAATCCTTAAAAAAGGATTTAGTTCGGTAAGATACGACCAATGGAATGCAAGATAAACTGGATCAGTAAGATACGACCTGGTTAGCTAATAAATGAATTATTCCAACTGTTAATCCAATCAACAACTTGAGATAAAATACCATTAAAAATGTTATTTTTTTGGCCCACAAAAATGGGAACTCCTAAGTAGATTATATGTAGAGTTGACTGTTTAAAATCGGTGCAAGCTACCAGTATGGCCCGCTGCCTCGATGAATTTTTTTAGAGAAAGTAATACATCTGTTCTTGTTATGTATCTATTGATCGGGGCGCTTACATTTACTCATGGCTAGAAATTTTTGGGTTCAATACAAGGTTGACCCATTTGATGGAAATGGTATCTTTACTCTATGGAAAAATAGGGTGAAGGACATCCTTATTCAAGGAGGCCTTGCACGGTCATTGAAAGGAAAATATGGAAAGCCGGATAAAATTATGGAAGATGAGTAGGAGGATGTTGAGTCAAGGTGATTGAGAACGATACGACTCAATATTGGTGATAATATCATAAATATCGTCATTGATGAGGATACACTGCCAAAATTGTGGTAACAGTTAAAACAACCTTTATCTATCTAAGACTCTCATAAAAAATCTCAATCTCAAGCAGGAGCATTAACATTTAAAGATGGAGGTGGGTGGGGACATTACGAATCACATCAGTATGTTTCATTGGATTTTCAATCAACTCAAAAAGGTTGATGTAAAGCTTGAGGAAGAAGTTCGTGACTTATTGTTTCTTACCTCTCTGACCAATTAACACGAGAACATAATCACTACCATTTTGTATGGAGAAGATATAATGAAAATGGATGAGGTGAAGTCAACTATATTGTCCCATGCAAAGAGAAAATATTCGGTAGAGAAGAATTCGGCTTCATCTATGTTCATTCAAGGTCAAAATCAGAGAAGGAATACCCACTGTGGATTTACTGGAAGTAGTAGGTCAAAATCAAGATGTGGTGAAAAAGGTCGACAATTTTACAAGTGCAAGGTGTGGGGTAACATAAAATGTGATTGATGATGCTGGAAATAGCACCACCAATCCAGGTGTTGGTAAGCTCGATCTAGTGATAACAATGGCAACACATGTGTATATTAAATAGAGATATTGAGGTGAGGAGAAGCGGATGAACACAGATATGTAAGTGGTTCAGCCTGAATTGGCCTACGTCCACTGTGTGTGTGTGTAACCTCACTATAATTGGGCACTAATGGCTATGGATACAATCTCTCAAGCTTTTTCTCTCTACTGTATATTTAGACAGAGTTTTAGCAAGGGTTATGGAAATCCGGTCCTTTGCTAGGTAGAAGATGATCTCTATATATAGCACCCTAGGGGTGTCATGTATCCCCCATGCATGCAATAGGCATGTGTGTGCTAGCCTCACCAATAGAGGTGAGCCACCTGTCACTGTCACATGTAGGGAATGATGATGAAATATTCTCCCCATGTGTGGAGAATAATCTTGTTATAACTGACTCGTGACCACGTGTCCTCATCCAGATGTCAATAGATGCTTGGTTGCCATATTGGTGCATGAGCTTGGCCTTGTTGAGGCCGAGCTATAGAGGGTCGACATTCGCTCGATCCAAGGTGAACCATGGGAAGTCTCGGCCTGTCCCTAGCGGAGTAAGTATGCTGGGTCGGCCTGACTGAGGTCGAGGTCGGGCTGATTCCATGCTAAGACTACTAAGTCCTCCTGTCACCTTGGCTTGAACTAGGTCGAGGTTGCCATATCCAGGTATACGAGGATATTATTGATACCCGTGTTGCGCGTAGAGTCTATTGGAGATGTAGGTGCCAGTGTCGGCCTAAGCCGACCTCACTGAGGCCGAGGGCTGATGTTGCGAGCCACAGATTATCCAGGGTCCTTCAATGTCTCGGCTGTCACCTCGGTCGAGGTTGTTGTCTCTAGGCCGAGGTCACACTTGGGCATATCAATCACCCCCCAGCCCCTAGTCACATACGAAGGAGTGCGACTAGGGGATAAGTACGCATCCGAGGCCTGGCCTCCCTAGGACGAATACTGGCTTGACACTTGTCCAATGTTGAAGCATGCTTGCTTAATGGGCATGTGCTGTCAGCCGCCCTTTGGGGTTCCCAAGGCAATGATGGGCCTTGGGAAGAGCGCCCAAGTATTTAAGGGTTTTAAAAACCCTTTTCCCTCCTTCTTCTTCACTTTCTTCTTCCTAGCAAACTCGTTCTTGCGATTTCTCTCTCTAAGGCACCTCTCATCAAGGCCCTCCTGCTGCTCGATTCACCATTTCTCGCGAGTTTCCTGCATTCTCTGTCATCGTCCCATTTCTAGGTATCTCTACCCCTTCATTTTCCTTGTTTTTCGTTTTTGGTTTGCATTTTCTGGCGAGGTTCTTGGTTTTTCGGTGATTACCATTTTTTCAGGCGACTGTATTTCCTTTAAACTGTTAACTTTTGATCTTTAGATTCCTTAGATAAATAAACCAATCTTTTTTGTAGCTTTTTAGGAGTTTTCAAGTCTAGGGTCAGCCTCTGATGCTCAGACCCCTATATCATCTTCTTGAGGAGTTCCCCTCCCTTAGGGATAAGACCTTAGTGAAGATTAGACAAATAGAAAGATCACAGGAAAAGGCTCGTAGGTCACAATAATTTCCAACTAGACCTATCTTTCCCCCAGCTCTGAGGGTGATATATCCTGATCCCCCGGAGAACTTCTATCAGACAGAGGTCCCTGCTGACCTTGCGCCGATGTCTGAATCTGAATCTTCTACTTCAGATCCCATGTCCGTGGACTCATTTCAAGAGGCCATGGACTTCACACCTCAGGAAGGTCAGGCCTCTGATCAAGCCGAGGTCTCAAGTCGCGCCTCATCTCAAAATGGCTCCAGAACTTCATCCTCTGCTTCAGAGGTTGAAATAGTTGAGCCGAGTGTGGCCGTGATGAGTTGGCCTGGTAAGTGACATTCTCATTTTATGCTCTCATTCTTTCTTCTCTATAGACATAAGATACTTTACCCATGTATTGCTTTTGGTTATAATTTTCCTCGAATCTGTTTTATCTTTGCAGATATATTTTCTAGTCATCCTTCTTTAGTTCATTAGTATGCTTATTATTCTAAGAATCAGGTTAATTTTGTTTTAATTTTTTATCAGTTTAACGGTTTGAAGTTTAATAGTGTTATAGTTCTCTTCAACAATTTTAACAGTGTTATAGTTATGTTCAACAATATAAGTTTGAATTTTAACAATTTTAGCTCAACAATTCACTTCAACAATTTTCTTAGTTGAGTTAGCACGGGTAGCCAATATTATTATTGTTTATTAGTCATACGTCCTTACAAATATCATTGACTAGTATATTGTAATAAAATAAGGGGTTTTGGGAACAGTTCATCATAATGCTTAAAGTGTATAAAAATATGACACTCCATATAATTTTATAAATTTAGTCCCTTTACTAAAAACACCATGAAAATGGTGAAAAATGGTGTCTCTGGTACGAACCAAAAAAATAAAGGTTATTGTACAAAAGGGACTAGATTTATAAATGTTATTGGACCACAGGGACTAGATTTATAAACTTGAAAAGCATTATCCTAAAAATCCAAATATAGGAAGTAACATGACCTTTACCTTAATTCTTAAATAAAAATAATTATTAACGAGTAAAAAATATGTGTACTCATAAGAATGTTAAATTGGCATTTTGAAGCACTCAAGGTGACATAGGAAAGTTCAAAATGTATTTTCAATATATATATTGTCGGAATTTGATCAATATGTAAAAGCCCTTTAGTTTTTGAAGAAATATTTGCAATAGAAAAAAATATAATTGGTTGTAATATTATCTTTTGACTAAGTTGCTTACTTTCAAAACAATGGGTTTGCACCCTATGCGACATCTCAAATGATGTGCAAGATATTGGTGTTTAGTGATATTTGCTTAATAATGCGACTGAAATGTTTTGAAGGTAATAATTTAAATTTATAATGACTTTTTTAGCCTAAAAATTTATCACTACATTAAAATGGGTAAATTGGCACCCTTCCAGCGCTTAGCCTTGTCATGATCAATGACCGTGATAACAAACACGCGTTTTGTGGCATGGTCATTGACCGTGACAAGGCCGTGATAAAGTATTATCACGGTCATTGACCGTGACCAGCCCATGACAATTCTATTTGTCACGGACTTGTCACGGTCATTGACCGTGACAATACTTATAATGTTGTCACGGTCAATGACCGTGACAAATGTCGCAGTAAAAAAACCCTTTCCCTTCTTTTTTCTCCCATCGTTCCTTCCCTCATTCTCTCTCTCTCTCTCTCTCTCTCTCTCTCACACACACACACACACACACTTTCAGGTTACTCTCTCTCTCTCTTCCATATATATATATATATATATATATATATATATATATATATATATATATATATGCTTGTGTGTATATATATGTGTGTCTGTATAAATGTGCGTGTGTATGTGTGTGTGTGTGTGGTGGGTGGGGGTGGGGCAGGGTGGGGGGTTGTGCGTGTGTGTGTGTGTGTATGTGTGTGTGTGCGTGTGCGTGTGCGTGTGTGGTGGGTGGTGGGTGGGGAGGGGGAGGGGGTGGGGCAGGGTGGGGGTGGGGTATGGGGCAGGGTAGGGGGTTTGTAGGGGGTGGGGCAGGGTGGGGGGGGTGTTTATACATATATATTATTTTGTGTGTTTGGTGTGTGTGTGTTTATACATATATATTATTTTGATAATGAGTTGTTATATTTTAATTCCCATCCAACTCTCGAGTGTGTTTTACCATTGAGTCATGATGCGATAGTTGATCGGTTACTTGGCATAAAATTGAGGCATACTAGGGTTCGTGAGGAACCAAAGACAACTATATAAACACACACACACAAAATAATAATACACACATTACATAACATTTGTGTAATGTATAATTTTGTCCAAAACAATAATTTCATATTAGAGGAATGAGTTTTACAATTGAAATCAACTTAGTCCAATTCCATACTTCTTTTCCCACCCCATGTAATTGTTAAAAATAAACATGAGTCTTATCCATTTTAAGGAAGGAGGAAGTTTATCTCTGTATGGAAAATCTTATAAAATCATATTATTGTTATGTTAAACAATGGGTATTCTAAGTCATTTATGTCCTTTAAATTAATCCAGTAGTAACATCCACAAATGTATAATAGTGAATGATGATGGGACGAAGTTCGCTGAAGTCCGGTAGGTACATAATTATGTGAAGCTTTGTCGGAATGTGTAACGCCCCGACTTGAATTTGGGCTACCGTTGGGTAAAATCGGAGTCTATGTGTTAATGGTGGAGGGGGAATATTAAATTTTATTATATAGGGAAAGCCTCTAATTTGAAGCATTTTATAAGAAATATAAGGTAATTAACAAATTTTCATTTATGGAAAAGACTTTCACTTTAAGGAAATCAATTAATTAGAAATATTTACTTAGAAAAAATTCCATTAAATCCAACAATGCCAATAATAAGGAAATATACCACGCAACTCCTGTATTATTACAATAAATGGGCCACGGCCCGAATATTTTTTTTTCAAAATGCCATAAATTTAAATGTCCTCAAACACAATTTTTAAAATGTTATGGTAGAACTCTAACAACGATTCTAACCCTCGGAAGCCTTACCAACATCCTTGCTTCCGTTCCTACCGGAAGCATCTGGGGGTGGGGTTATTTAACATACAAAGTAGGGGTGAACAAAGCGCTCAGCAAGTTGGGAAATACTAAGAAATATATATTTTTATTCCAAAATACTCTACATATAACGTTTATTTTAGCGATTTCAAAAGCGTTATCATTTTATGTGTGTGTGTGTGTGTGGTGGGTGGGGATGGGGATATTTCACTTTTGTACATATTAACAGTAACAGTTCATTTTTATTTGTAGTAATTGTACATATTTGCATGTCTTCTTTTAATTCATTTTGATATGTACTAATAAGATTTTTTTACAGCAAATGTCTCCTTCAGGTATTAAGACGAGGATGATGATGCTGGTTATGATGATGTCGTCTGGGCTCAGTGGTAGCGGAGGCGACGAGGGCTCCTCGGCCCCTAGTCTCCCCAAATATGGAAAATTGGGTATGCCCATCGAGAACAAGTCGGGGCTATTAGTGAGATCCCTCGAGCTGGTAAAGACGATCATCGACCCGAGGTACATTAGTTGGAAGGAGGTGCCATATGAGCTCAAATTAGCTATTTGGGTGGCACTACAGGTAATATATTTATATTTATATTTATATGAATATTTCAATTTCAATTTCGATTTCAATTTCAATTTTATTTTATATTTATATTTATATTTATTTGCAACTAACATTGTATTTGTTGGACAGGAACAATTCAACCTGGATCCAAAGCTACGCGATTCCGTCTTGGAGCAGTTGAGGGAGCAACACAAGACGTGGAAGAAGAATATGCGGACCCGGTACTTTGGGAAGACACGAGAGTCCATTATCCAATGGCTTGAATTCGTCCCACCGAAGGAGCCGATCTCATTAGCACAATGGCAAAGGTTCATTGACAATGAGATTGGGGAGCGACAATTGGCATCTTGCCAATCGGGAAGGGAAAATCGGGCAAAAAAGACGGACGTGCACTACTCCGGCCAGACGTGTTACGCTGAGGTGGAGCATAGGATGATGGTAAGATTTAATTTTTCTATAACTAATAAAAAATATATTATTCTGCATTATTTTACTTTGCGGGGCCGATACTAATTTTACTTCATTTTATTTTAGGGGATAGGGAGTGGCCCTGACGGTAGGCCACATAGGCTCGATACTTATGTGGATCTTCGGAAGAAGAAGGGGAAGGACAAGGATGTGTCCCCAAGCGTCGCGGCCACGATTGTAAGCAATTCGACAGTTTCCTTTTTGTTAATTACGTTATAATTTTTAATTTACTTATTTTACTAATTATGTGCTTTTTATCATTTCAGGCAAAGCTTAAGGAAGTGCATAAGTCGCAGTCTGATGCCGACAAGGCATCTTTGTCCACAGACGCACTCAGCCTAGTGCTTGTCTCTGATCGTAAGGGGAGGACAAGGGGGTGAGCTCGCGGGTGGCCAAATCTAGGATCATCGGATTGGATACGAGCGCTTGGGTTGGCTCGAATGGTGGATTCACATGAAGCGAAGCTGTCCCGTTTGGAGGCGATGGTCCAGGATATGTACTCATTCATGAAGCGTTCGTTGGGCAGAAATTGTATGGGGTAAAGGGAAGGAAAAGGCGGTGCAGGAGGAGGTGTGGGAGGACGAGGATGAGGATGTGGACCTCGCTGCTTCATCGTCGAGACGTGCGGACTTTGATGATCCACTTCCCTATTTGGATCCCTTCAACAGACCAATGTCGACACTTGGTTGGCCGAGCGCGTTTATACTGGACATATTTGATGGCCAGCGGATAGGGCGGGGGTTGAGGGACCCGAATATCGTCCAGGGTGCACTAGTTCATGGACGTGAGCTTCAAGACATCGAGTCCAGGGTGCTCGTCACGCATGTGATGCCCGAGAAGGAGAACTCCCAATTATGGTTGCGCGAACAATGCGTCACGATGTATATTAGTGGATGTGTTAATTTGTATATCACGTGGCTTACTCACCTCCTCAGCGTTAAACATACCCCAGACATTTAGTGACATTGATTTAAGTTTGAATTGAATTGTTTTAAATTATTACATTTGAATTATATTTGGATTATATGGTGATGCATATTCTATCTATTTTGAATGTATATTTGCATTATCTTTATTTTATTTGGATATATGATGTTTGAACAGGTACAACGTTGCTATAACAGATACAAATATACTGCTGGGTAGTGGCAGTGGTCATACTGCCCAGTAATTTTTTTTCAATTCTGCCTAGAATTGTCACGGTCATTGACCGTGGCAAATCCTTGACAAAGAAACTTCTCACGGACCTGTCACGGTCAATGATCGTGACAATTTTTTAAAAATGTCACGGGCTTGTCACGGTCCGTGACCGTGACAAATATTATCGCGGTCAAGGACCGTGACACGACTGTGACAATTCTAACGAACTTCTCTCCC
This sequence comes from Sambucus nigra, assembly GCA_949130495.1. Lineage (NCBI taxonomy): Eukaryota > Viridiplantae > Streptophyta > Magnoliopsida > Dipsacales > Adoxaceae > Sambucus > Sambucus nigra. Next base: position 503,225,621 of record OX422221.1, on the reverse strand, counting down.
AGAATTGTCATGGCCATTGACCTTGACAAGCTGAAGTTGTCAAGGTCAATGACCGTGACAATTCGGCAGATTTGGTGTAGTGTATATTGTTAACATATTATACAGTATTTACATAGGTTGAGGAACATACTAACTTTTTCTAATTTAAAAAAAAAAATTAAGTTCTACAAGAACTATAAAGCTCCCGAGCATCGCGCAAGGTTAAAACCTAGTGCATACATACATACATACATCATAATTTATGATGTATGTATGTATATATATATATATATATACATTATGTATCATGTATGTAAGAAAGTTGTTTATATATATATATATATATATATATTGCATGTATAATTCACTATAAAATTATATACATACATGAATTGACAATATTTTTAATACATATGTACTATATGTATATTTTATATTGTTCCATACATTAATAATACATGTATAAAACTATATATAAGTATCATGTATCCATCGATAATATTATTTAACTTTATATTATTCCGTACTTAATCTTGTGTACATGTACATATATATTCTTTATTTATAAGAATTACACACATATTAATGTATTATGTATGTATAATATATATTAAGGTATAACTGCATCAAAATATTAAGAATGAATAATTCTGAGTTGAAAATTAAAAAACAGAAGTTATAAAACACCCTAAACCTGTTTTCTAAAAAACTTGATTATAACACAGAAATATTATAATTATGTGTTTAGAAACAGATTGTCAAACGAATTTTTTTATCAGAAGTGTATTTAAACACAAAAACAAAATTATACTCTCATCATATGTCAGAGATTTTAGGCTCAAAATTAAGAGACTTCATTTTTGAAAATATAAATAGAGCATAAACCCTTTGGTTGTGCTACAACTTTAGGTTGGTCTAATATTGATCCCTTTTATTTTTTATTTTCAAAAATCATAATTTGATATTTTGTATGAAAAGTAAGAAAGAACTTTGAGTTCTCATTATAGCATTTTGAAACTTCTCAAGTCTTTTTGATGGCATTCAAGTGTAAAAATTGATCCGTAATAGTTAAACTTTAAGTTATATATGATGTCATATTATATGACACTTCGGGTTCATACAGACTGTAATATTAAATGCTAGGAATTCAGGTCCTAAATAAAATAATTCGAAAAATATCACGTGTGGCTTGATGTGAAAACTTCAACTTCTATCATTATGTGAGAACTTATGGTACTACACAAATTCTCATTTCAAGTTCAATAAGATCAACGTCATTTCCATTGAATATTCTACCATTTACTATCAAACTTCGAGTTTGATTAAAGACTAAAACATTTTTAGAGCTTCAAATCCGAATAACTTTGTCTAACATGAGAGCTTTATGTCTCATATTTTATATCCCAATGACAAATAATATTTTGTGATCTTTTGGTCACAATAATGAATATGCATCTTCATATAAAAAATAAACGATAATTAGAGAACTCGGTCTACATGAAATATAAAATAAAGGTAAGTTTACATGTAGTAAATTAGGAGAATAATTAGAGCACTCGATCTATAATGATAGAAGTTGTAAACTTCTATCATTATAGGGTATTGATATATGAGTCCTTATCCCACATAAAAAAATTCAGAATTGTAAAAATCAAATACTAACATGATGTCAAGAAGTTCAACACAAAGTTTTGAACTACAATTAACAAACTTCAAAAAATCACGTCTCACTCATTTCTTATCAAAAAATTACGATTTTGGTATCAAAAGAAAGGTTATTTAATGGTCGATATAGAAAAATATAAAACAAATTATTTAAAAATATATAAATGGGTTAAAATCCAAATCAAAATTTGTCATACCTTTTACAACTCAAAAAAATAAACGCTAGAATTCTCATCTTTTGTTCCTTGATCTCTAGTATCCACCGATCAACATGATGAGATATCGGCGCTATCGTGCTGATAACGTGTTGTGAAATGAGATAATCCAATAGTGTCCTTAATGATTATGGAATCCAAGTAAACTAGAATATAAGTGAAATGGCGGTCATCCACTTGATAACAAAACTTTGATTTCTTGTTTTTATGTATGCAATTTGGACTCCTAATAAAACTTTGATTTCTTTTTTTATCTATGCAAAAATCCCAAACGAATAGTATTCTTAAAAGGAAGGTGGTTGTATTTGTAGTAGACATCTATCCATATAGGGAACAATTTTTGAATTTTAAAAACTTTTTAAACCATTTTCCAAAAATAAAAACGTCCAAAAGGTGATTTAAATAAACTATTTTTAGTAAAAATATTTTTTTTATAAAATAATTGTAAATATCCAATAAAACATTGGAACGCTTCATAAGATCGAAAGTTAAGTTTACATGTTATTATTTATGGGGTGGTGATATTCACATCCCAAAAAGTTTTTCAAAACACCACAAAATAAAGTCATTTATTTTACTATTCAACACAACAAAATCTCACGACTAACCTTGGTCGTAGCACTCATTTTTACGGTTAAACTTGGCCGTGATACCTCTTTTCACGGCTAACCCTGACCGTGGTATTCCTTTTACCTCTAACCTTGGTCGTGATACTATCTTTACGGCTAACTTTGGCCGTGGTACCCATTTTTACGGCTAACCTTGGGCGTGATACTCATTTTCTCGACTAACCTTGGTCGTCGTACCCATTTTCACGGTTAATTTTTGTGGTGTTGATTTGTGTGGTGTTAAGGAGATAAAAAGTGAATTTTTTGTGGTATTTCAAAATAAATATTTTGGAGAACTTTTTGGGGTGCGAATATCATCACCCTTATTTATGTATGCAAAAATCCCAATTGGGACTCCTAATAAAACTTTGATTCCTTTTTTGAAAATAAGAGAAATGTTTCGGGGACTTAATTTTGCGATCCAAACACGTGTCCATGTGTCATTAATGTATTTTGAGTGGGAGACCCCAACTTAAGGTCTTCTCATTCAAAATGTACCAATGACACGCAAACACATGTCTGCGCCGCGAAATTAAGTCCCTCTTGCTGTAGCAAGACTTTTCCTTTTTTTATGTATGCAAAAATTCCAAACGAATAGTATTTTTAAGAGGAAGGTGATTTGCAGTAGACATCTGTCCATATATGAAAACCAATTGGAGTCGTACCATACCATGACTCTATCTATCCATATCCATATATATACCCGGATGGACCCCTCTCGCATCTCTTGAGGTATCATAAACATCCCATGTTTTTATATGCAACCTGAAAGGCTTCGAGGCTCAAGTGTTTGAAATCGATTTTCAGTTGTTTCGGATCAAGGTATTTTCCTTTCCCCTCTTTTTAAAACTAGAAAATTTTCACATTTTATGTCCTGGGGAACACTATCATCTTGACTCTACTACGGGATCAAGGTATTTTCATAACACTATAATGTATTATGATAGTATTAACAACACTGCATCTTTAGTTGAAAGGAAAAAAAAGTACAATAGAATTTTAATTAAAACCCGAGAGGGAAATGGAAAAAAAACAGAGGACGAGGTGGTTCACTAATGCCACTATACTACTATTATGGAAGTAGATTATAAGAATTAATCGAATTAACATTAATAACATAACCACTTACCAAACCCCAACATCAGATTCAGCATAATCAGAACCACATGGGTAAGCTTAAAAGAATGAACTAAATTTTCAACATAGTTCCTTGAAATTGTTATCTAAGATTTACCCTTATCATGTCGGCGTGTTGTGGATTGGATTATAACTCGAGTTCCTAAAGCCAACCTATTGATAGAAAATCAAACATAACCTCAACCAACTTGAATAAGAAGAAACACCATTTTTACGTTCGAAAGCATAATGGGAGACGGGGAAGAGATACAAAACTTACTTTCTTCTATTTTTATCACTGTTGTTAAGTATAACGTGTTTATAAAGACTTCTTTATAACATTGACAGTTTGACGTGTTCTCTTATTTACAAATTCAGATGTAAATTCAGCATATCTTTTCATATGGTTTAACACCAATAATAATCTACATCTGAGTAATCTGATGTTTCTAGGTTTACTAAGTTTGCTCCAACTAATTGGCGTTATTTTTCATTTTATTTGGGTATGTTATTTTAGAGATTCTTATTACATCCTATTTTTTCACACCAAAAATAATCTACATCTAAAGTTGCCTGAGTCCTGCTATTTTAGTACTACATAGTGGCAACATGATCCGATTTTTAAATATCGTTTAAATCGATAGATTATATTTCATTGCAAAAATTATAATACACAGTCCATTTGGGTGTTTGACATCTTCCTGATTTGAAATCATCTTAGGGCTATCGAATTCGGGTACCTAATAGCATATCGTACATTATTAAGTTTATGAGGATATGTATGATGCTCTTAATATCTATGTAGTATATCTGATTTTCCTGTTTATCTTGAGCCATTAAAATTATTGAGCAAATACTGAGGGCTGAAGGAAATGTTTGAAAAACTATGTATTACCTATTTCAAGTTACCAGATATAGTGTTATCAAAGGTTATTTAAAAGTCATTATTTCTTGATCCCTTCTTTCTCATCAAGTTGATTCCTTTTAATTTCTTCTTCTCTCTTTTGAATTATTGAGGAAATGATCCATTATAGTCGTTTATTAGCTTTTGTAATTATTGTTTCACATTTATTGAGCAACTTTCAACTTGTTTGTTTATTTATATGTTTTCTTCATCTACCAGTTTATCCAGCAAAGATGCGGAGCGTGAGATCAAAACATCGACAGTCTTGTTCAATGATGACCGAATTGCCTGCCGATATTCTATTATCTAATCTGTTCTTAAGACTCCCTGCCAAATCTATTGCGCGCTTTAGATGTGTTTGCAAGTCATGGCATTGTTATCTTACCGACCCAAAGTTTGTCAGAAGGCACAACAATCACATTAGTAAACTTAAAATCCCACAGAAACTTCTTACCATAATTTCCACCCGCTGTTTCATTACTTCAGTAGAAGAAGACCAGGAACCAGTTCATGTCATCCCTCGAAAATTTCCAGAATTAACAAAGAAGTTCCCCATCTTTTCTATTTTGGGTTCTGCTAATGGCTTTGTACTTCTACAGTTAAATTTAAAAAAATTAGTTATATGGAACCCAGCAACGGGAGATGATAAGATGGTTCCTGTCCCTAATGATCCACCTTACATTACTCATATACAAGGGTTTGGGTATGACTCCTCCATTGATGATTACAAGATAGTAAAAATTGCTTCATTGTTTCTAAACGAGGTTGACATTTATAGCCTGAAATCCAATTCATGGAGAAGAATTCAACTAGACTTCCCTAAAATATCAAATTCGTACTGCCGAAAACAACCATATGCGGTGGATAGATTTGTCTTTTGGTTGTTGGGTGTTGGCCATTCTATTTCTGCAGTGATTCTTTCGTTTGATGTGAAAGAGGAGAAGATTAGTTACTTGCCAATGCCCCCTCGTGATGGGAGGATGCTAAGTGATAGCAAGTTATTTTTGCATGTGACGATCGGATGCCTTGCCGTACTTGAAGTTTGTTACTCAACCGGACGAGTTAACAAGTGGGTTATGGGGAAAAAAGAAGACAACAACAAACAATGGAGTGGGGTTTGGGTTCCGGTGACAATGATAGTTCCTTCTCAACCTCTTTTGCTTCCTGAGAATGTGCGGCCGTTATGTTCTATGAATAATGGGAAATTCCTCATGTGTCAAGACATTTTGCAAAGGCTTTTCCTATATGATCCTGAAAGCTGTCAACGGACTGATTTTCCTATTGACGGGATTAATATATTCAACCAGCATGTTACGTATGTTGAGACGCTTGTCTCGCCTAATGCTTGGGAAGGGTAATTATATTACATTCCATAGTTTCTAGCTATTAGTTCGTATGTTAATGTTTATACATTTGTTCTAATCTTTCATCATGCAATTTTTTTTTTCGATTTTTCTTTCTTTCTGTTTTTTGTTCGTTTAAATTCTGATATTTGTGAACTTATTTATTATTTATAGTGCGACCCAAGTGCTGAGCATCACATCCCTGTTCTTTACTATCTTTTATTCTTTTCCAACTTTTATGCCATGGAAACAGTATGGAATGAAGGATTTAGTACGAAATTAGCAAACTCAAAAGACTACAGGAAAGCTCATGAATCATGTAAAAAATACGAACTTTTTTCTTTCTAGAGAGGGGGCCATAATGGGTGTTTATTATTGAGATCTTTTTATTTTAGAAAATTATATTACTAACCCAAAAAATAATTGAGATCTTTATTATATCATTGGCTATGTATACCAATAGTAATTTTACTTCACTAGAAAAACATTAAAAGACTAAGATATCCTTCACTTACTCTAATATTTTCTAAAGAGGACCAACCCTTTTATTACATTTAATAGTTAATACTAAAAATTAACAAAAGTAAACAATAAAGCCCTATTCTACATCATTCTACCCTCTTTTGAAAGAGTCGTCCAACTCTGAAAGTTGGCGTCGAGTGCAAATTTTTTCCAAAATATGCATCCGAGAAGAGGGAAAATTTTGCGGTTTTGGGGAAGACCTAATAAAATGTCTACTCAAAATTGCGCTCTTTTTTTTGCAATGAACTCTTGATTAATTGGCCCAAATTTCATTTTTTAAAAAAATAGGATCACACAACCCATTCATTCCGGAGGTGCATATCACCTAGCTAAAGGGTGCGAAACACCCAATATGGCCCCCCTCTCTATAAAAAATAGTTGTGCGACAGCACATGTTCAACCTTAGTGTGCACAGGAGTCCACCTCTCTCTAGAGAGAGAGAGAGAGAAATTCTGATATGTACCACGTATATATACCACTGACGCGGACTATTCTTTATAAGGGTCTGTTTGGTTGCATATAGGCAAAAGAGTGGGCATGGCTAGGCAAATTTTGCCTAGTTTTTTTCGTATGATGCTGTCAAATAACCATTAGGCGAAATTAAAGTCAATCCAATTAATTTATTTAAAAACAGTTGTTATATTATATTCAAAAATGTTAAAAACACTTTTTACAATATTTTTATATTACGGTTTTTAAAAAAAATTGTAAATCATTTTCTTAACAATTTTTTATAATATTAAAAACAGTTTTTAAAATATTACAAAACAATTTTTAAATATTCACAATAGTTTTTTTTTAACATTTAAAATAGTTTTTGATTTTGTTTTTAAACTTTAAAACTGTTTTTATATTATATTCAAAACAGTTTTTAAAAATGTTAAAAATTATTTTTACAATATTTTTATATTACGGTTTTTCAAAAAATTTGTAAAATCTTATCAAAAAAAAAAAATTGTAAAACATTCTGTTAACAACTTTTTATAATATTAAAAACAGTTTTTAAAATATTACAAAACAATTTTTAAATATTCACAACAGTTTTTTAAAACTATTTAAAACAGTTTTAAAAAATGTTTTTCAAAACTTTAAAACCGTTTTTATAATATATTCAAAACAGTTTTTAAAAATGTTAAAAATAGTTTTTACAATATTTTTATAATACGATTTTTAAAAAAATTTGTAAAACATTTTCTTAACAATTTTTTCTAATATTAAAACAAGTTTTCAAAACATTACAAAACAGTTTTTAAACATTTATAACAGTTTTTTTAAGTATTTAAAACAGTTTTTAAAATTATTTGTTAAAACTTTAAAACTGTTTTTATAATATATTCACAACAGTTTTTAAAAATGTTAAAAACAGTTTTTACAATATTTTGTTAATACGGTTTTTTAAAAAAATTGTAAAACATTTTCTTAATAATTTTTTATAATATTAAAAATAGTTTTTAAAACATTGCAAAATAATTTTTAAATATTCATAACAGTTTTTTAATTATTTAAAATAGTTTTTTAATTATTTTTTAAAACATTAAAACCGTTTAAGAAGTTGGCAAATTTGTTGGCAAATATTTTTCACTCAAATAGGTAAGCAAAGTTTGCCCACAGATTGTGCATAGGAGGTGTTGTACATTGACAAATAATGCCTAGGCAAATTGTGCAACCAAACAGCCAAAATATGCGTAAACTTTCAAATTTGCCAACTTTTTGGCATTTGCCTAGGCAAATTTTGCGAACCAAATGGACCCTAAATGGTTTTGAGTTGGGTTTTTTTAAGTCGTATTTAAACATTTTGGGAAAGTCATATAAAAATAATCAACATAATTTTTTTTTTCTATTTTAAAAAAATCGGTTAAATTTTTGCAGCTTTAAAATGCTGTAAAAGTTGCGAAAGTTTGACCGGTTTTTTTAAAATAGCAAAAAAAAAGTTATTTTGAGAAGATTTTTTTATATTGGTTCCATGAAATGTTTAAACGTCATATATAAAAATAATTTTTTTACTATTTTAAAAAAATCGGCATGTCTACTTGGTATGTACTAGAACTCGTATATATATATATATATATATATATATATATATATATATATATATATATATATATATATATATATATATATATATATATACTATTGCACGTATAATTCACAATAAAATCATGTGCATACCTGAATTGATAATATTATTTAATACATATGTATTATATGTATATGTATATGTTATATTATTACGTAAATAAGGTGTAAGCCTGCGCGATGCACGGAGAATGCAATGTTGAAAGTTTGTCACCCTTAAATTGTATTATGGTATTTAGTTATGTAGTGCATCTTCAATTGCATCACTTTAAAAAAGTTCAATGCACCTCTGAACCTCTTTTCCTCTCTTTATAGTGGTGAATAACCTATTTAAAACTCAAACATTTGTAATTTGCACAACTTTACACTACAACTGCAAGGAATATAAAAATACATATTATGATAAAATATTATTATCGAACTTTTAAGAAAATTATTTGATGCATGAGAATGAATGGTACTTCCAACAATGCAGATTTACACGCTCAATATAAGTCAACCAGATGTATTGTGTAATGGATCATAATACATTAAGGAACATATTGCTCATCTGCAATATTACATGTGAGTAGCATTATTGAAACATAAATCTTTGCACCATCACTCTAGTGGACAATAATTAAGAAGGAAAAAAAATGAAAAAAAATAAAAACAAATAGTGCATGTTACAAATCATTCCATACTCAAAAGCCTCAAACTATGTTATCATATTTTCCCTCTCTCAAGGCAACCTGCCGTAACGGGGCATAAACGTCATGAGAAGTTAAAACACCAAACTCCACTCTCGTAGTTCTTTCCAACTAAGAAACCAAACGAGCATCATCGATTTAGAGTTCATTTTGTGGGTTTATGTTGGTTGCCAATGTCATATAAAGGTTACTTAAACAAAGTCACATCAATGAGTCAGAACCTCCAAGTGATTTTATGAATCGTTGTACAATTTATGTTCAAATCTAGATAGATTCTATCATCTAAGTCAATGACACTTAACTTAAAAAACAAAGCATCTACATTAAAATCTCAATCCCCGCCTCTTTTTCCTTCACCCCATTGGTTTTGTGTGTCTTAGAGTATACGGTGATACTAAAATATTTTCATATTAAATATACTCAACAATAATAAACTATATTGACAAAATATGGGTGTAAGAGAGACAACATAGCCTTAATATTTTGGAAAATGAAGATCAGAAGCTTGTTTGTTATTTTGGAAGATTTGGTAAGTGAGATTCTTTGAAGGCTTAACATCCCTTGCCTAAACATTAATATATACAAAAGACAGTGGGAGCTATATTGAGGGAAGTGAAAATTAAAAAGATAAACGACAAATATTTAGGGTGAATGGGAGGTTTTAGTGAATTTAAAATAGGAAAGAATGGTTCAAAAGGGGCTTCTATATGTGTTCACATGGACACTTTAGGTACGAAGGAGAATTAACTTTTTTCTTCAGTTTTATAGTAATAATATAGATGTATAAAATTATATATAAGTATTGTATGGATGGATGATATTGTTTAACACGTAGATATTAGAATATTGTAAAATTCAATAGTATATACATATACATAATTTTATATACATGTAAATATATAATTTTAATTTATCATAATTATACACGATTAATGTATTGTATATAAATGCATAAAAATACAGAGAATGGGTGACTACGAGTTAAAAAACAAAACATAAAATTTAGAACGTACCCTTTTACTATTTTATGAAAACAAGAATATAACACATAAATACAAGTGTGTTAAATACAAATTCTTGCCACAATTGTATTTAAACACATAAGATAATATTAAAATTCATAAAAAAACAATCCTTAATGTTTTGGTGATGTTTAAATTCATGACATATTAGGCACATGTTCAAACTAAATAATTTTAGACGGAACTTGGAACGGTCCTTTACATGGATGCATAGGTCAAAGACACGAGTTAATCTAAAGGCTTCAACTCAACTCAATTCAACACAAGCTTTTTCCAATTATTTGGGGTCGACTACATGAATCTTATTTTTTCATTCCATTCCATCCAGCGCAATATCTTCGATTAAATCATGTGATATCATGCCATTTTTTATGATATCCCACCAAGTCAATTTCGACCTACCTCTACCCCTTGTGTTACCATCAATACTAAGTAAATCACTCTTACTAGGATCATGGGATTCAATGGGTTAAGAGAATTAAAAAAAATAGCACTCGTCTGGAAGCACAATTATTTTGGGTGTGAATCCAAAAATTATACCGTTGGAAAAAATAGCACAAGAATAATAGTGCATACAATTGTAATGGGAATAAGGGACAAGCGTGTGCAAATGAATAATTTGGTGCACGGTGGTCCAATTCAGTCCTTCAAGTGCAAGATCCGCATCATGAGTATCATCCCCAATGAAGAATATGAAAGATTGTGGTTAGGTACTCAATGTGGTGTAAATAACATTCAGGGTTGTTTGGATTCATTTGTTGTGTGCCGCACCCACTTTGGTCACAGGTCGACTCAATAAAACATTATGATGTTATTGGTTTGATAATATTATTTTTATTGTTGGGTTTTGTGGTTTGATAACATTATTTTGGTTCGGATTCTTAGTTTGTGGTTGTGTCTGATAATATTATTTAGTGTTTAACGTAATTGTGGTTGGATTCGATAACATTATTTTGTTATATATACGTTTTTGATTGCATTGGCAGGTTTTATTTATTGTGTAAATAGAGAATGCAAAAATAATACTGATGGCGATGGCAGTGGCCATACTGCCCAACAGTTTTTTTTTTTAAATTTCCCAGATTTTTCACGGTCTTAACCCGTGACAAGAACATGACAATGTTCATAGTTGTCACGGTCAAAACCCGTGGCATAAAGCCCATGAACATATGGTCATAGTTAATGATCATGACATAAACCTTTGTCTCCCCAAAAATAGTCACGGGTATTGACTGTGACAAAGACAATTTGTCACGGTCAATAACCATGACAATTTGTTGTTTTTGGTGTGGTGGCAAGAAAATACACACAAGGATCCAAGAAAAAGGTTTATATGGTTAGGAAAAATTTTCCTACGTCCATAGCTCACACCCACTTTCACTATAAAATATGTGGGCTATTTGTACACTATATCTTAGCTCACTCTTTTTTTTCTTGGTTTCTTACACAACTCAACACTTTACAACTTAATATATTTAATTACGATATGCTCCCTTTATATAGTGGTAGAAGTGAGACAATGGTTCTCAATTTTCAACCATAGCCATCACTTAGGTCAATATGTAGATTATGAAAAAACAATCTCTTCCACACTTGTTTGAAATTTCACCATTTATTGTATGTTGAAAAAGAGGTGTGAAATGGGTAGATCATAAGATATTCCATGAATCACAAGATTTGGCTAATATCCTTTTTTTTTCTATTATGTTCACACTTCAACAATCTCCCACTTCAACAATAATGTAACAAACAAATTCACGTCTTGAAACTTATTTCTTCTTCTTCTTCAATTTATTTCTATATGTGAACTAGGTCTGAGACTCCCTTGTCTTCTAAGGTTGAAGACCCACTGAAGTTGAGCACAACTCCAGTTTATCTGTAGTCACTGTTTTAGTTAACATGCCGATCGAATTCTTATTTTCAAGGATCTTCTCAATTGTTAACACCCCATCATCTAAAAGTGATATGAGGAAGTGATAATGAAGTCCAATGTGATTAATCCTCGAATGATATGCTTAATTCTTTTCCTTATATAGCACTCTCACTGTCATTATGCAAAAAACAAATCTCCCATTTAATTGTCAATTCTTCTAACAATCCTTGTAAACATATCATGTAATGCCCCGACCTGAATTTATGGGTAATTAGTGGGTTAACCCGGCCCGTCCCGAAGGCTAGATGTGAAGTTCAATGAGACAACTTAAATATTGGTGCTAGTCCGGGTTTTTATTTTAAATTAACATTTCACTTGTTTAACATGTGATTCCAATTTATATCATGCTACGTATGGGACCCGTGGGAAGCGTCTCCGGATCTAATCATATATAGCTACTAACATAAAATAAAAATAATATTTACCTGTATAACTCTCTCAAACTACGAAACTTCGTACAAGTTACCGTAACAAAGGAAAGGAGATTAGTCGAATGCCGAGTGGAAAATGCAACAATGCAACATAGAATCGAACGACGAAAAAAAGACTCTATGATGTACCACCTACATTCACATGCAAGTACCGTATATATATGCATATAAAAGACCCCTTTTTGCCCATTTTTACTTAAACATCTATTTTCCGATTCAAAGCACTCAGTTATATACTTAAATGAAATAGCGTTTGATTAATAAAAACACTTCATTTATCGATATTTTCCATTTACCCACACCAAATTCACTTTAATATTATCCTTGAAAACCACGTCTCAAGAGACGCACACTCAGTGTTAGAAAATACTTGTTTTCCTTTTGAAAACTATTCACAACACACACCTATATTAGTTATGGGTTAAAATTATCTTAGGTTGCTTGATTACCCTTTAACCACTTCGCTTGTGTATTAGATCACACTTTACTTGGACTTAGTCGTTTTCATATTTCCTGTCCAAATTACCTTTTCAAAACAAGAACATTTATCAATTTTATTTCACAAAGGTTGTCTTTTCTCACTTTCTTAGCACGACCAATTTGTTTATTATTTTCACTTTTCTCATTATCTTTTTTCTCGTAATGCACCAATAGCGTGTACATGAACGGGATCCACACTGTAGGTGATGCCACCATATGCTTTGACCAGTGGTTTTGGGTCTTTCACCCCAGGGCATCTGGCCCTCCTTAATTATCCAATCACATCGAAGTTCTTTTTCAATGTGTTTTAACACTTTACCATGTCCACATTATTTCACTTTTACCGGTCGAAGTCAAAATCCCTGCACCCCTTATTTATGTTACACTTTAGAAAATCACCATTTCATGTCCTTTACACATTTGCATTGATTTCATTATGAAATTCACTCTCATTTAGGACCATTTTGTGTAACACCTTTTCCAACATATTTATTTCATAAAAATGTTATATTTTACGTAAAATGACCATTTTACCCATTAATTTCCAAGCTTGCATTTTCCTCCCATTTTCACAAGTGTTATTTTTCCAAAAACATTGTTAAGTTAGCACACTAACTTTTTTTTTTAATGTTTTTAACTCTTTAACACTTTGGAGTAACACAGTTCTCAAGTTGAAAATCTCTTTATTTCATTGCTTTCTTTATAAAGAAATCATTTGGCATTGTGAAGACTACTTTACAAGGAAAAAACTACCGTTTTCCCTTTATTAACACTTGTAATCTTGAAAACATACACTTGTCACATTTTCAATATTCATTAGCACACTTAAGGGGCTGAACTAACTATTTTCTTCACTTCATTTTAAAACTCATTTAAACCTCTATTATACTTGTTTATATTGTTATCATCAAAATTGTACAATGTTATTCATAGGGAAGAGGGATTTTAATTCCAAAAGTCCATAAAAATGAGTTTAATACATGATTAACATAAGAAATTTCATAATACTTGCAAAAGCATTCTTTTCAAGACCAAAAGACATTTTTATTCTTCAAAAATTGAATAAATGCCTAAATTCATAGAAATTCCATTTTAAAAAGAAAAATCTACAACTTTACACATACAATATCTTAACAAGATAGATATCGTTTCAAAACAGTTTATTCCATAAAATGTTTAAATACCAATTCTTCTTGAAAATATATCATTTTCTTAAAACTTTGAAATCATTCGTACAACCATTTTACCTAAATATTGATAAAATAACCTTCTTACAACATGCATGCATTCTACTCTTGAAACAATACATACAAGATCAAATACAAATGAAGTAGAGTTTGTAAACTTAAAGAGTAGAGTTTCCCACCCTAAAAAGCTCTAACATAGTTGGATGAAGAAGAGGGATGATGGAAACCTTTAACCTCTTAAGGTGGCCTTAACGAGGTTGCCTAGCTCCACAAGCATGCTCTATAGAATCTCAAAGAACCCCCTCCTTCAAACTCTATTAATCTTATTAATTTATTTTACAAAAATCCCCAATAATGTCTCTTTAAAATGATATCGTGCCTAACATGTGGTGAATATCGATTTTCTATTCTTAAATAAGGTGGAAAATGGTTAAACATATGTTGGTTTAGGGTGGAGGAGTGGTGGTGCTAGGGTGGTGAATGGTGGATTGTGGTTGGTGGTGGAGAATCTCTAAGAGCTAGAGAGAGAGAGAGAGAGAGAAAGAGAATCTAATTTAAAATGCAAGAAACAACCCTAAACACCCTTTCAATATTCCAAAAACCCTAAGGGTTAAATTTAAAAAATGTCCCAAAGCTCAACTCCCGAGTTTATCCCTTGTGTGGGAGTGTGGCACGTGTCTTAATCCAATGGTCTAGATCGTGACAAATTTTTTTGAAATTGTAGAATCTTATTTTTGCAGTCTCGTTTAATCGAGATTTGATCTCATTCGTATGAGAAATATATATCGTTCGAATGGTCTTCAAATGATGTTCTAACGAGGGTGGGTTTTCTAAAAAAGGATGGGTCATTAGAAGGACGTTTGAATTGATTGTTCGAACAAGGGACGCATGTCATTCGAATGGTCTGGTCTTAGTTCTAATAAGATTAAGATCTAGTTCAAATGACCCATGGTCTTGTTTGAAGGATTATGAATTCTCCAAATTACGAATAAGGTCATTATAAATCCATTTAATTGCACCAAAGCATCAAAATCAACCAAATTTGGTGCATGGTCTAATATACAAAGTCCAAAGCTAAATCGCGTCATATTAAGTTACCAAATTGCACGGGTATGGTCAAAATTTCGAGGGTGGGTGTTATATTCTTCCCTCCTTAGGTAATTTCGTCCTCGAAATTCTTAATTCCTCAATCTATTGGGGGTTATTAACTCTTATTATATGTCATAGGGATGTTTCAAGGCTAGGTAGTCATCATACGTCCTTTCACAATATGGATATCACCAAAGAACTTGACATGCAACATATTTTAATGCTCACCGTTAGGATATCCGTCAAGTCACATAATAGTCCTCGGGCCTCCATGTACCCGATGATGACACTCAATCAAGTACTAAGGCTTCCTTGCCAACACCTAAGGCATACCGACACATCTATCGGAGAATCACTCTTGAGTGTCCTATAGTCACCCAAGTGACAGATGAAACACATCTAACACCCAATCCATCATTAATAACTATTTAAAATTCCAGGCCTACACATCCTGAGTCAACTCCACTTCTCGGGTCATCCTGACCACACACATTTACTTAGACTTGACATAAACTCTGAGAACACACTATATGGTTGACTTACTTCAGTCTATGCCATATATGAGTTCCAACTTGTTTGGATATGTTCACAAAATTTGGTAGATTCTTTTGAGCATCTTCTCCATGGTATTGTAAAGCTTCATCAACAAATTAATCAGTCCAAGACAACCTTCATTGCCAAAAACGAAAGTAATTTGTTGCACAAAACACACCTTAGGACACAATTCGTGCATAATATAATGTGTGTGAGTATATTTGTTAAAATATTTTAACGAATTTTTAAAACATTTTAAATGAATTTTTAAATATTTAAAATCAAGGTTTTTAAATGTTATGGGATCAAAATATAACTAATTTTGTTCCTTAAAACTTCCCTGGGTAAAATCCAGAACCATCACAAACTTTTTTGGTTCAAACATAGATTTTTTAAAGATAAAAAATGCGCATTTATAACGACTGATCAAGTGACGCGTGTGTGAGTTTGATTGGATTGTTTTGTGTTTTCTTCATCTCACATTTATGAGATTGAGCCTCAGCCCTTGGATCTTTAGTAATCAACATTCTGCATGTATTTGGAGTCAATCTCAGTGCAACCAGTAAGAGCCAATGAGAGAGAGTAATTATACGGTGAAATATCATCCATTAGATTTGAATTTCAACCGTTGTTTTAATCTCAACCTTTAATTTTGATTAATTAGAACCTTCCCCTATCAGTATAAATAAAGACCTTAGTTAAGGCATTCGAATAATTTTTTTACTTTGTCCGTATGAGAGAATAAAAGTGAGAGAAGAGAGAGAAAATAGAAAAAAGAGAGAAAGAGAGAAAACTAGAGAGATAAATAAAAAGATCTTAGGATTTTCTCCTAAACCAAACCCATTCACCTTCGTAGTATAAACACATCTCAGAAAACCACCATATTGAGAGTTATATCTTTAGATTTTCTTGAGAGTTTGTGAGTTTTGGTGATTTGAAGAAACCTCTTCAAACATTATCTCTCTTAGAAACACGAGTCTCACTCTTTTTCTCATATTTCTTTCTAGAAATTGTGAGAAATACTAGTAAGATACATATTCACGTAGATCTAGTGTTTCTGTACATTATCGTGTTTGGATCTTGAGTTTTAATGTATATGTTTGTAGATCCATCCTCTCTGATTTCATTTTCTTGCAAAAGAGACTTCGAAAAATCAGTTTATATTTGAGATATGAAGGATTCGTTTCTAAGCAAAGTTTTACAGTTTGTAAAATTTTTTTTGCACATAAATAAAGTTTTCAAAACTTAGATCTATTTTTTAAAATATTTAACTTCAGATCTGAAATATTATTTCGAAAAGGAAGTCTGATTTTCTTGAGATTGAAACCTTGCATGTCATATAGAATTATTGTAATTCGTAGGACTGTTTGTATATTCTTAAGAGCGAAGTGAGTTTCATATTGCATTATTAGTCACTTTATAGTCACATTCACTCTCACACGAACACATAGAAAGGTGTTGTTTCTTTGAGAGATTATATTTGACTGAGTCACCAGAACGAGGAGCAAGGAGTTAAAGCAAGAAACTTCTAGGAAGATCAAAAGCATCAGAATTAGAATACCATAGAGGAGTTTAAGTTCATTAGGTGTAATTTATGTCTTTTAGCTTTAGGATCTTGTGTTTGTATGTTCTTATGTTTGTATGTTCTTATGTTTGTAACTCTTGTAAACTATTTTAGTGGACTTTTGTGTTACTCCGTAGAGGGAGTCGTAGATGTTTCCTCAGATTTGATGTTTTACCACATGAAAAATAATCGTGTCAAATTTACTGCTTTAGTTATTAATGCTTGCATGGTTTGGTTTCATAACAAAGAATTAGTACATGTTTTTAATTTAAAACCTAGGTAATCAATCTACCAAGTCTTGAATCTAACTTAATTAGTTTTTCACACAACTTGTGTTTAGATTTCAAAAAGGAGTTTCCTAAACAAGTTTATTTCGGAGTTTACTTAATCTTTAACTTTGTTTTAAAAACTTAGTGAAAGATTTTCAATTGGTATCCGAGCGAGTTTGCCAATATATTTTTGTTCTTAAAACTCCATAAATTGCTTTTGAAATCATTTTCTTAAAATGGATGGGAGATTTGAGCAGCTTAGTAAGTTGTGCCATCCACCCCTCTTTAATGGACATAATATTCCTTTTTAGAAAGTAAGGATGACGACATTCATCCAAGGGACTTTGGGTGATGATGTATGGGACATGATTGAAAATGGCTTCGTTCACCCAACTAAGCCTTTGTCTAAAACCAGCCCTATAAGAGTTGAGAAAACTCTCAGTGAGTTTACCATAGAAGAAAAATAAATGTCACTTATTCATAATAAGGGAAAGAACTGCATATATTTGTCCATAAATGAGCATGAATTTAAACGTATATCTATTTGTTCCACTTCCAAGGAAGCCTGGGACACACTCGTCACTATCCATGAAGGTGATGAGCGTGTTAAGGCTGGGAAGATTCAGATGATAGTCTAACAATATAATACTCTTATTATGGATGATAATGAGTCATTTGATGATTTTTATGTAATGTTAACTAATATTGTCATCAAGTTGCGTGCAAATGGGATAACATATGATAGAAAGGAAATAGTGTTTGAAATCTTATAATCCTTGCTTGCTAAATTTGATAATAAATGTTATGCCATAGAAAAGATGGATGATCCCAACTTGACTCCAAAATAACTCAGTAATAAACTTAGAACAGTAGAGATGGAGTTAGAGTTTAAAAAACAAATGACATCCTAGAAAAAAAGATCCTCTGAATCCAGTGTAGTAGTCTCATCTCATGTGACGTCCCTAAAATGAACCCATTTGGCTTTGACCTAGACCTTAGTGAGGATTATGATTTGGACAATTTAGATAACCATACTACTCTTATGAGAAAACAATTTTAGAAAATAATAAAGCTTCGAAATTTTGTTGCTTCTAAACAAGGTAGACATGGTTATCAAAAATATCAAACTCACAAACCTCATGACAGAAATGATGACAAACATACCAATGAAAACAATAGACCTAAGACTGATAATCTCCACATTAAATGTCATCCTCGTGGGAAATGGGACACTTTGCTGCTAAGGGTAGTGTCGAATTTAATAACAACAATGTCAGGTTTAATATGTGCAAAACTTAGGACGACACATGTGATTCTATGAAGATGAACCTGAGACATCCATTATTGATGAATCATGCATATCCTTTTATGCCAAGATCATATATTCTGATGATAATGCATGTTTACCTATTGATGATCTCATTGATGACTGTATAGTGCCCGTTAATGTTGATATTATTCTTTTTAGTGAAATTGTTGTATCTACTACTGTTGAAAATGATGTAGATAATACTAGTGTATGGGTGAGTCAAAGTGAAAACAATGTTGATGAATTGAAAGTGTGTGTGAGTCCCATTGCATAAAATAAAATGATAGGGAACACTGTAGACACTCCACTTAGTGAGTCTGATGCCGACTTACATGATATTTAAGAGTTGTACACTAAGGTTCTCAAAAGAGTGCCAAATTGGATAGGATGGTTAAGCAATTGAGTAAATGTGTTGAAAAACTTAGTAAAACTATTAGAAAAATGCAAAAGATTATATTACGCAGTGTTTTGCTCATGATACAGAGACAAAATAATTTCTTTATAATTAAGATCCTTATCTGAGAAAAACGTTGTCTTAGAAGAAATATACAAGGCTACTTTAATTGAATTGGAGGAATCCAAGAAAAAAGTTTCAATTTTTTTTAAAAAATGTTTTCATTTTGAAACATAAGATAAATCTTATGAAGAAATTATTGTAGGTAATAAATCGGATTATAAAGACAAATCTGGCCTAGGTTTTGGGGAAAAGGTTGTGTCTAATAAGATGTATGTTTCTCCTCAAAATGTTATTTTATTTAAATAAGATCAGATTTTGGAAAAACCTCAGAAATAAAATTTTCATGTTAATGTCTCTAAAGCAATGCAAAACGTGTGTAATTAACAGCCAAAACCTAATGGAAAAGCTAAGTATGCCCGTCCGCCTGTAAGAAACCACGGACAAAACACTAAGACTTGTGCAGATTGGACTAATGTGCCTAACCAGACCAAACCTATCTTTAAGGACTTAGGTGATAGATTCAATCCTACTTCGCATCAGTATTGTTCCTATTGCGATGTCTACGGGACCCCATTATCGAGTGTTTTCAAAAAAGGTTGTACACACCTAAGTATCAAAACTTTAACTATTCAAGAAAGAGTAGGGATACGTATATTCTCTCAAAGAAGACCATACATAACTCTAACCATGGGAAGAAAAGGGGGGGGGGGGGCTAAAACTAAGAAGAAATCATTTAGAAAGACCCCTCACACCTTTTCTAAATCAAAGGCCAAGAAAAAATTTAAACTAGGCCTATTTGGATTAGAAAAGATGACTTGTTACCCCAGCTCAAGTGCAATGTGGTCATAACAGCTTTTAAGTCCCAATGCACCTCAACTGGTTGGTACTTGGATTCCTAGTGTTGTAAGCGCATGACTAGGGATGAGACAAAATTTACAAATAAGAGAGACTTCCTTGGAGGTACTATCCAGTTTGGGGATGGATTATCATCCCAGATCATTGGTAAGGGAACACTATGTGAAGAAGGACTCCCTGCTTTAAATGATGTCCTGCTAGTTAAAGGTCTTAAGGCTAAACTACCTAGTATAACACAATTTTGTGATTCCAATCATACTGTTGCCTTCTCTAAAACCAATTGCAAAATTTTGAATGAATAGGTAACTGTATCTTTTCAAGAAACAGGACCGCGGACAATAGTTACACAGTGATTCCAAACACTGAATCTTGCAAGATTCCTAGATTAAATGATTCTAATTTATGGCACAATATATTGGGACACACAAACTTTGATAACCTTTGTAGATTAAACTCCCAAGAAATAGTTAGAGGTTTGCCCAAAATTAAAAATACTTTTAACTTTGTTTGTGGTCCCTACCAAGTGGGGAATATGAGTAAATCTGCTCATAAGAAGGTTAAAGATATTTTAACTTCAAAACCTCTTAAACTAATCCACATGGACCTTATGGGTGCCTCTGGAACTGTGAGCCTATGTAGTAACAATTATATTCTTATGGATTATTTTACATGATTGACTTGGGTCACTTTTATGAAAAATAAACCTGACACCTTCCGTGAGTTTTTCAAAACGAGAAGGATATCCAAGTATCTCATATAAGAAGTGTCAGAGGTGGAGAGTTCAAAGACTCGGGTGCTACAGAATGTTGTGTAGGTAATGGATATAAACATGAGTTTAGTGCACCTAAGACACCTCAGCAAAATGACATTGTTGAATGTAAAAATAGGACCATTCAAGAGATGGCTAGGGTGATGTTACACACAAAAGGTTTGTCAAAATACTTTTGGGTTGAGGCAGTCCAGACTGCGTGTCAAATTACTAACCATGTATACCTCATAAAAATACTAAAGCGACATCCTATGAACTGTGGTACAATAAAAAAGCCTAACTTGAAGTATTTTATAACCTTCGGGAGTTTTTGTAACGTCTGCAAAGATAGAGAAAACATTTCAAAATTTGATACTCGAGGTGATAAAGTAATTTTTCTGGGTACTCCCAATCAAGTAGGGCTTACTGTGTTTATAATCTGTGTACCAAATTTATTATGGAGTCTATTAATGTAATTATAAATGACACTAGATCAGAGAGTTGTGATAGTCAAACAGTCGTGTTGGATGAGTCTGAAACTATTTTTACCCCTGACTCTCCTGAGATAGCTAATTCACTGTCATCTGAGATCCCTACGGTACCAACCTGGGTTTCTAATGACCACCCCATCAAAAAGGTTATTGGTAAACCGTCTAAGACAGTGCGAACAAGATCCCAACTTCAATTAGTGGCTACATTTTCATGATTTGTTTATTTAATAGACCCAAAAATTGTAAATGATGCCCTTTACGACTAATTCTAGATTAATGCTATGCACGTAGATCTTGTCCGTTTCAAAGTCATGACATTTGGTATCTCGTCCCACAGACTGAAGACAAGAAGGTTATTGGCACCCGTTGGATTTTTAAAAACAAAACTGATGAGACTAGGATTATAGTTAGAAACAAGGATATGTTAGTAGCACAAGGGTATTCTCAGATAAAGGGAATAGACTTTGATGAGACTTTTGCATTTTTGAATGGTACTTTGTTAGACGAAGTATACATAGAGCATCGTAAGGGCTTTGTGGTTCCCTGTTTACCAAACCATGTCTTTAGACTTAAGAAGGCTTTGTATGGGTTAAAGCAAGCTCCAGGAGCCTAGTGTGAGCGCCTCTCGACCTTTTTAGTTAATAAAGGGTCTGGGCATGGTGGCAACAACCAGACATTGTTTATAATAAAATATAACACCATATCTTGATTGAACAAGTTTACATAGACGATATCATATTTTGTTCCACCTCCATTAATCAAGTAAAGGAATTTTCCGATATAATGCATGCTGAATTCCAGATGTCCTTAATCGGGGTGTTGCACTACTTTTTAGGTTTACAAGTTAAACAGTTTGGTGATGGGTTGTTCATAAAACAATGTAAATATGCTAGTGATCTTTTTAAAAAGTTTGGGATTGATAACTCCAAAATAGCACGTACACATGAGCACATCCACGAAAATATCTAAAGAGGAAAATGGGAATGACGTAGATCCTACCTTATATAGAAGCATGATAGGAATTTATTGTACCTCACTGCATCTAGACCAAATATTTCCTTTATTGTATGTGTATGTGCACCATATTAATGCGTACCTAAGGAATGCCATACGTTGTGTGTAAAACGGATAATAAAATATGTTAAAAGCACAATAAATTTTGGCATTTGGTACACAAAGGACACTACTAGCTCTATAATTGGCTACACTGATGCAGACTATGTAGGATGCTCAGACGATAGTAAAATCATGTTTGGGGTATGTTAATGTGTAGGAAATAATGTTGTAGGATGGAGTAGTAAAAATAGAATTGTATATCGCTTTCAACTGTTGAATCCGAATATATAGCTGCGGGTAGTTGTTGGTCTCAACTTTTATGGATCAAAATAATGCTTAGTGATTATGGTATTATCGAAGATAAATTAACCATGAATTGTGATAACCAGAGTGCTATTAATACATCGAAAAATCCTATACAACACTCACAAACTAAGCATATTAAGATTAGGCATCACTTTATTCGTGAACTTGTCAAATCTAAGGAACTTGATATCGAATATCTTAACACCGAAAAAAATTTGGATGACATACTACTAAACCTTTGGACAATATTAGTTTTGAATCACTCAGGAAAGCCATAGGGATGATTGTCCTTACATAATATATTATGTATATTTTTCATATCCTCGATAATTTTCATGTTGATAATTGGTTTTTGAGGATTTAGGGTATGGTTGTTTCACAAATGACAAAAGACACCCCCTTTATCTTGATAATGTAGGAGACCCTTGATATTACCCTTGTTTATGGCATTATTTGTGTAGAATAATTCATTTTATATCCCTAATTATATATCTTTCTACCCCGTTGTCTATTTGAGAAAAATTGGGGTAGAAGAACTTGAGTAACGATGTTGGATTATATTGCTATATCTTACCATGATACAACTAATATGCCATTAAGTGTTTTACTTCAGGCATTCTAATTTACATATACATTGTACAATTTTACCTAATTAGGGCATTGGTTTTTAATTAGTTGAGTAATGTATTTTTCTCCCTGGTTTTTGGTTCTAGGATGCTAATGGGTAGAATAGCGCTTTGTATAGGAATCTAGAATTAGTTTTTTACCCACGAGTTCAGGTTACTCAAGGTAATTTTGTTTTCAATATCCAGAGGGGGAGATTGAGAACACACTATCTGGATGACTTACTTGACTCGTTCCATATAGGAGTTCCAACTAGTTTGGATATGTTGCCAAAATTTGGTAGATTCATTTGAGCGTCTTCTCCATGGTATTACAAAGCTTCATCGACAAATTAACCAGTCCAAGACAACCTTCATCGACAAATCAACTAGTCCAAGACCACTTTCATTGCCAAAAGGGAAGTAATTTGATGCATAACACACCTTAGGATTCAATTCTTTCATAATATAATGTGTGTGTGAGTATGTGTTAAAATATTTTTAGGAATTTTTAAAACATTTAAAATGAATTTTTAAAACTTAAAATTAAGGTTTTTAAATGTTGTGGGATAAAAATATAATTAATTTTGTTCTAAAAACTTCCCTGGGTGGAATCCAAAACTAGCACAACCTTTTTTGGTTCAAACTTAGATTTTTTAAAGATAAAAAATGCACGTTTATAACTGATGATGCTAAGAATAGCACCACCAGATAAGAGGTGGTAGAGATCAAATAGTAGCAATAAGCAGCAATAGAGTTATATATGTATGCAAATATATGTATAAAAGGGGGTAAGTAGAAGAAGAACAAAGACAATAATGTATAGTGGTTCAGCCAATCAGGACTACATCCACTGTGAGTGTGTGATCCACTAAATATGGGCACTAATGGCCTTGGATACAATGCACATAAGCTCTCTCTCTCTCTCTCTCTCTCTCTCTCTCTCTACTGTGTGTACAAGCAGAGTTTTAGCTAGGGTTTTAATTATCGATCCCTTTACAAGGATGAAGGTGAAAAGTATATATAGGGTTGGGGGGCGTAGTGTACCCCCCAAGCATGCATTGAGCATGTGAATGATGATCTAGCCAATCCCATGTTGACACCTGGATGGGCCACTTGTAGGTAATGATGATATGATATCCCCTCACGTGAGGGAATGATATTGTTATAACGGTTTAGTCCATGTGCCACATGAGTCCCACGCCCACTGTCCCACGCGTCTCTCAAATCACGTGCCATGATGGTGTCACCCTAGGTTTATGGGGATAAGCCATGGCTAAGATTGATGTTGGCCTATTAGGTGTTCTAACTGCTAGATGTAGGATCTTCGTACTGTCGGCACCCATAGGGTCGGCCAGTCGCTTCGTCTTTCGAACAACCCCTAGGTTGAGGCTTCTATCTCCACGATCTTGGGCTGATTAGGGTCATCAAACATAACTTATTTCTAATAGTGGGGTCGGCCTCCATATGGTCGTCCGGTCATTTGAACTGTGTTGCCAATGATGAGGTCGGCTTGGCTGACCCCTATCTCTAGTATGATCCCCATGGGGTAGTAGTATAGTTGATCCCTCATCCTAGATGAGGCTACCTTAGGCCTTTCCGAGGGTGTATTTGGGTATATCAATCACCCCCTAGCCCTTAGTCATCGATGCTGTTGAGATGGATGAGGGGTAATATTATCTTTGGATGTCGAGTTTATGGGTGGTCAGGTTGATGAGTGACATTTTTCGGGTGTCAATCATCATTTTGTGTTCCCCAAAAATGATGGCTACACATCACACTTGGGACTTTATGCCCTAATGATGATTCTCCTCTTGGGTTGAGCACCGCTTTGGATATTGGGCCCACTAATGATAAAGTATTTAACCCGTTTTCAAAACAATTATTTCTCTTTCTTTTACTTTCTTCTTCACGCGCACTCTCTCTCTAGCCTTGGTAGTTAACCTCCATTGTTGCATTTTCGTGAAAGCTCCAAGTTTCTTCAAATTTTTCTCCTCTTTCGGGTAATTCCTTCACCGTTCTTTCCATTTTCTCTCTCTTTTGTCAAATTTCTTTTGGTTTCTGCTTTGAATGGTTTCTGTAAAATTTTCTTGGTTGGTTTCCCTTCTTTTCGGTGTGTATCCACCTTTCAATGGTGGTTTTAAGGTTATAAACAAATTAGTAGGCCTTCCTGGGTCCCTCCCCTATCATTTTGTGGTGGTTCCATATTGATTTGTAGCTTCTTCAGGTCCCCCGGTGGCCCTCCGGTCTTCTTCTCCGGTGAATTTTAGGTCTCTTGTTCTTGGCAGTTCATCCCTAATACCTTTCATTTCTCCAAGTTAGATCTCGAAGTCAACGGGGTCAATTTTTTAATTTGTTTGTGGGTTGTTTGAGAAAATCCTTAAGTGTAGGGTCTTCCATTTAATGCTCCAGATGCTTTACCATTTATCTGAGGAGTTTCCAACTTTGAGAGAGAGATGTTTTACGAGATTGGGAGGATAGAAGAAGAGAACGAGTGTAGACGTAGGGCCAACCCTGTCTGCGTATGACCTATTTTACCAATTCCATTAGCCATAATTTTACCATCGACCTTTGAGCCCTTTGGGTCATCCTAGCGTCCATCTGAGAGTCAGACTCAAGAAGAAGTCATGGATAAACAAGCCATAACTTCATCTTCTTTTGGTGTTAGGACCTCTAGGAGAGACGGCCTCTCAAGCCTTAACCCTCACGAACAGGCTGAGGGAACAGTTAACCCTGAAGCTGTCCATGTTACTACCATACCCCTTAAATTCCAAGCCACTTTCCTAGGTGGTCCCCCACACTTTGAGAATGATGAGGCCTACGGAGATGGAGACGAGGGTACTGGGGATGAGGGAAAAAATGAGAGTTCAAATGTTAAGGAAGAGATCGACACTTCAATAGCCTCATCTTATGTCTCGTCTGTCAAGGATCGTTATCTCTTATTATGGAGACATTCCTTTGGTTTAAAGCCCAACGTCATTATGAGGATCCCAGATGAAGATGAGAAGGTCTTCCAGGGGATAGAGGGAGAAGTCACCGTGTATGAGAAGATGTTTAGGGTTGGCGTCTGGTTCCCTCTTCATCCTGCCATAGTTAACATACTCTCTTCTCTTGGGTTTGCTCCTACCTAACTTCCTCCTAACTCCTGGAGGATCATCCTCAGCTACATCTCCCTTTGGAAGAACACATTTGCTGACGAGCCATCGATTGATCTGTTCTTGGATTTATACACATAACTTCCTCATCTAAGAAACCTGGATAGTTCCATCCGGGGGCTAGGAGATCAGACAAACAACTTATTCATGTTGCACAAACTTATAACCACGACTGGAAGAAGAGGTTTTTTTTATTTATGGGGATTGGTAATTCCCCGCCGGGGTTAATCCCTCAGAAGACAGTCCGAGGGTCCCAAGAGCATGGTCTAACCCCTCCATAAAAGTAAGGTCAGAACCTGGATTAAGATTAGATGAGAGGGATATAGATGACTATCTGAGGGAGGAAGGGAAAGAGTGTGCGATTCCCAAGTTTGAAGATTTAATGAGCCCTTGTCTCCTCAAAGAAGCTTGTCTGAGGGTCGGCCCTTTGACAAAACTATGTGAGTTACTTTTTGTTTAAATTTTTCGAAGTGTTCCCTCGTTATTGTTACTTGTATATGACATGTCGTCTTACTTTTGTAGGTCGCCCTCCAGGCATACCTAATTCACTTTGGGAAATATCGGCTCCAAGTCTGCTAGCTGGTCTTAAGAAGAATGGCAAGCTACCTCAACAACAATAGAAGAAAGCAACTGAAGTGGGGCCGATGACTGTGGGGCCGACCCCTGTGGACTCAAAAAAAATTAAGGAGAGAGACACTCCTACTGAGGGTCTCCGTGACGACACTACGAGGGTGAGGACTGATGCTGCCGATGTGCGCACTGAGGGGACGAGTTATTCATCCTCTCTAGATGCATTATGGTCGGCCAACCTTACCGTGTTAAAGGCCAAACCATCCTCTATGATTTCCCACAAGAAGGCTGCTAAGGCGGCCATGTACTCTGCCCCATCCTCATCTTATTACGAATTTTTGGCTAAGATTCCCCCGCCTAAAGTCTATGACTTTAGGCTTCACAGTTTGGCCCAGGTACATTTATCACATCCCTTTTGTTTTCAATTCCAAGAAATATCAACTATAACCTCATCTAACTTTGCCCTCATCATTTTCAGTCTGTATGCACCTTTACCTTATTAATTAGATGGATGGACAAGAACTATCCAAAGTTTCAAGAGGCTGAGAGGGCTATTCAAAATGAGGCCGACTTGAAGAATCAGCTGGAAAACATGAAAAGCGAGTTGGAGGGTGTTAAGGCCGATGAGCTTAAGAGAAAGCATACTGAGCAGCTGAGGCAAAAGGATGAGCTTGTGTCATCTAAGGACAAGGCTTTGACCACTCAGTGAACACAATTCAAGTCTGATCTTGATGCGGCTATTCAGAGGGCTGGAACCGTTGCTATGGAGGCATACAAACTCTCTGATGAGTTCCAAGGCTTCGGTCTTAAGTGCTTGGAGAAGGGAATTAAGACGACCTATCGATGTGTCATCTTAAAGTTTGCCGACGCAGTGTCGGCCATTCGCCCCTCTCTGGAAGCTGTAGACTTAGAAGACCCGTTGATGGCTGAGGCTCTATCCCACGTGGAGTCTCGGACGACAGTTGAGGGGACTAGGACATTTGAGGATCGTCCTCCAGCTAATGTTGGTGATCCTGCCTTACCTTCTGAGGAAACTCTTTAGGGTGGTCATCTATGACCTAAACCCACTTGATATAACTTTGTTTTATTTTGTATTCTTTTTATCTTTATTTCGGACACTTTGGGTATAAGACCCTCATTATATTGTAACTTCTTGTATGTTTAATGAGAATACCCTTATTTTTCATTTATGTGTCTGTCTGCTATTTTTTCAATAACTTACACCAACCATTTTCCAAGCCGCCCCTCGTCTTTCTTGAGAGTGAATGGAGGGTCGTCCCTACCATTCACCCTCATCATAGCCGAGGATGGTTATCCACCAAATTAATTGTGTTTTTAAATATTAAGTCCTCCCTCGTCTTTTTTGTGAGTGAGTGGAGGGTCGTCCCTGCCATTCACCCTCATCACAGCCGATGGTAGTTATCCACCAAATTAATGGTGTTTTTAAATATTAGTTTTCCCTCATCGTTCTTGAGAGTGAATGGAGGGTCGTCCCTACCATTCACCCTCATCATAGCCGAGGGTAGTTATCCAGCAAATTAATGGTGTTTCCAAATATAAGTTATCCCTCGTCTTTCTTGAGAGTGAATGGAGGGTCGTCCCTACCATTCACTCTCATCATAGCGGAGGGTATTTATCCACCAAATTAGTGATCTTTTTAAATTTAAGTTCTCACTCATCTTTCTTGAGAGTGAATGGAGGGCCGTCCCTACCATTCACCCTCATTATAGCTGAGGGTATTTATCCACCAAATTAATGATGTTTTCAAATATAAGTTCTCCCTCATCCTTTTTGAGAGTGAATGGAGGGTCGTCCCTACCATTCACCCTCATCATAGCCGAGGGTAGTTATCCACCAAATTAATGGTGTTTTCACAACTAAATTCCCCTCGAGGTTATTGGTATTATATGGATGAGGTTGTCCCCATCCATGTTATCGTATCGTCGAAGAGCATTTATGACTACTTCACCACGAATGATGTTTTGGGGCTTAGCATGAATTATCCCAATAGATATCTAAATTGATAAACACAATATGAGGGGCTAATAGAACATTCTCATTAACATTCCAAGTGTTCTATGAAACAATACATTCATTACAATTGTGAACAAGTAGGACGTAAACTACAATATCATTGGTAATATTGCTTCAAATGATCTGCGTTTTAAGGGTTTGAAAAGGGTTCTCCTTCAAGGTTTTCTAGCCTATAGGTTCCTGGGACAACTTCATCGATGACCCTGTATGGGCCATGCCAATTTGGGTGAAGCTTTTTAGGCTTTTCCTATGCCTTTTTTAGGACTAGATATCCCACGGCGATCGGCCTTTGCTTTACCGTCTGATTATAAAACTCGGGAGTCCTCTATTGGTAGGCTGCTTGTTATATCTCAGTGTCTTCTCTTATTTCCTCAATCAGATCAAAATCAAGTCTCCTTTCTTATATATTTTTATGAGGGTCATACATTTGAACTCTATGAGTAGGAAACCTAATTTTGGTGGGGATGACGACTTCTGAGCCATATGCCAGCATAAAAGGGGTTTCCCCAGTTGGAGTTTTTACTGTCGTCCTGTAGGCCCACAATACAACATATATATCCTCCACCCATCTTCCTTTTTATTCTTTAAGTTTTTTCTTAATCCCATCCAGGATTTCACGGTTTATAACCTCAGTTTTCCCATTAGCCTGAGGTCGGCCTGGGGTAGAGAAGAATTGTTTGATCCCAACTCTTTCGCAATATTTCTCCAGGGAAACATTCTTAAACTGAGTCCCATTATCTGAGATGAGGGTGTTGGGGAGACCATACCTGCATATTATATTCTTCTAGATGAACTGAAAGTTCTTCTGCTCGGTGATTGTGACCATTGGCTCTGCTTCCACCCATTTTGAAAAATAATCAATTGCTATGATCAAGTATCAATAGTTATTGACAACCCTAGGCAAGGGGCCTACCAAATCGATTCCCCATATTAAAAATGTCCATGGGGATGTAATGGAGGTAATAGGTTTATGGGGCTGGTGAGGAATGGTGGAAAACCTCTAACACTTGTCACACTTCTTCACATATGCCGTAGCATCCTTCGCCAAGGTCGGACTCCAATATCCCTGGGTGACTATTCTCTTTGTTAACGACCTACCCCCAATGTGGCTTGAATAAGACACCTCATGCACATCTTTCAAGATATTTGGAACCTCAGACGGGTGCACACACCTGAGCAAAGGGAGAAATAACCCTTTTTTATACAAGATGTCTCCGATGACAGTGAATTTCACAGCTCTATACCTTAACTTCCTCCTTTCTTGCTTCGCCTCCAGCATCTCCCCCTCTTTAATGTACCTGATTATGTGGTCCATTCATGAAGCTTACCTGTTTATATTTAAGAAAGATCCATGTGTTCCATCTTCACCTTCAATCATTGGCCGAAGCAGAATTTTCACTGGAACTGTTCTTCTGATATCTGTTTTAGTTACTGAGGCTAGTCTAGCAAGTGCATCAGCTCGACCATTTTCCAATCGAGGTATCCTCTTCAACTTTACTTATTTAAAGCTATTCAATAGTGACTTTACTCTCTTAAGATATTTGTCCATCTTCTCATCCTTAGCATCATACGCTCCTAGTATCTGATTCATAACCAAACTTGAATCACTATGCCCCAAGATCTGGCCAACACTAAGAGACCTAGCTAAGGAGAGGCCTACTATCAGGGCCTCATATTCTCAATCATTGTTGGAGGCTTTAAAGTTGAACGTCAGGGCATACTCAATGTCCGTGCAGTCAGGTGCTGATATTATCAATCTAGCTCCACTTCCTCTCTCACAGGAGGACCCATTAACAAATAGATTCCACACAGCCTCTTCTTTTGAGAAATTTCCCTCGGAGAGGGATCCCTATCTAAAGAGGTATTTTCCTTCTTCGTTTTCAATAACTTTTCCTTTAGAGGTGCTTGTTTCAGCCTTTTCTATGGACGGGTCTTGACGCGACTAAGAATGTGTCGCAAAATTGCATACTCTCTAGGCTCAAGTGCAAGCCTGTCTCTCAAGTAATAATTCGATAAGTCGGGTATCGATCCTTAGGTAAATAGGACAATAGAGTTGTGACGACATTGGATAGGCAAAGGAAACCCAACTTTGCCTCTAAAGAAAAAGGAAAGATGATTGGTTTTGGGAATTGGCTACAACTAAATTACAATTTTAAAATTATGAAAGAAATGCAATTATTCTAAATTACCTAAAATACTAACGATGACTGATTTAAAACTCGAACTATATGATGAAGAAAACAAGACGGTAATACAATACCTCAACCCTAGTGTATTGCTGGAATAAAACTAATCATAAATTGAAGTGATTAATTAGACACATAATTTAGTACTCCTAAGCATCACATATATGAGGTTCAATCCCGCACCATACTTAATCAGAGGATGAGTAAATTGGTATTGTGATGGTGATACTCGAATTGCATTCTAAAGCATCCCGGTTACCCTGAAGCAAACGAGATCCAAAGATCTACAATTGTCATGTTGCTACACAATACGGTCATAATAAATCCTTAAATTTAGAGGATTAATTTTATACACATGTAACTACCACATCAGGTTGAGTTCATGTATCCCAACCTTTAAAAATCTAGCCTAACATGATGAAATTAATGAAAATGATTGTTGAATTGCAAGAAATTATGATTAAACAAAGAGAGAATTGAAGAATAATGTAGAAAGAAGATTAGACAAAATAAAGTAATCAAATAACTTACCAAAGCACTAAAAGCATCAACTAAAATTACTTGTAATCACACAAATCTGAATAAACTTAAATCTTGGAATTAAAATTGCAATCAATCTTCAAACTAGGGTTTTAACTGTAAAGGGAAAAATTAGATGATTTTTTCCCTTTAAAATGATAATATATCTGGTTTAAATACCCTACAAGACTCCAAGATTTTTAGCTTAACCAGGACTCTCCATTTGAGGAAAAATGCAAAATAAAACTTCGACAGTCGGACCGGTCTGGTCCTCCTTCGGTTCGCTTCATCTTGGATCCGGATCAGTTTCTTTCTTTCTTGACCGGATCGATCCGGTAAAGATCGATTCGTTTATTTTCTCTCAGCTTCAATCCGTCTTCGGTCTAGGGTTCACTGGAACTTTGCATTTCAGATCGGTCTGATTCTTCTTTGACTTTTTCTTCTATCTTTGACAGCTCATAACTTTCACACCGGGACTCCGATTGAGGTGCCGTTTCTTCCTATGTACTCGTAAACTTGATATCTTCAACTTTTCTTAGATGCCTCATTCGAATTCTAGGTAAAAATTACAACTTTTCCCTTTTGGCTTTCTTTCTTTTCTTTCTCTATCCTTCCGGTTTCTTTCTTTCTTTATTGACATCAAATACCTGTAAAATTAGTACGAAATACCAAAAACTCGGCGTACTCGTTAGAATAAGCCAGTAGAAAGATTATGAGATAAAATCACATCGATTATGCTGTTCGAGGTGCTAAAAGTAACTAAATTAAAGGAATAAATTTGGAAGAATTTATGCCTAATCAAACCCCCCTAACATAGAACTTTGCGCATCCCAAGCAATGTAAAAGAATACTAGCAAGGCTCATGTGCGGATATGAGGCCCTTGAAGTCCATCCTTGAGAAACCCACTATCAGAGTATCCATGTTAACTTTCTTCCTTTTTTCTGGCTTGACTTCGATAGAGGTTGAGTGCATAACTTTTATGACTGCCTTCGCTTCACCTACATGGGCCTTCCTGTTGGCGATTTCTTATCCTCCTCTAGCTAGGCCCCCGGAGATCATCCCAACACCGAATGAAATCAAATTAAGCCTTTTTATATGGCCATAGTCATCCTTCTATGGAAGGTCAGGATCATCATCATCTTCCGAAGGGTCGTCTCTTCTATTGGGGGGATCTTCTCTGCATTTATAACTTCTTTTCTTCCTAGGGTCGGCCCCTCAGCTACTCTTGAAGGCACCTTTGTCCACGTACTTTTTTAACTTCCATTCTTTTAACATTTTTTCAATTTCATCTTTCAGAGAATAACACTTATCAGTCAAATGTCCATGGTCTTTGTGGAATTCACACCACAAGTTTTTATTCCTCTTGTGGGGTGGTGCTCTCAACTTCTTAGGCCATTTTAAGGACCAGTCAGTCTTAATCTCATTCAGAATGTGTTCGAAGTTGACCGCCAGAGGGGTGTAATCTGCAAACTTATAATTTGCTCTCCTTTTCTTCCCATACTTATTGTTTTTATAGTATTTACCTCCGCTAGTACCTCATTTTTCATCCTCATATTTGGCGACCATTGCCTTTTCGGTGCTCATCACCTTCCCCGGTGCTGCCAGCATCTCAACCATTAACTTCGGGGGGTCTTCAGCAAGCTTCAACAATAGCTTCCCCTTATGGATTCCTCTAATGGGGGCCATCATGGCTATAATTTCTTCGTAGTCTTAGACCTCCAACTTTTCTTTGTTAAACCTGGTTTTGTAGTCTCTGAGGCCCTCGTTCTTCCCCTGCTTAACATAGAGCAGGTGAGCGGTCTTCTTCTGTGGCCTCACTCCGAAGAAAAAGTTATGGATGAACTGATCTGCTAACTACTTAAAGCTTTCAATGGAGTTCTTTGGAAGAGAGGTGTACCAGACATGTGCTGCCCCGGTCAAAGTGCTGAAAAAAACTCGACATCTCATCTCATCTGAGATGGAGTATATGTCTTCCGCTGATTGGTACATCTCAATATGATGGACCGGGTTGGTACGCTCATCATACCTTGGGGTGACCATAGGTGGCTTAAACTTCGATGACATTGGGAAGTTGACTATCTTCGCCACAAAGGGTGAGCCTATAGAATATCCTCTTTGAAGAGGGTCTCGGATTTTTCGGATATCATTGATTTTATCCTCCAACCTATGAATCGAGTCATTCCATGGCCTCATAGGGTTAGCTTGGCCGATGTTATCACCGACCGATTCTCTGGGGTGAATTGAGGGCTCTGCTACAGCCGACCTTCACCAGCTGTTCACTTATCCTTGACTGTCATCTCATCCATGGGGTTGGCCCTCGTGGGGTCAGCCATCTACTGCCTCTCTTTTGGACCTTACGAGACTTCTCGATCTGGATAATCTTTCCCTCAGGTCATTGACTGGGCCCAACCTCTCAAAGGCGGATCCTCTTCTGAGATGGTCAAAGGCTGAGCCTCTCGGGCGATCGTCAGGATTCTGCCTCCTACACCTCCCTCGGTTCTCCTGGAGAAGTCGTACAGTATTATTGGATACCTCATATGGCTCCCACTTCCATATCATCAGGGAGCCTCTTCCACTTACACATCATCATATATATCCTTCGGGCAAGGGTTTCCTTGCCTCCCCAGGCGTAGACCTCGGGGGTAAGCAACATCCCTCAGCCATTGTGGAGATGGCAGGTCTTTGCATGGTTCTTGGGGTGGTCCCCTGGCCTCATGTTGTCCTGGTGCAGCTGCCAGAGTAATCATCTCCGGGGAGACTCCGGGTGGTCCCAGTATATTTTAGCTAAGAGGTGTAAATTGCTCTTGCATAAACTTCTGGCTTACTGCCAAAGACTTCAGGGCGACAGCCACCTCAATCAACTCAGACTAAGGTGGTATATGGATGGAACTAAGTCCTACTCCACTAGTCAGTAAATGAGGTGGTGGTGGTAACTCCAGTGCCATATGTTTGAGCTGTGATGAGATGGATGATCAAAATATCTTTAGAGCCTTAATGGATCTCTTTCAATGATGAAACAACTCCACGCAAAGGGGGAGAACTAGTTCAACACCAGAGTCTCCGGTGAGTTCAAGCTGTAAAAAGGAAGAGATAGCTTCTCGTTCCCACATATGGCGCCAAAATAATGATGCTAAGAATAACACCACCAGATAAGAGGTGGTAGAGCTCAAACAGTAGCAATAATGGAAGTAATAGAGTTATATAGGTATGTAAATATATGTATATAAGGGGGTGAGTAGAAGAGGAATGAAGACAATGATTTATAGTGGTTTAGCCGATCAGGCCTACATCCATTGTGAGTGTGTGATCCACTAAATATGGGCACTAATGGCCTTCGATACAATGCACATAAACTCTCTCTCTCTCTCTCTCTCTCTCTCTACTGCGTGTACAAGCAGAGTTTTAGCTAGGGTTTTAATTATCGATCCCTTTATAAGGATCAAGGTGACAAATATATATAGGGCTTGGTGGGCGTAGTGTCCCCCCCAAGCATGCATTCAGCATGGGAATGATGATTTAGCCAATCCCCTGTTGACACCTGGTTGGGCCACTTATAGGTAATGATGATATGATATTCCCTCACGTGAGTGAATGATATTATTATAACGGTTTAGTCCATGTGCCACATGAGTCCCACGCGCACTATCCGACGCGTCTCCTGAATTACGCGCCATGATGATGTCACCCTCGGCTTATGGTGATAAGCCGTGGCTGAGATTGATGCTGGCCTATTAGGTGTTCTGACTTCTAGATGTAAGATCTTCTTAGTGTCGGACCCCATAAGGTCAGCCAGTCGCTTGGTCGTTCGAACAGCCCCTAGGCCGAGGCTTTAATCTCCACGGGCTTGGGCTTATTCGGGTCATCAAACAGAACTTGTTTCCAATAGTGGGGTTGGCCTCCATAGGGTCTTTCGGTCATCTGGACTGTGGTTCCAATGATGAGGTCGACTTGGATGACCCCTATCTCCAGTATGATCTCCTGGGGGTAGTAGTAGAGTTGAGCCCTAATCCTAGACGAGGCTACCCTCGGCCTGGCCAAGGGTGTGTTTTAGTATATCAATAACGACTGATCAAGTGATGCGTGTGTGAGTTTGATTAGGCTATTTGATATTTTCTCCATCTCATATTTCTGAGATTGTGTCTCATTCCTTGGATATTTAGTAATCAACGTTCTGCATGTATTTGGGGTTAATCCCAGTGCAACCAGTAAGAGACAATGAGAGAGAGCGATTGTGCGGTGAAATATCTTCCATTAGATTTGAATTCCAACCGTAGTTTCAATCTCAGCCTTTTATTTGGATTGATTATCCAGAACCTTCCCCTCTCAGTATAAATAGAGACATTAGTTTAGGCATTTGAAAACTTTTGTTACTTCGTCCATCTGAGAGAATAAAAGAGAGAGAAGAGAGAAAAAATATAAAGAATAGAGAAAAAGAGAAAACTAGAGAGATAAATAGAAAGATCTTAGGGTTTTCTCCTAAATGAAACCCATTCACCTTCGTAGTATAAACACATCTAAAAATCACCATATCGAGATTTATATCTTTACGTTTTCTTGAGAGTTTGGTGATTTGAAGAAACCTTTTCATACATTATCTCTCTTAGAAACACGTGTCTCACTATTTTTCTCATATTTCTTTTTAGAAATTGTGAGAAATACTACTGAGATACATATTCATGTAGATCTGGTGTTTATGTACATTATCCTATTTGGATCTTGAGTTTTAATGTATATGTTTATAAATCCATCCTCTATGATATCATTTTATTGAAAAAGAGACTTCGAAAAATCAGTTTATATTTTATAAATGAAGGATTCATTTCTAAACAAAGTTTTTCAATTTGTGAAATTTATTTTGTACGTAAATAAAGTTTTCCAAATTTAGATATGTTTTTTTACAGATTTAATTTCAAATCTGAAATATTATTTTGAAAAGGAAGTCCGATTTTCTTGAGATTGAAACCTTGCATGTCATATAGAATTATTGTAATTAACATGAATGTTTGTATATTCTTAAGAGAGAAGTGAGTTGGATGTTGCATTCTTAGTCACTTCACAGTCACATTCACTCTCACACAAACACATAGAAGGTTGTTGTTTCTTTAAGAGATTCTGTTTGACTAAGTCACTAGAACGAGGAGGAAGGAGTTAAAGCAAGAAACTTCCAGGAAGATCAAAACCATCATAATCAAAATACCGTGGACATGTTTAAGCTCATTAGGTATAATTTCTATCTTTTGTATTTAGGATCTTATGTTTATATGTTCATGTTCTTGTAACTCTTGTAAACCATTTTTAATGGATATTTGTTTTACTCCGTAGAGGGAGTTATGGATGTTTCCTCGAATTTGAGGTTTTACCACGTTGAAAATAACTGTGTCAAATTTTCTACTTTAGTTCTTAATGCTTACATAGTCTTTAATTATAGATAATTAGTATAGGTTTTTAATTTAAAACCTAGGTAATTAAGATACCAAGTCTTGAATCTAACTTAATTAGTTTTTTACACATCTTGTGTTTAGATTTCAAAAAGGAGTTTCTTAAGCTAGATTATTTCAGAGTTTACTTAGTCCTTAACATTGTTTTAAAAACTTAGTGAACGATTTCAAACCCCATAACTGGTCATTCACTCCAAGAAATGACATACTGACTAGGTCACAACTCGTACACCCGACTGGTACCTCACACAAGATCCTTTTTTAAACCTCGGATCATTCTAGGCGTCCAACTATGGAACACTCACTCGAGTATTACACCAATCCACTCATTGCAGCCAAATAACTCTACGTGATTTGTTTCCATGATCTCTACCACTTTTTGATATCCTCAATTCATAATCATTCTCTTTATAACTAGAGTGGTTAATCTCCATGCCAACCAATTCATAAGATCGCTAATTCTAAGAAAGGCAGATACTACGAGCAAACCGTGCAAAAGAATGTGCAGCCACACATATACGAAACTTGTGAAAATCAAATGATATTTCAAACAAGAGCAGAATCATTTTTTTATATGTAATTACCACACACGGTCCATCCTCTCTCACTGAGCCAAGGTGTGCCGTAATGAATAATCAACATGAGACAACCCTATGCTGGCAAAACCAAAAGAACAAATCCTGACTATCGAAATTGAAAGAACATGATGAACTTAAATGAACGAACTATCGTGACAAAAGAATACCATCTGCATGCAACATACTATAGTTTACAAAGTACGACCCTACGTTATATTATTGAATTTTACAATTCCTCCTTGACGTTTTCATTGGAACCTAATCTAGCCATGAACCTTGGATTAGGTCATCAATCGTGATGAATCAGACTATGAACCATCCATTCCTACAAGAGTAATGTAATATATAAACCAATTTTCCTTTGGGAAGTCAACGATGGACTTCTCTCCTTAGGAGTAATGCTTCCTCCTTTCATCCTCGACAAACACTAACCGTTCAAGTCGATGAATGCCAAACACCTTTATCAACATTGACCTTATCCATCTCACTAGTTAACATGACATTTTGATCAACCTAACATATATAGGTTACTATCTACTTATCGTATATTGATTTTATCCCAATATCTCCCCAGGCAATGCCCAACTAGGTGAAACACTCACCTTATTACAACCACCAATGCCATAAGGTCATCACTGTGCCAATCTCCAAATTCTACCCAAACTAAATCTATGTGACGGCCACACCGATCATCATTAGCACTAAAAGATAAAAAGTACTAATAGGTTTACACCTCATAATCCTTACAAGTCTGGCAAGACATGGCAAGAACTAATCCTTCCCCTACTAGGTCTATTCTAACTTATATTGTCGACACATGTCGATACCCTAATTATACTTCGCTATCCCATATGGGATGATATTCTCAATTCCTTAACATGAAATTATTAATCTAAGTCTCTAATGCATTTCTTAGTACTCATCAAAATCAAATACGACACTTTTTGCACTAATCATCATATGAAAAATGAGTATCATGCTTAATTATGAAAATATTTCATTACCTATCATTCTCTCATAATAGGTGCGCTCTACCGATTTCCCAATGTCCATCCCATGACTATTAAATACTCACAAGGGTACTAGATTACAATTCTCCAAACATGGATAACCATAATCATTTAACACCTTAAGGAGTCATAACAAGTTAACTTATATTCCCAAGGACACTACATGCAAGTCCCAAGGATACTCCAAGGACTTCCTTTCAAATAACTAATTCCATATACTACGTATTAAGCCACAAGCTTACACTACTAAGGATTATGTCAGGACATAGGACATTATGTACGATTTATAAGACTATAAGTCTACAGTATCGGAGTTATAAGGGATCCTACACCTCAAATTTTCAATCGTATTCTCCAAAACCACATCATAGAAGTCTACCTAGGTTTACTTGTATATCCCTTCAAATCATAATCGTTATACGTGTAACAGACTTCCTTCTAATGACCTGCATCTCACATCATAGCTTATGATATATATCCATTAATCGACAATTACTAAGGCACTCATATACAATGAGATCATACTATTAACCATGTCCCAAGTACACATTCCTACCAAAATGCCAAATTCTTACGACATGACACTACCTTGAGGATCAAGTTCGCCTAATCACATCATCATTATTAACCACTCACAAGTACCTAACCAACAAAACTAATGCGTCCTTAACACAAAATAAATACTGCTTAGACATGCCACTATAATCACCAAACTCCACAGTTGGATTTAAACAACTCACATCTCTAATTCAATGGACGTTATTTACCTTTATTAACATATTAGTAGACCTCTCACATCATCAAGACTGGCACAAGTGAACTGCACCCTAGAGAATGCCGTGTCACCACTAATGGCCTACGCAGACACTCGTAAGTTACTAACACGTTTAAATCAGAACCATCAAGAATTATTAATGGCATCTAACTTGGCGACCTACTACTTGGAAATGAATTTCACATTGTCCTAATCTTCTTCACTCCTTTGTCAAAAACACAAATATAAACCGTCACTTGTCTAGCGTGGCCGTCTCAAAACAACACTGACATCAAAAATCCACTACCGAACTCATAACGTCACTCTCAAAAGGAACCTTGAATCTAGAGCTATTATACCATTTGCAATGCCTCACCGAATTTATGGGTTATTTGTGGGTCAACTCGATCTGTACCAGATGTTTGGTGTGAAGTGAAATGAGACAACCTAAATAATATTGCTAGTCAAGTTTTTATTTAATTAACATTTAACTTATTTAGCATGATATTCCAATTTATATCGAGCTATCTGTGGGACCCGTGGGAAGCATCTCAGGAATCCAAGCATATAGAGATAGTAATTTAAAATAGAATAAATACTTACATGTATAACTCTATAAATATACAGAATCACGTATAACCTGCAGTAACAAATGAAAGGGAATGAGCTAAATGACCAGTGGGAAATACAACAATGCAACATATAATCGAACTACAAAAAAAAAGACTTTATAACATACCATCTATGCGCATATGCAAGTAGCATATATATATATATATATATATATATATATACATACATACTAATTCATGAATCCGTTTATTCCAAAATGTTACTTGAGTTAATTAAATCAGACTAGTATTTTAAAACATCCCTTTTTTTACCCTTTTTGCTTGACTAAACATTGATTTCCCAATTCAACGCACCCAATTAAGTACTTATCAAAATAGCGTTTGTTTAGTAAGACACTTTATTTACCGAAATTTCCCATTTACTGACCCCAAATCCACTTTAGTGTTTTCCTTGAAGACCACCTTTCAACACACGCAAACTCAGTGTTAGAAAATGATTGTTTTCCTTTTGAAAACCGTTCACAACACAGACATGTGTTAGTTATGGGTTAAAAACATCTTAGGTTAATTGATTACCCATTAACCACTTCATTTGTGTCATTAAGTTACGCTTTAGTTGGACTTAGATATTTTCATATTTCTTGTCCAAATTACCTTTTCAAAATAGGAACATTTATCAATTTTCATTTCCCAAAGGTTGAGTTTTCTCATTTTCTTAGAACAAAAAATTTCTTTATCATGTTCTACCTTTTCTCATTATTTTTGTTTTGTAATGAAATAATACCACGTACATTAACGGGATCCACACCGCGGATGACACCACCATATTCTTTGGCCCGTGGTTTTGGATCTTTAACCCTACGGCTCCGGGTCCTCCTTAATTATTCGATCACATCTGAGTCCTTTTTTAATGTGTTCGAACACTTTATCATGTCCATATTACTCCACCTTTATAGGCTGAAGCCAAAATCCCAGGGACTACGCCCCATATTTGTGTTACACTTTAGAAAATCACCATTTCATGTCCTTTATACATTTACGTTGATTTCATTCCCAATATCACTACCATTTAGGACAATTTTTTGTAACACCCTTTCCAACATTTTTATTTCATAAAAATGTTTCACTTTAAATAAAATTACCATTTTACCCATTTATTTCCAAACTTTCATTTTCCTCCCTTTTCACAGATGTCATTTTTCCAAAAACATTATTAGGTTACACATACTAACTTATTAAATGTTTTTAACTCATTAGCACTTTTGTAAAACTTTGGAGTAACACACTTCTAAGATTGGAAACCTCTTTATTTCATTGATTTCTTTGTTAAAGAAATCATTCGGCACTTTGAAGACTACTTTACAAGAAAAATACCATTTTCCTTCATTAACACATGTAGTCTTAAAACATGCACTTAACACATTTTCAAGTTTGATTAACACACTTAGGCACTTGTATCAACATGTAACATACGCTTGCAAATATTTTCACCTTAGGCACATGCCTCCACACTTAACCTAATTTAAACCCCTAGTCCCCTGAATCAATACAAAAAGGAAGTTTAAGCGACTTTTTAGCCCAATTGGGACTCTGGTTTCAATCAAATTATGCCTTGCAAGAAAATAAGTTTTCATATTGATCTCTAACATACGATATTAGGATGTGATGGCGCTTACTAGCCACCCCACCCCAATGAACCACACATGGAAAAGTTCACCCAAAAATAATTATACCTCTTTATGTAGTTTTTTTATTTTGTTACTTTAGCGAAACATAACTATACCTAATTAAACTTTAACTCTTTTTTATATTTAGACCTTTTCAATAAAAGGTCAACAAACCATCAATTGTCTATATGTTTAACTTTTATTATGTCACTAATATCTTGCCCCTTTAGTACCAAAGTCAAATATCCCATAATAAGTAATGATCAAACTTTAAAAAAAAAAATTTGCACCTCCCCCCTCTCTCCTTCTCTATCTATCTATCTCAAACCAGTATACTAAATTATTTCACATAACTAAAATCCTAACAACAGTGTACGCAGATTCGTATGCCATTGTCAACCATTTTCATCACTATTTGCTCAAATCAATACCAAATTTACCGACTCTTAACTCAACTTAGCCATTCACTTTAATTATAGGGTGATATCCCTCTTTAGTTCAGTTCTTAAAGATAATTATGGGAAAAAGTAGACATTTTTTGTTATTACTATTATTCAAGGTTCTAAAAAATGCGGGGCGTGATTGAGGCGTGGAGGCCAAGCCTTAAGCCTTAGAAGCCTAGGCGGGCCTAGGCGTGAAAAAACGTGAAAAGGCGTTTAGGCCTTCTTAATATATTTTAATATTTTTTAACCATAACAAGGCTATTAAAATACAAAAAGTGCATATATCATAAAAATATGTCTGAATATATGAAAATTAAAATACTATTTGATTATTTTGGATGAGATAATGGTCCGGTTTATAAACAAATTCTTTAAAAGGCGACATCGTTTCACTAAAACATTGTTGGTTTTAGAAAAAAAGTGCGCCTTAAGGGTTTTACCAAGAATAAGGCGTGAAAAACGTAAGGCGAGGCGTTTCTCCCAAGCCTTAAGCCTAGGCGAAGCGTAGGCGGATTTTTTAGAACAGTGCTATTATTATGATTAGCATATTTCTACCTAAATTTATATCTTGTAGTTTTATGTGTGTATGTATATATATATATATATATATATAT
This sequence comes from Sambucus nigra, assembly GCA_949130495.1. NCBI lineage: Eukaryota > Viridiplantae > Streptophyta > Magnoliopsida > Dipsacales > Adoxaceae > Sambucus > Sambucus nigra. The sequence continues at coordinate 503,182,630 of OX422221.1, read as the reverse complement.
ATATTAGGGGTGCTTTACATAGAGATAGAAAGTTAAATAATAATGAAGTTTTAAAAACATTTATGATATAAAATGTAATAAGTTTGTATAAAATTAGAAATTAAAATTATAATTTGTATAAAACTCAAATTAACCAAAAACAAATTTTCCCTTGGGGGCTCCGCCTGAACCCCCGACATTTGGCCTCCCGACCATAATTCCTGAATACGCTTAATGTACTTTACTACTTTAAAAAAAAATCCTCTATTGTTGATTAGTAATCCCGCATACATACTTACCTTCGTTATTTACATTGATATCTACCTCTCATGAAAGTCGGAGAACTATGCTTTTGTAGCGACTCAGATTTGATGACATCTACTTTTTTTTAGAAGTGGATCTCATCAACTTTGAAAGTAAATATTCCTTTTTGTTCCAAGGCAAAGTAGAGACGATCAAAGCAGTTTCTGCGAGTGTCTTCCCCTCTCAAACTCAAGAAAATATCGTAAACACAACGAGGGGTTGATGAAGATGTTATATCTCTCCATTAAAGTGTAAAAGTAGAGACCCAAGCTGTTGCAAAAATCAATGACATTGGTAATTGGAATTACATGGAACCCTCTCAGTGTCATGATCCAACCCATGGCCATATCTCGACAGGCTACCCACACCCTTATACTATATAACCAATTGAGGGCTTCATGAGGCTGACAAGTGGCATTCATTAATGTGTTAAACAAATCATATTTAGACTTTATACATGAACTAACTAAATGCATGTATTGACCAAATACATATATGTCTATGTTAATCTAGATAATACAAAATTAATAAATGGCTAGCACATTAATGAAATGTGCACATGTCGTCATGTGGGCGCGATAAATGTCGTCGATGTGCTGTCATACATATTTTATAATAAAAAATTTATGGTTATAAAATTATTTTTAACGTTTTATTTATAGAAAAAATTTGAACTTTTTATCTATGAATGACTTATAGTTGTTTAAACTAAAAACAATTTAAAAAATGCATAATTTTTTTATATATAATATATACATTTTTTTTGGAGTTTTTATTTATAAAAAATAATTTTTATATAATAAAAAAATTAAAAAATAATAGACAATTTTTTATGAAAAAATTAACCTTTTCTAATGGCTTTAAGATAAGATCTTGAATTTATGATATATACTGTTATAATTATCATTATATTTGTTTATTGTATATCGTCCGTACATTGTCTGTGCATCGCACGGGTTATATACTAGTGGTTTCTAAAAATCACTACGAGGGATGGTTATTCTCAGCAATTTATGCTAGTCCACCGCCATGGCTCAGAAAGTATTTATGGAATAACCTCATTGATGTTGTGAGATGCGTAGATGTCCCCTGTATGGTCGCGGGGGATTTCAATGGTCATATTGATGAGTCGGAGAAGAAATACAACATAAAAAAAGTTTCTAATACCAAATGCTCGAAATTTATAGATAATATCAAAAAATGCAACCTCTCAGATCTCGAATGCAATGGCCCTAGACTTACATGGACTAATAGCCGCGAAGGCTTTGCTAACACTATGATCCGCTTGGACATATCTCTTGCTAATAATGAAAGGAGACTAAAACACCCCAATGTTATTGTGGAGAATGTTCTGAGTACAACGTCAGACCACTTCCCTATGGTTATCCTCTTTAAAGGTAACAAATCTACTATAAAAACTAATAAACCTTTTATATTACTTTCTTCTTGGCTCGACCGAAAATATTTTTTGGATACAGTTAATAATAACTGTAATAACCAACATAAACTCGAGAACAACATCAAGGACTGTACCAATATGATTAGAGCCTAGGATAAAAACTCCTCTGGAAGCATCTTCTATAATAAAAAAAAAATGCATCACGCATCGCCTCTATGGCATACAAAAAAGCACAAGAGAACTCCTACGCCCATAGTCTTGATATATCGGAAAATAATTTATGCTTGGAAATTAATGATATTCTGTTGTATGAAGAGAAGTATTGGAGATACAAATCTAGAATACAATGGCTTAGAGAATGTGATAGAAACACAAAGTTTTTCCACACTTCAACTATCATTAGGAGAAAGATAAACCGCATTGATCGCCTCCTAATTAATGGGGAATGGACATATGATCCTACTACAATTTTAATCCACAGTAATACCCATTTTAACGATCTCTTTCAAGCAGACTTATTCTAGAACATTTATAGCCAAATGACTGATTTGTAAACTTGTAAATTCAGTATTAGGGATAACCGTACTTTTACCTCCCCATAGTCTTTAGAAGAAGTGAGAATTGTGTTTTTTAGTGTAAAGGCCCTGAAAGTCCCGGGCCCTGAAGCTATCTATAATACCCCGTATTTTTTAGTATATAAAATTTAATTAATTTGATTAATTTTTAAATTACACGTGTGCCATAATTTAATTGAATTAAATATTTATATGATTCTTAAATATTAATCGGAAGAGAAAATTATTAATATTATGAGATAAATTTACTAAGGTTGTAGTAAATAAATATTGAAATTAATATACAGCGTAGCGAGTGATATTGACATGATTACAGTATATCTCAATCGAGAGTCGCGTGTAGACAAATTTGAGGCCGAAATAGGAAATTTGAGTAGGGTGAATCGAATCATGATTTTGAGGTCACGACTGATTCCAAACGGGTTGAAATAGTTGGATTAATATATGCGGGAGTATTATTTGGGTCCCGGGTAAATTTTAGACCAACCTAGCACCATGTGAGGGCTTTTCTTTCATTTGGGAGGCTAGGGTTGAGGAAGATACGGATTTCTAGGTGTTATATCAGCCCCTTTGAGTTAGAGGCTAGGGTTAACCACAAATTTGAGAGAGAAAAGGCCATAGGAGAGGAAGATGATAAGAACCTAAGCTTCCCCACACCAATTCTCACCACGAATGTTGCCAGAATTGGAATCGGAGTAAGGAAATAACAACCCTACCATCCAATAATAACAATCAGACCTACAAATATAAGGCAAGTGTTTATCTTATATATTTTTGAATAAGTTATAATACCCATTTAGTGTAGGGTTTACAATTTCATGATTTCAATTATGTTCTTGGGATTTAGATGAATATAATTAATGAATTGGGATATGATTGCATGTAGAATGAATCCACATATGTAGAGGACACAAAATCAGAGGACATGAGATAACTATCATGAAATAAATCTAGGTAAATGATTGATTACGAATGAGGAATGCATGAACTAGGGTGTGTTGATGTTGGGTTTATTGTGATATCAACATTAGGATTTGTTTATATACTCTAAATTGACGTTGGGTTAAATCATGTTGGAGTTTGGGTTTGCTGCATGGAGGGTACGATGAATGAAAATGGTGAAAAATGTAAGAGTGAGGATAAAAAGACGATATATGGCATTACGAATCGATTCGACTCAGATAGAAAATGGATTTGATAAGCGAATGGATTCAGTCTCTTCACTGAATCAATTTGGTTACCTAGAATTGCCCAGTTTCTTTGTTTTAAGTCTCGAATTTGCGGATAATTAATCGGGTGACTTTTGGGACCTCTTTAAACTCTAGTGAGGGATATAATGAATTATAATAGGTCTATGTTAGGGTTGAGGCTTAGTCATAATGATAGAATTAAGGTTAGGATTTATCGAGTAAAACTGGTAACAAATTGAATTCGAGGATGAGAACGGGTCTCGGAGAACATGAGTGAACCTATGATTTAGACCAGTAGTGTATGAGTGTATTAGCTACTGAAATAACTTAAGGGGTAACTAGGGCCCTTTGGGTAGAGAATAATGCTAAAAAAAATATGATACAGTACGATGAGTATTCAAGAGATATATACTACGTATATACTATGATTATGGGTTGTGTGAATACCTATACTGAATATGTATATATATGTTGTATGAATACCTATTATATAACTGGTTATGTGTGAACATACCAATGCTTCCTGCTATCATGGGAGATTCTGTGCAGAGGGCGATCCCACCTTGACGATTCTAGTGAGGCCTAGATATGTGTCCCAGAACATAGAACTTAGGGCAGCTCTCTATGTGTAGTGTATTTGTGGGACTGGGTGATTATTTGGGTACGTTAGCTATGTACGTATTCCAAAGACTTAGAACTATGTTTTCCTCCATTGTGTGTTATTTTATTTATGGTTTGAGGAGACATTTCGAACCGATAGTCCTTGATTTGGTATGAGAGGTATTGCAGGCATCACGATAGTCGTTCCGGGAGATATTATATTTGTATAAATTATAGTGTGTTAAATATAGAAGGGTAATTATTTTACTTACATGTGATGGTAGAAAAGATAGATAATGTATATAAAAATTAGTAAATTAAGTAGAGAAACTTAAAGAAATGATTTAATGACAACATATGTGAAATGTTAACTATGGTTTAATAATAATATTCGAGAGATGTTTACTATTGGTATTTCGATAGCGTACTGTATGGGCGGTACGGGGGAGCTAAACCTTTTACGGTAGTTAGATATGGATGTCTAGTTAGGTTGCATAACATAACTAGGTTGGGTACGTTTGGGGTACACTATAGTTGAGAGGTGAGGAACATAAGTGAGTGTAGGAGGAACTAACGTGTGTATCTAATATCTATTTTTCAACTGTGATTTAAAGGCTTGTAAAAATATTTTCAAAAGGTTTTGGGCTCTGACCTTTGTCAAATCAATTTTTCCAAAATATTTTAGGTGCCTATCCACAGGGATTTCAATCTTGATGATTCATTTCAGGGATGCATACCTGTAGCATTTGTGGAGGCTTATAGGAGTTTGCTTAGATGCTTCAGTTATTCATTTCTAGACTATGATTACTATTCAACAATTCATGTGTGTGTGCTACCCCTTCAGTTGATACAGTTGTTCAGTTATTTATCAAACTATATTTTGTATTCCGTTTTATTTCCTTGGATTATTGTTGGATTTTATTTTGGGAACCGATGGTTTATTCAGTACTATTTATTATGTTATTTATCATGTGATTGGTTCGAAATATTTTATTGCATGGATTGTTTGGTTATTTTATTTGTTTTCGCATGTTGCTATAGTAATGCAAGACAAAAATTGGCACCGACTTAATTGTAACATAGGTGGTTAGTAATTTAAAAACTTTCGGCAATGATGCTAAGAATGAACCTAATGATATTCCTATTTATTTTGATAAAGGATTGATCACCCGTGGTGAAAATAGGCGGGGTGTCATATATGGTATCAGAGCATCATGTTCTAGTGTCCATAGGATCTGTACGTTACTATGATTTCATTGTAGCGTTCTTTGATATAGAGACCTATTATAATGACTGTTGCATTCATGTTTACGTATTCGAGATTACGTTCTTCTGTTGTTATATTTGTATTGACTGTGAACTCATACAATTCGATCTATTTTTCGATGCCACCTAGGAGAGGATGAGCGACGAGGGTAGCGACGAGAGCCAATGAGAGAGAGGCTCAGCAAGATCCACATGCACCGCAACCACCACCACCGCAGGGGACAATTATGACAGCATAGGTGGTCGCTATCGTGGCACAGGCAGTTAACACCGTTATGACTTCCATGGATCTCCACTTTCCTCATGTCCAATCGCCATTGTATCTAGTGGCATCGGTTATCCAGGCCCACCCAGGGCCGTCAAATTTGCAGATAGGTAGGGAGGCATTTCAGAACGACCACCCACCCGAGTTTTAGGGTAGTTAGGACGTGATCTTGGCTTTCCAGTGGAGGATGGATATTTAGTGCCACCTACATATTGTGGACTGTAGAGACGTGTAAAAGCATATATTGGCCACTTTTTGACTTCTCAGGGCAACTTTACAGTGGTGGGAGTCTGTTACCACTGTCGATGAGAGGGATAGGATGCCCATTGCTGAGTTCTGGGTGCATTTTAACCACGAGTATTTTTTTCCAGCCGTTGATACAAAGATACGAAAGAGGTTCATTGAGGTAGTCTAGGTTGATCGGTCCGTAGATGGGTACGATGAGGAGTTCACACATTTGGAAAATTTTATGCCCGATGAGGTGAACAGTGACGATAAGAAGAAGATGAAGTTTATAAATGGGCTAGCCTGGAGGATCAGGCAACACTTGATAGGAAACCCCACATTGAGGACTTATACAGATATCGTTAATGCATCACTTTTACATTATCAGGATCAACGCTTTCATCTAAAGGGAAGTAAGAGAGGGGGTGAGCCTAGCCATCCGGGTAAGGCGAGTGGGAACAATGCTAGTGGAGCACCGCATCAGCAGTCAGGCAGACCCCAGGGGCAGGATTCTTGATAGGGGGATTCGGCCAAGAGATTTAGATTCAGGGGTTACGGACCCGAAGGAGGTTTCAGGCAGGGTCGACAGGGCCAGTATGGTCCTCAGCAGTAGTAATAGGTTTCTCAGGGCTTCTAGGGCTAAGGGAATAATGGGGTAGGCCAACAGGGACAATAGCATGGTCAGCCTTAACAGGGCCATCAAGGTCAGAGGTAGAGAAATGTTTTAGGCCAGTGTTTTATTTATGGACAGACAGGCCACAAGTGGAAAGACTGTCCACACCAGGGTAGAGTACCACAGTAGCAGGTTGCCCAGTAGGGACAGCAGACGTATTTACCACCTGCATCACTAGCTCCACCAGCCCCATCATAGCAAGGATAGATAAATTATGGGCATGTGTACAAGATCAGGGATGCAGTTTTATCATAAGAACTGTAGGAGCCACCAGAAGTTGAGGTTCGGTTTCCTATTTATGGACGTAAGGGTAGGATTTTATTTGATACGGCGGATCACACTCTTTTTTAGCAACTAGATTTGCACGAGATATCGGTCAATTAGAGACAACCGATAGTTTCCTTATACATGTAGAGTAACCGTTGGGTAGCGGTTCGCTCATACACTAAATCTATAGGGATGTTGATATTGATCTAGGGAGACTGTGTTTAGCTGCCGACCTCCTAGTATTATATATGGAGGGTTATGATGTCATTTTGGTTATGGATTGGTTATCTAGTTACCGGGAAATGGTAGATTGTTTCGGGAGGGCCATATTTTTCTCTATCCCATGCAAAGAGCCATTCCTTGTGGCTATGCCTCTTCCAGAGGGAGGGTCGAACACACACCTATATTACATTAAGGAGGAGACCTCACAGGAGGTGGTAGTATCTTTCGATTCGATTCTAGTAGTGCAAAAGTTAAAGGATGTGTTCTAGGAAATACCTGAGCTACTTCTTAGCTGGGAGATTGAGTTCATCATTGGTTTAGCACCGGGTACAAGGGTGATTGCCCGAACGCCTTATTAGATGTCTCCTTTAGAGATGCGGGAGTTGAGGGAGAAGATTCAGTAGCTTTTGGGTTAGGGTTTTATTCAACAGAATACAATAATGTAGGGTGCACGGGTGTTGTTTGTCAACAAGAGGGATGGGTAGCTTTTCCTGTGTATTGATTATAAGGAGCTGAATAAGGTCGCGATATGGAAGAAATATTTGTTGCCTCAAATCGATGACATGTTCGACCAATAAAGAGGAACATCGTACTTCTCATAGATATATATGAGATCGGGGTATCATCAGTTATGAATTCATGAGGAGGACGTTCCTAAGACCCCTTTACTGACACGGTATGGATCATACAAGTTCAAGGTGATGCCATTTGGGCACACCAATGCATTGGCAGTATTCATGGATATTATGAACTGAGTTTTTAGAGAGTTACTTAAATAGTTTTTATCGTATTCATAGACAATATTCGGGTTTACTCTCGTTCGGAGGATGAGCATACAGAAAATCAGCGTTCAATTTTGTAGACGCTACGGGATAATCAGTTGTACGTCAAACTTGAGAAGTGTGGATTTTGTATACAGGAGGTATAGTTTTTAGGCCACGTTGTTTCCGACACGGGAATTGCTGTTGACCCGAGTACGGTATCAACGTTAAGGGAGTGGGGACAACCCACGACACCGATCGAGGTTTGTAGATTTCTGGGGTTGGATGCATACTTTATCTCTTCATCAGGGGTGTTTCAAAGATTGCGGGTCCATTAACGAACCTGACTCACAAAGAAGTACCATTTATTTGGGATGACCAATGTCAATTAGCTTTCGATGAGCTAAAGGGCAAACTAACCTCAACACCTATACTAGCGTTACCTAGGGAAGGAGTGGAGTACCATGTTTATATAGATGCATCCTTGCAGGGACTTAGGGGTGTACTATAGCAGGAGGAGAAGGCTATAGCTTTTTCCTTTCGCAAGATTAATCCTCACGAGAGGAATTACCCCACACATGACCTTGAGTTGGCAGTGATTGTGTTTGCCTTACGGATATGGACGAATTATCTTCTAGGGGAGAAGTTTTGTTTATTCATGGACCACAAATCACTTAAGTATCTGTTCACACTGAAAGATCTGAATATGAGGCAAAGGAGATAGCTAGAGTTCATGAAGTATTACTAGTTTGATATTCAGTATCATCCTGGGAAGGCTAAGGTGGTGACAAACGCGTTGAGTTGACGACCTGCTGGGGAGATAGGAGAGGTTTGGAAGGAAAAGTGGAAGGATATTCGACACGATGATGAGGTCTCCACATCTTTTATGTTCATTTTAGATATCACTCCCGAGATTGTTATGCGGGTGGTGAAAGCTCAGGTAAGGGATCAGTTTTGCTAGGACAGGGTGCGCCAGTTGGTAGCGGGTGGGGAAGAGTTTTATTCGATTAGTTCTGGAGGAGGCTTGTACTTTATGGGAGACTCATGGTTCCAGAGGATGATCATTTGAGACATGCAGTGATGTCAGAGTCTTACAGGTCCAGATTTATGGTACATTCCAGTGGGGATAAGATGTACCAGGATATGCGTAGGCAGTATTTGTGGTGGGGGATGAAGTGGGACATAGATAAATTTGTCTTGAAGTGTTCTACCCGCAAGATAGTGTGAAAATAGACCACCAGATATCGTCAGGGATGTTGCAGCCATTAGAGATTCCAATGTGAAAGTGGGAGAGTATTTCCATGGATTTCATTTTCGAGTTACGAACATCGCAGCGAGGTCACGACTCCATCTGGGTGATAGTGGATCATTTGACTAAGGTTTCCCATTTTATACCAATTCATATGGATTATTAAATGAGGAAGTATGTGCAGCTGTTCATTATAGAGATAGTGAATTTAAAAAGAGTCCCGATTAATATTATGTCTGATTGGGACAAAAATTTTGTGTACCATTTCGGGTAGAGTTTTTAGGAGGCTATGGGCACGAATTTATTCTTGAGTACAACATCTCACCCACATACAGATGGGAAAATGAAGAGGGTTAATCAGATGTAGAGGATATACTGTGGATGTATATACTCGACTTCGGGGGAGGGTGGGAGCTGTACCTTCCTTTGGTAGAGTTTGCGTATAATAACTCCTACCAGTTCACCATCGGCATGGCACCATTTGAGGCACTGTATGGATAACCTCATCGCTCACCCGCTTGCTAGTTATAGGTGGAAGACAACAAATTATTAGGGATAGAGATGATTCATGATACTACTTCCAAGATTGAGCAGATTCGAGGGAGTATTCATATAGATTAGGACAGGCAAAAGAGTTACACCAATGAAGATAAGAGGCCCATTGAGTTAGAGATTGGTGACCAAGTGTTAGTACGAGGGTCTTCTATGAAGGGAGTTATAAGGTTCGGCAAGAAAGGGAAGCTAGCATAGAGGTATGTGGGACCTTTTTAGATCATTGAGGGGGTGGGACCAGTTGCGTATAGGCTGGGATTACCAGAGTATCTGCAGTGGATTCACGATGTGTTACACGTGTCATCACTGAAGAGATACTAGAGGAGTGAGAGATATTTTTGGCATGTTCCATCGGAGGAGATAGACTTATATCCAGACATCTCATATGAGGAGAGACCAGTGGCTATACTCTATCGTTGTGAGCATAAGTCGCGGTCTAACGTCGTACCCTTAGTTTGAGTTCAGTGGAAGCACCACAATGTTTACGAGTCGACATGTGAGCGAGACGATGATAAGCAAGAGCAGTATCCAGAGTTATTCACCTTAGGTACGTCTTAATTTTGAGGGAAAAATTCTTTTGTAAGGGGGGAGTATGTAATACCCCGTATTTCTAAGTATATAGAATTTAATTAATTCAGTTAATGTTTAAATTACACGTGTGCTATAATTTAATTGAAATAAATATTTATATGATTATTAGATATTAATCGGAAGAGAAAATGATTAATATTAAGAAATAAATTTACTAAGGGTATAGTAAATAAAATGTGGAAATTAATATACGTCGTAGCGAGTGATATTGACGTGATTATATTATATCTCAACCGGGAGTCGCGTGTAGACTAATTTGAGGTCGATATAGGAAATTTGAGTAGGGTGAATCAAATAACGATTTTGAGGTCATGGTTGATTCCGAATGGGTCGAAATGGTCGAAATAGTATACCCAAGTGTATTGTTTGGGTACCGGGGTGACTTTAAACCAACTCGGCACCACGTGAGGGCGTTTCAGTCATTTGGCAGACTAGGGTTGAGGAAGCCACGAATTTTCAAGTGTTAAATAATCCCCTTTCAGTTAGAGGCTAGGGTTACCACAAACTTGAGAGATAAAATTCCATAGGAGGGGAAGAGGAGAAGAACCTAAGTTTCCCCACACCAATTCTCACCACGAACGTTGCCGAAAATGGAATCAGAGCAAGGAAAGAAGAACCTTACCATCCAGAAACAAAAATCAGACCAGTAATTATGAGGTAAGTGTTTATCTTGCATGCTTTGAATAAGTTATTATACCCATATAGTGTAGGGTTTGCAATTTCATGATTTCAATTATGTTCTTGGGATTTAGTTTAATATAATTGATAAATGAGGATATGATTGCATGTAGAATGAATCCACGTATGTAGAGGAAACAAAATCAGAGGATATGTGATAACTATCAGGAAAGAAATCTGGGTAAACGATTGATTATGAATGAAGAACACAAGAACTAGGGTTTGGTATAAATCCAACTTTTAATCCATCCTTGAGAAGAATTAATATGGATTTATTGTGTTATCAACTTTAGGAATTGTTTATATACTCTAAATTGATGTTGGGTTAAATCATGTTGGAGTTTGGGTGTTTTGGGTGGAGGATATGATGAATGAAAGTGGTGAAAAATAGAACAGTGAGAAGAAGAAGACGATCGGTGGCATTCCGTATCCATTTGTCTCAAAGAGTGAATCGATTTGGTAAGAGAAACAATTCGGTCTCTTCACCGAATCAATTCAGTTACCCAGAGTTACCCAGTTTCTTTGTTTAAAGTCCCGAATTTGCGAATAATTAATTGAGGGACTTTTGGGACCTCTTTAAACTATAATGAGGGATATAATGAATTATAGTAGGTCCATCTTAGGGTTGAGGCTTAGTCATAATGAAAGAATTAAGGCTAGGATTTATCGACCATAATTGGTAACAAAATGAATTCGAGGATGAGTACAAGTCACGGAGAACATGATTGAACCTATGATTTAGACCAGTAGTGTATGAGTGTATTAGCTACAGAAATAAGTTAAGGGGTAACTAGGACCCTTTGGGTAGAGAATAATACTCGAAAAAAATATGATATAGTACGGTAAGTATTTGAGATATATGACTATGACTATGGGTTATTTGAATGCATATGTTGAATATGTGTATATAGGTTGTGTGAATGCCTATTATGTAATTGGTTATATGTGTGAACATACCTAAGTTTCCTACTATCACTGGAGGTTCTGCGTAGAGGGCGATCCCACCTTGTCGATCATGTGAGGTCTAGATGTGTGCCCCAGAACATAAAACTTAGGGTGGATCACAATGTGTTGTGTATTAGTGGTATTGGCAGGTTATTTGGGTACGTTAGGTATGTGCGTATCCCAAAGACTTAGAACTATGTTCGCCTCCATTATGTGTTATTTTATTTATGGTTCGAGGAGACATTTCGAACCGAGAGTCCTTGATTTGGTATGAGTGGTACATGGACTGATAGCAGAGTATGCAGGCATCATAGTGGTCATTCCAAGAGATGCCGTAGTTGTATATATTATAGTGTGTGATAGAGAAAATAGATAGTTTATATAAAAAAATAGTAAATTAAGTATATAAACTTAATGAAATGATTAAATGATAACATATGTGAAATATTTGCTATGGTTTAATAATAAGTTAGGAGAGATGTTAACTATTGGTATTTTGATAGCGTACTGTATGGGCAGTACGGGGCATGTATAAGAATGTCAAGTTAGGCTGGGTAGCATAGCTAGGTAGGGTACGTTAGGTGTGCACTATAGTTGATAGGTGAGGAACTCAAGTGGGTGTATGAGGAACTAACGCCTGTATCTAATGACTGCTTTTAAACTGTGATTTAAATGCTTGCAAAAATATTTTCAAAAGGTTTTGGGCTCTGACCCTTGTCAAATCTTTTTTTCCAAAACATTTTGGGTGTCAAGCCACGGGGATGCCAAGCTTGATGATTCATTCCAGGGATGTGTAGTTGCAGCATTTGTGGAGGCTTACAGAAATTTGCTTAGACGCTTCAGCTATTCATTCCTAGACTATAATTACTATTCAATATTTCTTTTGGGCATGTTTCCCCTTCAGTTGATATAGATGTTAAGTTATTTATCAGATTATATTTTGGATTCCGTTTGATTTCCTTAGATTATTATTGGATTTTGTTTTGGTAACCGATAGTTTATTCGGTACTATTTATTCAGTTATTTATTATGTGATTGGTTCAGACTATTTTATGGCGTGGATGGTTTGGTTATTTTATTTATTTTTGCATGTTACTATATTAATTCAAGATAAAATTGGCACCAACTTAATTTTAACATATGTTGTTAGTCATTTAAAAAGTTTTTGACAGTGATTCTAAGAATGAGCCAAATGAGATTCTATTTACTTTAATAAAGGGCTGATCACTTGTGGTTAGAATAGGTGATGTGTCTTAGTATCCAGCCGTTGTTTTGCCACCAGTTTTGGAACACCCTCAAATATAATCTTTTAATTTCCTCAGTGACTATTTGACACAACTTAAGTTCCCAGTTAGTATTCATAATAGATTTATAACTCTTATCCCCAAAATCATGAACCCAGAAAACACAAACCAATTTTGTATGATCACTCTCTGTAGCATGTCGTATAAAATCCTTAACAAAATTATTATGAATAGGATTCCCCCGATTCTCTAAAGTATTGTTGGACCCTACCAAGCTAGTTTCTTCCCCGATATACAAACATTTGGTAACACCAATATTACCCAATAAATAATACATTCCCTTATGAAGATAAAAGGGAAATGTGGAGGCTTATTTCACAAGTAGACCTTGAAAAGGGCTATGATAAAATGAGTTGGGATTTCCTCGAAAAAATGTTGAGATGGTTCGATGTGGTGAGTGACTTTAGGAAACTTATTTTGATTTATGTTCATAATAACTCCACCTCCATCCTTTGGAAGGGAACCCCCTACATAGCTTCATGCCTACGAGAGGCCTTAGACAAGGGGATCCACTCTCCCCTTATCTTTTCGTTATGTGCATGGAATACATATCGGCGAGCATCATGGAGAAAGTGGAGAAATTTAAATGGAAATGCATTCAAACTTCCCTCTGGGAACCATACATTTCCCATTTATTCTTTGCAGATGACATTATCCTATTTTCAGATATTTCTAATAGCTCGTGTGAGGCCATATTAGATACTATTGATGAATTTTTTCATTTATAGGGATAAAGAGTGAACTACTCTAAATCATTTTTTTTCTCACAATATATCTAGACAGAGGGTAATGGAATTAAGCCATAAATTTAGCATGAACATCACCAATAATCTTGGAACCTACTTGGGTTCTAACCTCATCCATAGCAGGCTTACCCATACTCACCTTAGAGACGTCACTGAGAAAGTCCAAAAGAAACTTGCGGGATGGAAAACTAAACTTCTATCCTTCATGGGTAGAAACACTTTAATTCAATCAGCTACATCTACGGTACCCACCTATAATATACAAACTACTCTCTTCCTTAATAAAACTTGCGAGACACTTGATCGCCTTAATTGAAACTTCCTTTCGAGAGGAGATGATAATAATTAAGATAATTCACCTGGTTAGTTGGGACAAGGTATGTCGGCCTAAAGAGAGAGGGGACTTTGGATAAGAAGCACCAGGAATAATAACAAAGCGACTATAGATAAACTAGGTTAGAATATTGTGAATAATCAGGGTTCCCTTTGGGAAATGTTTTAACTAATAAATAAAAAGTGGGACCAAATCCTATATTATGGAGAAAAAAAATAAACACCTCTCACATTTGACACAGTGTTTACAAGTGTAGAGATGTGCTCATTAGAAATACCAAATGAAATGTGGGAAAAGTAAATATATTCAACATCTCAAAAGATTAGTGGTGTGGGGGTGCTCCACTTGATTCTAGAATGTCTCCCACCTTCGGTAGAGAAGAAAAATGTGATTGTCCCCATTAAAGACAATGGAGAGTGGGACAGCTGAAATTCAACAAAGATTTAATGATCTGATTGCGAGATACGTCCTTCACACCTCCCTAGAAAGTAGGGTAAAGGGAGGATAGGCCCTCTTGGCATTCGAATAACAAAGGTAAGTTCACGATCCATTCTTGTTATAATCATATTTATACCGAAAATGACACAAACCCCCCATGGAAAATATGGAAAAAACTTTGGAAACTTAAACACCCACCCAAACTTAAAATTTTTATTGGGACCCCGTTCCATGGAAAATTACTCACTAATACTCATAGGGAAATAAGAGGTATCACAACGGATAACAAATTCCCTAATATTTAGGAATTAAAACATATATTTGGTGACGGTTCTTTCACTATTCAAGTGTGGAAAAAATTTAGTTCCTATAACATTCCATGCCAATGTACGTACTTTGATTTTAACTCTTGGGTGATCTCAAATGTGTGGAGCCCATCAGAGGCAATTGGTCAGTCAAATTAATCTCTTGCCTCTGGAATATTTTGAAAGCTCGCAATAAACTTATTTTTTATAACAAGAACATGACTCCCGATATGGTTAATATTCCTACACACCAACTTGATTGTGATATTTACAAAATGCATAGTAAGAACATTAACCTGAAAAAGAGTTAGACATAATGCACCCACTAATGTTAATTCTTGTGTCATGGGTAGTCTCATTATTCAAACATACAGGAGCTATGATACAGGGAGAGAAATCAAAGATTTTGGAGGTATTGTATGAAACAATGAAGGGGGTGGATCATGGGCTTCACGGGCCACCTCCAAGGTACTGCGATTCCCCTCCGCACTGAACTCGAAGGTTATTTCACAGCTTGAACTAACTCCGAGGAAAAAGTAGAAGGGAGTTTTCATCAAGACCGACTGCCCGTAAATCATCAATCTTATTAACTCGAAGATAACACTTACCATTCGCTTACAAATATAATTGAAGATTTTAGAGAGTTGATTAAGTGTATAAGGGCCAGGATTGTTCACTTCTACTGGGAGGAAAACATCAAGGTAGATTGTATGGTGAATATTGTTAAAGGAACCCACGATTTTTATATGGAATACTATCGCACCTCGTAATAGCTACTCATTATGCTTGAATGTGCTAAGAGGGACAACCCCTTTGTCTAGTTGTTATTTATTTCCTTGTTTGTAACAAAAAAAGTCTAAAAGTATAGCAATGCTAGTCAACGTCTGACAAACAGTCCAAAAATCTTAACAGATCCCTACAAGTAAACTCTCAACCTCAATACCAATGTAAATCAAAATCCAAAATATTGTTACTAGGAGGCCTAGACACACATAAAGTTCTCATTGTTAAAACAAATTCCAAAACTTCAGTTGCTACCACTTTCATGTCTTTTCCAAATTGCAACTGATTAACTATTATTTCAATTTCACATTATAATCACATTTTTTATGCTTCCTTACATCGAATAATATGAGTCTCATGTTTTGTTTGATAGTACGAGTAGTTAAAAAAAGGTTTTTGTTACTTAACTCTCGATTTATAATATCATATTTGATATAATCACAGCACCATAATCTTTTAGACATAACTTTCAAGATTTTCACACCGCTAGAGATCTGTTGAAAAATCCATGTTTCATAATTAGACTTAACATCCAACTTAAGTTTTTGACAAATATATCCTCGTTTCGTCTTCTTCTTATTCCCTAAATAAAAATCCTCATTTCTCATCCAACACTAAACTCCCCACCATCTCCTCATCTTCCTCCACCTCCACCTCCATCACAGTCACCACCTCCTCCATCAAGACTACCACAGTGCTCACCTCCACCCATATCACCTCCACCGTAGCCTTTGACACCCATCTATCACATCTCACCACCACAAACAAATATCCAAACAAATAAATATACATCAATCTTCTTGGAAAAAATAACTTAACTTTATGTGAATCAAAAACTTTATGTGAATCAAACCAAATGTCTCAAAAACTTAAGTTTTGAACCTATATCTAAATGGTCAAATGATAATCTGAGTTCTAATCCAAATCTGAAAATCAAACAAAATTTGTTACCAAATTTTTAAACCCAAGTCATAGTCGAACCAAATATCTAATTCAAGCCCAGGTCCTCAGCATATGAATACCCAAATCTCGAAACCAACTCAAGTCATTATCAAACTATAGTAGAAAATAACCAAATCTCAAACCCATATTTGAAAAGGCTGACATATTAGTAATATATGATAAATTTTAAACCCAAATCTATAACCCTTTCTTGCACCCATATCTTCAAATTACAAGAATGATGATTATAAATTAACATAGTTCCATCAATCAATAATATTTTTTGTGTTGTTATGGGTGGTTTTTTTGGGGTGGAGATGAGCACGGTGGTGGTCTTTAGGAAGGAGGTGGTTTTGATTGTGATGTAAGTTGAGAATTTGGAGGTGGTGGATGTGTAGGTGGGGGTGGTTTTAGTGTTGGATGAGAAGTTAGTATTTTTATTTGGGAAGAAGCTGAAATGAGGGTATTTTGATCCAAAATTGAGCTGGGGGTTAAGTCTAATTATGATATATGAATTTCTTAACAAATCTCTAACGATGTTAAAATTTAGGGTTATGTCTAAGAGATTATGAAACTGGAGATTATGTCAAATGCAGTATTATAAACTGGGGGTCCCTTAAAAAATTGGGATTGATTACAAGTAAATCTTTACAAAAGACAAAATATTAGTGCTCCCCCGCTCCCTTATTAAAAAAATGTTTAAAAGATCAATAGCTTTTTGAGTTTTTATTTTTAGATCTTCAAAACGTTTTTAGTGACAACTTTTAGGGAATTTTGTGACACATTTTAGTGACATTATATGGTTGGGATTAGGAATAACTATTTTTCTAATTGTGTATTTAAATATTATATGTCCTTTTTTACCAACCCCTCATGCCTCTATGGCTGTTAGTCTTTGCTAAAAACTCTCACTGAGGGTAAATCTGGTGTCACACTTCAACTAAATACAACACACAATCTATATACAACCTATTCCAAATATTAAAAGGATTAATTTTATTTTACTCTAATTTGTTGATTCAGCCCTCATTTAAGTCCTCTTGACTTTTATCTAACTATATTAGTCCTATTTTTAAAATATCTTAAACTAAAGTATTTATTATATCCATTATACCCTAGCTTGCACATTTTAAAACAACACGCCGTTAGTTTCCATTTTTCCATCTCCGACTCACTCTTTCTCTCCAATCACAATATCGATCATCGATTTGTCGTATATATGCGTGTGAGAGTGTTTGTGCACACACACACACACACACACACACACACACACACACACACACACACACACACACACACATATATATATATATATATATATATATATATATATATAGAGAGAGAGAGAGAGAGAGAGAGAGAGAGAAAGTCTCCTGTAAGAACTCCTTATGGTGCAGACCCCGGTACATACCATTTTTTTAAATAGTAAAAATATTAATTTTTTTATGAAACTTCATGGATATGATCTCCACGGTGAGAAGATCATCTCCATTTTTTCATCAAACAATTCAACAAAAAAAGTCGCTGAGATGAAGTTATATGTAAAAAAAATGGTATAAATATGCATTTTCGACCATTGAAATTTTGGGTCGGCGCTAGCCACTTGATTTATTGAATTTTTTAAAGAAAATTCATGGATATGATCTTCTCACTGTTGATATTATATCCCTAGAGTTTGATAAAAAAATTCAATCAAAAAGTGGGTGAGATGATCGTTAAAATTTCAACTGTCGAAAATGCATATTTTTACATATCACCTTATCTCAATAGTTATTTTATTGAATTTTTTGATGAAAAATATTAGATATGATCTTCTCATCGTGGAGATCATATCCATGAAGTTTCATAAAAAAAGTCATTTTTGTAATAATCTAAAAAACTGGTATATACTGGGATCTGCACCATAAGGAGTCCTTACAGGAAAGGGGTCTCTCTCTCTCTCTCTCTCTCTCTATATATATATATATATATATATATATATATATATATATATATATATGTGTGTGTGTGTGTGTGTGTGTGTGTGTGTGTGTGTGTGTGTGTGCACTCGCGCTATTTATGTATATAAATGTTCATTTGTTGTTCAATTTTTCTTTTAAAAACTTGTGATTTGAGGAATAGATATTTTTTTTTGCATTTTTGTTAGTAAAAACCCATAAAAACAAAGAAAATTCGGGAAATAAATAAAAATTAAATCCTTTCCCAGTAAGTAGGAGTTTTGTTAATAGTTTTATCATAAAACCTACATACATCAAAATTTAGAAAATTCGAAAAATAATAAATACTATTTTCTGAAAAATTCCAGATTTTGTTTTCTTCCATAATTATTCCCAAAAAGTATTTTAAAAAATCCAAAAATTAAAAAAAAATTATCCTAGCAAAATATTTTATTTTCAGAATATATATATATAGACACACACACACACACACACAAAGACCTAGTTAACAGATTTGTTTTTTAAAAATAGTAAAAAAAATTATTTTCAGTTGATTATTTTTATGAGATAAATACACATCCATGGGTACCCCTCCAAAAAAAATTCATCTCAAAATGAATTTGTTTACTATTTTAAAAAAATCGGTCAATATATGTCAGTTTATGTGGTACTTCGATTGATTCAAGGCTTTTGATTGCTATCATAATTAAACAAGTTCTATTCTCGAATAATTGGGTTTTAAGTCAGATTCATGTGAGTTTTGGATCAAATCAAGAGAAATTGATATTAATTTATAATTAGTCATCTTAATTATGAAATTAGAGTTTTAAATCAGATTTAACTCATCTTAATTATAGATTCATGGGGGTAGGAAAAATCTAAATCAATAAACAATCATACTATCATTCTAATCGAAGTACCCTTAAAAAATTTGATGAAAAGCCTACAAAATCTTATAAGTTTCTGTAACAAACCCCATTTTCTCACGTAAAGGCTGGCTAGGCACGATCCGTCGAGGATGGGGCTCATCAACATTTTATACCATTCTCAGCACTAAAGAAATAAAAACTTCTTTATTTTATTATCAAATCCACAATGTAAAGGTATCTGAATAAAACTGATTTAATACATGAGTAATAAAAAACTGAATCATCATACAATGTCCATAATGTAAAGATAAGCACAACTCTTATAAATAAACACCTGGGCTTATGCCCGTACAATTCCAGGATGAAATAAAATGACAAAATACTCAAGTGCAACCAATACTAGAATCAATTGAGTGAAATCCACTACGCTCAAAGCAGCTACAAGTCTGATCCATCCTAAGTCCTCTTATCACTATCATTAAGAATACCTAGGGGAAAACATTTATAATTTGTTTCAGAGCCCGAGGTGTGCATGAAGTAACTTAATTAATTTAAGATGCAATAATATAGTTGATGAAAAATAACTATTCCCACTTCGTCACTCGCATGCGTTTAATAACTCACCTCTCACCTAAGTGTGATATTATCCGCATCCCAATACATGTACCAAGTAATGGTTATGAAATCGTCTCAAGTTTATAAGAATGAATATATCGCTACTTAATTATTTAAATGTAATCACTACACTAAATTTCCAACACCTATTTATCCCTACCACATAAGTTTCATATAATTAAGGCATAAACATATAGTATGCATTATAGGGATAAGTATAATTATTGTTCACGTCTTTCGATAATTTAATTTATTTCAGTAGTATCCAGGTAATTAATAATATATGTCCTTCCATATATTTGACACACAAGGGAATCTACCATTGGTGTCTAATTCGTGCTCTATTGGCAAGTCCAGAGGAATCCCTTATCCTAAGTGGACAACTCAAACACACACAAATTGGAGGCGGTCCCTACGTAGGACATCTATACACAGCCCATACCCATCGGTGATACAGGAATGGTCAGCACCAAACCTAACTCTAGTGGGTGGAGCCTCCACGTAGTACCTATATGGCCTACACATCATCAAGCCCGCCTATGTCGACGAGTGGTACGCGGCCTAAACGCGCGAACCCTCGAGTCGATAGGAAAGTCCACTGGTATGACCACACACACAATATATATATATATATATATATATATATATATATATATATATATATATATATATATATATATATATATATATATATATATATATATATATTATCATTAAATATGTATAAGTAGTTACTCTATAACTACTTTAATCCAAGGAAATATCAATCCATATAAAATACAACCTTCTTGGTTTAACTGTAACATTTTAGTCACTTATTCCATAACTAATTTTTAAGTCGTTATCCTGCGACTACTGCCCGATTAAGTATTAAGTCCCATATATTGCCCTTATAGGCTTACAATCACATTTACTTCATTATTTTTTTCTATTTAAATATATAGGAATAGTTATTCCCAAACTAACCTTTCTAAAACATTATAAATATAGTTATTCCCAAACTAACCTTACCATCATGATAATAGGTATAGTTATCCCCCACTACCCTTACCCATAAATTTAATAATCTTAGCATGTTGACTTCTTGACTCAAACTTCAATCATTACAGATTATTAATAATTATTCTCTTCTTGATAGCTTTTCAATAAGGTTTATGTGTAGATATATAAGGAGTCAACTAAACGTGGAAAGGGTTATATGTATATATATAAGAAATACTCTAATATGGTTAAGTAGTATCACCCAACTACAATATCCAGTCTCACTCATTCGGTCAGTATCTACATCCCTTCAGAATTTATTACACAAAAACCCACTATCAGATCAACCACCCTTTAATACATTCGCGATTTGATAATTTATTATACATGTAATAAATTAAACCAGTTACCCCATGCCTAATCCCCGTAGCATTATTCCTTAATACCAGAGTTTATTGCCCCGACTCTAAATGTAATTAATTACACCTCAATTAATTTATAAAAATGGTATCACTCAACCAAAATGCCCAGACTCAGTCCCTTGGCCCGTATCCTAACTTCATCCAAAGTTTTCATTCATATATTGTAAAGTTTTATTCGTCCTAAAGATTCTAAATCCATACCCCGAATTCATTCCCATCTAATACAAAGGTAAAAATAATGTTCCTTAATAATTTCCAGAGTCCTACACTTATCTACAAACATCCCTAAGTAATCCAGATTTGATTTCTCACAAAGGATTTCGATTTCTAACAAACTTCTGAAATAAATTCATAACTAATTCAAAAGAAATAAAAAAAAATACAAAACTGGCGGCCACGCGTTCGTAACGAAAAGATCTATCACCGTGTCAAAAATTGTGGTCATTTGAGTGAGATAACTATCTTTTTTTAACGAGATACTAATTTCGTTTGAGCAAGATACAAATCTCATTTGCACTACTTTCAGTGTCATTTAAATGACTTTCTATCTCTCTCGGATGACTTTTTATATCATTTGAGCACCCCCCCTCTTCCCAACTTCATTTCTCAATTAGAGTTCTTCCAAATTCAATGTTTTATAAACCTAGAAAGTTATAGGAACCCAACATCAGTTATGGTAAAGCCTATAACCTAAATCCAATACTTATGTTATCAAATCCAATAATTCTCATCTGTTAAGGGTTTCCATAAATTTGTCTAGTTTCCAACGTGATTAAATTCATCAACAAAGGGCAATTATTTTGGGGATCCACATCAAGATTTCCGTTCATAAATTAACAAAAACAATCTCCACATTTATTATTCAATTATCCCCAAATAACTATAAAAAACTTAAGGGAATCTAACATCAATATTCAGATTTTGATACCTAATTTCTGGGACACATTCTACCTATAAATCAATCCTCTACACGTGTTGTTCAGCATCAAATCAAATACATTCAAATTAAATCCCCAAAATTTTAAAGGGGTCATTACATGCATTAAGAAATACATTGGAAAGCATAAATAAAATAAGAGAATTCTCGCTTTAAAATTCGTGGATGAAAGCCTCTTGGAAGCCTCTTGACTTTCCCTTTGTTCTTGTCCCTTTTCTCATCTTTTTGGTATTTCTCCTTTCCTCTTCCATAACTGTTGTTTTACATTTTCTGAAATCATAATGGGGGAGTGGTTTAACCCCACTATAACTCTAATTAAGTGGATAATCCCGATTTGGGCATATAACCCAACTTTTGGACTCTCAAACGAACCCGAATCCATAACCCAATTTGCCGAAAACCTCCTCAACTCATATTATATATCCCAAAACCATTTATATGGATCTAAAATGTCCGAACGAGCCCGTAATACCTCTCAAAGTGTGTCCCGAATATTTTATCGAAAAATATATTTTAAATTGTGAAGTGACACATGTAAATACTTTTTCTTTAAAATAAAATCCCTTTTAGATTTATTCCAAATCATTAAAGTCCAACTCTAAATCTTATAAATAATTGTGACTCCAATTACTCATAATCGTGATTAATTAATTTCACCAAATCAAATTAGTACTTATTAAGTTTTATTTTATTCCAAAAATACGGGGTATTACATTCTCCTCCCCTCTTTAACGAAATTCCGTCCTTGAAATTCAAAGTAGCATAAAGTCACATTTTATTTTCTACCATTTAATCTTGTTTATAACCAATTAGTTCATACTCATATCGTATGAAATAAAAGAAAAAAGGCCAATCTATGCCTATCATAACATGACTAGGGTGTTCGTATATTCCACATTATATGTACACACACATAATATTAAGAAAGATGAACGACACAAATACATATAATTTCTACCATTAATACCAAGCATAACCATACATCAAGTATACCATTACATATGTATATGCAACGAAAAAATAACTATCTTAGCATCCGACATCTCTCAACTCCCGACTTTTGCCAATTTTGTGTGTGGGACGTCTTATAAGTGAAATCCTAACAAGGAACCCTCCCGATACACTACTGGACGGCTTAGTCAGTTATTGAGGTCCATCGGCCCAAAACAAAAAAGAGAAAAAATAACCATTTATGGTAACCATGTAAGTTTCAATATTTTCCATTTTCCATACCAACCACTTATCCTTTATAAGAGTTATACCAAACCCGTTTGGAGTCAACCATAACCTATGAGGGACATTCTATGTCCGTATTTAATCTATAGTGCACTTAGTCATTTCTAAGTCTCCAAAGTCAGGCCCATCCTAATCAGGTCTACCATCACCACTTCCAATAACAACGTCACTATACAACATCAAACATGATCATAGGAAATCTTAATGATCAAAGCTATCACTAGCCTTACTTATACTTTGTTGCCTATACTTGCTACGGAAACATTTTCCCTAATCATACCATCACCTTATCTCACAACGCTCTCCCCCATATAAAGGACCCTTGCTCTAACCTAAGCATAACTTGATTAATTTTAAAATTTTTGAGGTTATTCACACGCTTCTACCTGTTTTTATTCAGAATTTTAAATCACACTCATGTGTTTCTTCCCTAAGCATACTCAAATTTTCTAAGGGTCCTTACACGATCTAAGTTCCCATTGAAATTCATTATTTCAAAACTAGGCTCGCTTATAAAAAAAATCCTCATAATAATCCTCACGACTACGGTGAACCCCAATTTCTAATCAATCTTGTCTCTAAAACATGACCATAACTCGTAATAGTATATATAAAATCAACATATTCCAAGTGACTATAAGTCCATTCCTAGGAAAATTTCATACTCCGACATAGCTAACAAATAGGCCAAAAATAAACATAAGCCTCCCATTATACATGTTTATGTGCCCACGCACCAATGAAACAATGTTCCTTCTCACCCAAGGCGGGTCAATGTAAAGCAATCTCCAAAACGCAATGAATATTCTTTCTAATGAATTAACACAACCCAAGTGAACACTAAGTCCTTATATCAAACAAAACATATCCCACATTCTCCAAAGTAGGAAAATTCCTTAATTACCACCGATACTATCACTAGTCTCATTCTCCACAAATAATTTCATCTATAATACAATGCCTAACTTGTTGTGTGTCGTGGTCTAAGCGAACTAACCTTTGCTAGTGCATCATTGAACATTACCACATTCTCAAATTTTCTTAATTTGGTGCCTTTAAATTACTAGGCACCAAATTGTTCGAACTCCTCAAAATTCTAGCAAGTGACCCACACCAAGGTCTCTATGGCTCTCTCTCCAAAACTAACCCTTTGCCTGAATAGGTAGTAACCGATTGCAAGGAATACAATGATTCCTAAACACAGGGCTCTACATCAAAGGACAAAATGCAGAACACAACAAGCTCAAACATAGATCCTAATGGCACTAGAACTATGCTCTCATACCAATTATAACAATCCCCATTTTCTCACGTAAAGGTTGGTCAGGAACGATATGCCGAAGATAGGGCTCATCAACAATTTATACCATTCTCAACACAGAAGAAATAAAAACTTCTTTATCTTACTAACGAATCCACAATGAATAAGGTATTTGATACCAACTATAACAACCCCCATTTTCTCACGTAAAGGTTGGTCAAGCACGATATGTCGAACATGGGGCTCATCAATAATTTATACCATTCTCAACACAGAAGAAATAAAAACTTCTTTATCTTATTAACAAATCCACAATGAATAAGGCATCTGAGTAAAACTGATTTAATACATGAGTAATAAAAAACTAAATCATCATACAATGTCCATAATGTAAAGCTATGTACAACTGCTATAAATAAACACTTGGGCTTATGCCCATACAATTCCAGGATGAAATTTAATGACAAAATACTGAAGTACAACCTATACTAGAATCAATTGAGCGAAATCAACTACGTTCAAAACAACTGCAAGTCTGATCCATCGTCAGTCATGTTATCCCTATCATTAAGAATACCTGGGGGGAAACCATTTATAATTTGGGTCAGAGCCCGAGGTGTGCAAGAATTAACTTAATTAATTTAAGATTAAATAATACAGTTGATGCAAAATAAATATTCCCCTTCGACACTCGCATGCATTTAACACCTCACCCCTCATTTAAGTGTGATATAATCTGCATCCCAATACATGTCCCAAGTAATGATTATGACATCGTCTCAAGTTTATCAAAATGGATATATCCCTACTTAATTATTTAAATGTAATCACTACACTAAATTTCAACACCCATTTATCCCAGTCACATATGTTTCATATATTTAAGGCATAAACATCTATTATGCATTATAGGAAAACGTATAATTATTGTGCACGTCTTTCAATAATTTGATTTATTTCAGTAGTATCCAGGTAATTAATAATACATGTCCTTCCATATATTTGACACACAGGGTCTTCTACCGTTGGGGCCTAATTCGTGCTTTATCGGCAAGTCTGGAGGAATCCCTTATCCTAAGCGGACAACACAAAAACACACAAATTGGGGGCGGTCCCTATGCAGGACATCTATACACGGCCCACACCCAGCGGTGATACAAGAATGGTCAGCACCAACCCTACCCTTAGTGGGTGGAGCCTGTAATACCCTTTATTTTTATGGCTTTTAAATTCGAGGATTTATTTAATTTAATTGTTATAAATTAATTTAATATTAATCCAAAAATTTATTTTAAATATTTACTAGCGTGACAAGAGTTAGTAATTATTGGAAATTTGTTGAATATTACTTAATGAGTAACATAATATGTAGAATTGAATTTATTTAAATTGTCACGAGTGAATAATTTGACAATTATGGAAATTAAGTCGGGACGCGCTTGTGTCGTGTCGGGACTAAATTATTTTAATAAAAAGTGAATAAATTTAAGTCTCCCATATGGTCATTTTGAGTGTGACAACGTGTCTGGAAGTGTCAAAATAGTCAGAAAAGTGTACCCAAGGGTTTAGTTTGGGTCTCGGGACCATTTTAGGCCTAACTGGCATCCCGGGAGGGTATTGTGATCATTTCGTAATTTTGAGTGATTAAACCCACGAATTTACCTGAGTTATATCTACTATTAGATTTAATCTTTTAGGGTTATCAATCACAGAAACATAGAATGACCGTTAGAGAATAAAGGAAGAGAGTTCTTCAAGACTAAATCACAATCCGTAACACCTTTTTCATGAATAACACCACCTGGGCATAGATCGTAAGACGAGGAATGCAGCCATACCTTCCTCACCAATAGATCAGACCTTCAATTCCCAGGAAAGTATCTATCTTGCTGATTTCTAGTTGATATCCCTTCCATGTTAGCCTAGGAATGAAAATCACATGTTTTATTTAAAGAATTTTATGATTTGGATGAGAATTTATATGTTGTAGGGAGAATCCATTTAGTCTGAGATCTTGATCATATGTAAAGGATTACCCATGAACTTATAATGATATTTAGGAAAGAAATCTGGATTAAAATAGAGATTCTTGATTATTCGTGCATAATTATGTTTTATAAAGAAATCTTAAATTAAACCTCTTTTTGATGGATTCGTTGAGGATATATTGATGTTGTTACGTTAGAAGTTTTTTGTATGTATTTCTTATATGTTTGGATTACTTGGTTGAGAGTTTGGGATGAAATTATAGAGGTTTTGAGGAGTTATAAGGATTGAACCCATAACTGTCGTAAGAAAATCTGGGCAACAACTGATCGATCGATCGACTCAAGAATGTCGATCGATCGACCTCTTTCATCAATCGATCGAACCCTTTTGGAAACTGAAATTTTTCCCTCTATTTGTTTAATTCGAATAAAATGCGTAGGAACCCTTGAATATAATTTAAAGAAACTAATGGGCCACGAAGAGGACCAGTAGGGTCTAAGTAGATTCCGTAGAATATAATTTTATACGGGATGTAATGGTGGGATAACGGGGGTATGACACCTATTGGAAATCACGCGTACATTAACTAAGGAATTGATAGATTCATGAACGACTTAGCCCAGTATGTTAGTAACGGTATACCTGCGGATTTTACCTTTAGGAAGAGAGAATACTTTGGGGGACGAGAAGTAATTATGTAAGGATTATAATTGAGAATAACAAGAGTTGAGTTCTTTACGCGTAAGAATTAGGTAAATTGTACTACGTACGGTTAAAAATATTATTATGGGTCGAGGCAAACCTAATTTAAAAATGAGGATATTGATATATATGGCCGAGTGTGTGTGTGTGTGTGTGTGTGTATTACATTTGTGTATAATCATACCCGCGCTACTTGCTATCACGGAGGTTTCCGCGCAAGGACAGTCTTATCTCGATGGGACCTTTATGGGGGATATTGAGTTGTACCCTAGAATATAGGATTCTTCGGTACAGGCTATCTAAGAATGATAGTCCGACGGTCCTAAGAGACGTGAGGGGTATGTGCTGACCTCTTAGTGACTTGGAACTATGCTTTGCCTCCATTTTGTATGTTTTGTGTTAATACCGTTCGAGAGTGATTTTGAACTAGTATTTCCCTTGGTAAGAGAGATACGGGGACTTGATAGCAGAGTATGACAACACCATAGATTTTATGTGGGATGCAGATAGCATATATATTATTTGAGTGATTAATATATATACGTATATATGGAATTCTTCTACTGTGCGTATAAGTAGATAAATATTGAATCAATGTTCCAAAATTTTAATACGTATTTGGGAACTCTAAAACAGTATTGAGAAATACGTAATCAACGTAGGTAGTCATTAAGAGACTGATCTCTAAACTAAAACCTTAGGCCCGTGACTTCTCGAAATAGAATTTATGGGAGACGAAATAGATAGACTTATGAGGCATTTTAGTAGTATGGTAGGCGTGCAAACTAGATGAGAGGTGATAATTCTTAAGAGAGTGGAGCGTACTAACACGGTTGGTATATTAGCTTGTAAGCATTTTAAATACTTGCTAAACTATTTTTAAAACTATTTAACACTCGGGCTCTGACCCGTTTCCTTTCATTTTTCTCTCTCTTGTATATATATATATATATATATATATATATATATATATATATATATATATATATATATATATATATATATATATATATATATATATATATATACACGTGCCCAGCCATAGGGGCGTCAAGCGTTGGTTCTTTGGATTGGACAAGTTGCAGCTTATGTGGCGCAGTAGATGACCTCTTCGTTGATTCAGCTCTTGATTTAGTTCTTCATAACTAGGGCATGTGTCGCCCGATTTCCTATTCCCGTTTAGGCTTATTAGAGATTTTGTATTTATTTATGTTTTCAGTACTCAGTACTCATGTGGGAGTTATTGCATGGCCTGTTGATCTTACTAATGGATATTGACGTGGTTTGAATAATCTAGTTGGCATGTTTCTTTTGAATGATTGTTCTCCTTAGCATTTATGTTATTCTAAATTGTTTATTTTAAAAGGGTTTTTATGATGGAATTTAATAAATGAAACAATATTTAAAATGTTTTGACACTTAGCTTAATTAATTATAGGGTGATTAAAATGGAAAATTATTTTCGACAGTGATGCTAAGAATGAACCACACCGTTCACCTTGATTTTAATTTAATAAAGGACTGATCACCTGGTATTTAATTAGGCGGGGTGTTATAGGTGGTATCAGTGCATTAGGATCTAGTGTCCTTTGGGATCTGTACGGCTTATTTTGCTTTCAACTTAGCGTCTTTGATATAGAGCCCAATTTTTAGGGCTCTTGTATTCTTGTATTTGCGTTTATGTCTTCAACTATTTGGGATTTAATAATAACTATAGACTAATAAAATTACTTATCATTTCAGATGCCTCCGAGATGAGCACCTAGATACCGGAATGCCCAGCCTGAGCAGCTAACCGCTCCGGATCAGGGAATGATGAATGAAACTAAAGTAGCCGCCATTGTTGCTAAGGAAGTGAATGCTTCATTAGCAGCGGTGTAGCAGGCTCCACCCCAGGTTCAATAAGTAGCGCTAGTGCCAGCATAACTTTCCACTGCATGGGAGCGGGTCAGGGAGGCCTTTCAGAAGGCGCATCCCCCGGAGTTCTCGAGTAGCTCGAACATCGTGATCGTCACCCAATAGAAGAAGGACATCTAGAGGCATCTGCATATATATGAGTGCACTGACATGTAGAGAGAGTTACTGGCTTCCTTAAAGTTAGTGGGGGGCGCTTTGCAGTGGTGGGAGTCCACCACCACCTTGTAGGAGAGGGACAACATGTCGATTCAGTCATTTTGGGTGCGGTTTGATCGTAAATATTTCCCATCCATCGTGCAGACTGAGATGAGGAGGAGATTACTTAATCTTAAGCAGTAGAGTATGACCGTTCCTGAGTATGAGTAGTAGTTAACGAGACTTGTCACTATAGTGCCAGATGAGGCACCCACCTAGGAGAAGAATATATTGCTCTTTTTAGATGGATTGGCCTGGAGGATTCGTCACCACCTTATAGGTACTCTATCGTTGGGTACTTACACTGGCATACTCAATGCCGCTCTATTGCACTGCCAGGATCATCGCTTTCATCAAAAGGGAAGAAAACGAGTAGGGGAGTCCAACCAGTAGGGCTGGATAAGGGCAGTAGTACTAGAGGGGCACCAAGAGCCCAAGGGTACACCCCTCATAGTGAGCAGAGTTCCCATCAGGTGTACCCTGATAATTGATTCCGATCGGGTGATTCCAGGCTGGTATTTAGGTGATTTAAATAGGGCCAGTCCAGTGAGTAGGGCTAGCAGGGCCAACACCGTTAGCATCAGGGCCAACAACATTTTCAGCAGGGCCAGTGGTGGGGTGGTAACGGTCAATAGGGTCGTGGTCGGCAGGGATCGAGGGGAGGAAACTTCAGGGGTAGGTGTTTTGGATGTGGCAAGAATGGCCATAAGCGCTAGGATTTCCCAGAGGGGGATAGCTCCCCACAGTAATAGGGTCCCGTCATGAGCTACAGAGGTCGCTCTCCAGCCGACCTCCCAATGCCACTAAGATGCCAGCACTACCATCCATCATAACTGCCCCAGTCTAGTAAGGAGAATTATAGTATAGACGCGTCTATAATGTCCACCAGCTAGCAGCACCGCAGACGCTGCCTGTGATAGACGGTATGTTTCCTATTTATGGCACTATGGGGCGTGTTTTATTGATACTGGGGTATCACACTATTTTATAGCTACTAGCTTCTCATAGTCCACGGGATTATTAGACACGGTAGAGAGTACAGTGAGGTGCGTAGATTCACCACTGGGAAATAGGTCCTTAATTTTCTTTCTATGCCGGGGAGTAGGTATTGAGATTGGTAGCTTAATTTTACTTGCGAACATGCTAGTTTTATATATGAATGAGCACAAAGCCATTATTGGCATGGATTGGCTCGCTGCGTATATAGCCATGATAGATTATTTCGATAGGAGTATTACCTTTTCCATTCCTGGTCAGGAGATGTTTTTCGTGGCGATGACTCACCTAGAGGAAGTATCTTCCACCCATTTGTATTACATAGAGGAGGTGACCTCTAAGGAGTTTGTTATTCCCCTGGATTCGATTCCAGTTGTTTGTGAGTTTTCGAATGTATTCGAGGAGATATCGGGCCTACCTCCTAATCGAGAGATAGATTTTGTCATAGACTTTATGCCAGGCACTCAGTCGATAGCACGTGCACCGTACCGTATGGCTCGAGTATAGATAAGGGAGTTACGGGATCAGATAGAGTAGCTGTTGGGTCAGGGCTTCATTCGTAGGAGCACCTCACCTTGGGGCGCTCCGATGTTATTTGTGAAGAAGAGAGATGGTTCACTAAGGTTGTGCATGGACTACGTAGAGTTGAGCAAGGTCAGGATATAGAATAAGTATCCGTTACACCGAATCGATGACCTGTTCGACCACCTGAGAGGAACAACCTTATTTTCAAAGATAGATTTGAGATCGGGATACCATCAGTTACAGATTAGGGATCAAGATGTGTCGAAGACTGCTTTCTTGATGATATATGGGTCCTATGAGTTCAGAGTCATGCCATTTGGGCTGAAAAATGCTCCATCCGTATTCATGGACTTACTGAACCGAGTGTTCAGGGAGTTCTTGGATCAACTCGTCATTGTCTTCATAGATGACATCCTAGTTTATTCACAGACTGAGGAGGAGCATGCCGAGCACTTGAGATAGGTTCTTCAGACTCTACGAGAGCATCAGTTGTATGCTAAATATGAGAAGTGATGATTCTTATTATGGGAGGTACAATTTTCGGGGGACATTATTTCTGAATTGGGGATATTATTTGACCCGAGAAAAGTGTCGGCAGTCAGGGAGTGGGGACAACCCATGATGCCGATAGAGGTGCGTAGTTTCTTGGGGTTAGTTGGATACTACATGCAGTTCATTCGAGGCTTTTCAAAGATAGTGGATCCATTGACAAATTTGACTCGCAAGGGAATACTGCACGTATGGGATGATGCTTGTTAATTGGCTTTTGACGAGCTGAAGCATAAGCTGACTTCGACACCAGTTCTTGCTTTAACCAGGCCAGAAGTGGAGTACCTGGTGTATACTAACGCCTACTTTTAGGGACTCGGTGGAGTACTTCAATAGGAGGATCAGGCTATAGCTTATGCCTCCCGCAAGCTTAAGCCTCACGAAAGGAATTACCCCACCCACGACTTGGAGCTAGCAGCGGTCGTGTTTGCATTGGGGATTTGGAGGCATTACTTGTTAGGGGAGAAGTTTCGGTTGTTCATAGACCACAAGTCACTGCAATACTTGTTCACTCAGCGAGAGTTGAATATGCATCAGCGCAGCTAGCTGAAGTTTATGAAAGACTACCAATTCAAGATACAGTACCATCTAGGGAAGGCTAACTTGGTTGCTGATGCATTAAGCCGTAGTCCGATAGGTGGGGTAGCGTAAGTATGGAAAGATAAGTGGAAAGAGTTGGTACACCAGGATGCGGTGGCCCATTACTTTATATTCGTTATGACAGTCACACCCGAGATTGTTACGAGGGTGATACAGGCACAAGCAGCAAATACGTTTTGTCAGGATCAGATTGTATGGATCTTAGCTGAAGGTGTTGAGTCCTATTTAAGGGGTTCTGATGGGGGTTTGAGGTTTAATGGGAGATTGGTGGTCCCGAAAGGAGATGATTTATGTCATGCAGTGATGACACAGTCGCACGTGTCTATATTTACGGTATATCTCGGAGGGGATAAGATGTACCAGAATATGAGGCGGCAGTACTAGTGGAGTGGGATGAAGAAGGACGTTGCGGAGTTCGTGTACAAATGTACTACCTATCAGATGGTAAAGGTGGACCACCAGAGACCGCCAGGGTTACTTCAGCCATTGGAGTACCTACGTGGAAATGGGAGATCATTTCCATGGACTTCATTATTGGGCTGCCTACATTGCAGCGGGGTCACGATTCCATATGGTTTATAGTGGATTTATTGACCAAGGTAGCTCATTTTCTTCTAGTGAGGATAGACTACACCACGAGCTAGTATGCACAGTTATTTATTGTCGAGATAGTTAGGCTACATAGGGTTCCCCTAGATATTGTGTCTGATAGAGACAAGATTCTTATGTGGCGCTTCTGGAAGAGCTTTCAGGAGGCCATGGGTACAGAGTTGAGATTGAGTTCAGATTATCACCCCCAGATGGATGGACAGACAGAGCACTAATCAGATGTTGGAGGATATGCTATGCATGTGTGTTCTTGACTTTGGAGGGGGTTGGGATCCGTATCTTCCACTGGTGGAGTTCGCTTATAATAACTCCTATCAGTTCATGATCAGTATGGCCCCATTTGAGGCTTTTTATGGCAGACCTTTTCGTTCTCCCGCTTGTTGGCTAGAGGTCGGGGACAACAAGTCACTCAGAATAGAGGTGATTCATCAGATGTCAGCTAGGATTGAGCTAATTAGGAGTCGCATTCGGGTAGCCCAAGACCGGCAGAAAAGCTACGCCGATGCAAAATGGTCTTTCGAAGTGTTTAGCATGGGGGACCAAGTATTACTGCGTGTGTCTCCTATGAAAGGAATGATGAGATTCGGGAAGAAAGGGAAGTTGTCTCCGAGGTATGTACAACCTTTTCCCATCATCGAGAGGATAGGGCCGGTGGTATACATATTGGGGTTGCCAGAGCATTTACACCGTATTCACGATGTGTTCCACATCTCGTCATTGAGATGATATCTTAGGGATGATATGGCGCACACTAACATCGTGATAGAGGATATTGACTTACAACCCAACAGTTCTTATGAGGATAGACCAGTGGCTATCCTAGACCATAGCGAGAGGAAATTGAGGTCGAAGGTAGTTCCACTTGTACGGGTTCAGTGGGAGCATCATAACGTGGAGGAGTCCACCTGGGAGCACGAAGCAGATTTATTTTTACCAGGTACCCCTTATTTTCCGAATTTCAGGACGAAATTCCGTTATTAGGGGGAAGTATGTGATATCCCGTATTTTTATGGCATTTAAATTCGAGGATTTATTTAATTTAATTGTGATAAATTAATTTAATATTAATCCAGAAATTTATTTTTAAATATTTACTAGAGTGACAAGAGTTAGTAACTATTGGAAATTTGTTGAATATTACTTAATCAGTAACGTAATATGTAGAATTAAATTTATTAAAATTGTCACGAGTGAATAATATGACAATTTTGAAAATTAAGTTGGGATGCGCCTGTGTCGTGTCGAGACTAAATTATTATAATAAAAAGTGAATAAATTATAAGTCCTTCATATGGTCATTTCGAGTGTGCAACATGTCTGGAAGGGTCGAAATAGTAAGAAAATCGTACACGGGGTTTTAGTTTGGGTCCCGGGACCATTTTAGACCTAACTGGCATCCCGGGAGGGTATTGTGGTCATTTTGTATTTGGGAGTGACTAAACCCACAAATTTACCTAAGTTATATCAGTTATTAGAGTTAAGCTTTTAGGGTTATGTAACACCCCGTATTTTTGTGCATTTAATATTTAATTAATTCGGGAATTTAATATTACTTGTGTGTCGTAATTTTAATTGAATTAAGTGTGGAAAAATATATTTAAATATTAATCAAGGAGTGAATGGTTAACATTTAGGGAAATTTATTTACTAAGTGAATAGTAATGATTTTTTACGTCATTTCGGGTATTAATGACGGGGTATGTACTTATCTCAGTCGGGAGTCGGTATAGACTAATTTGGGTGTGAGATAAGGATTTTTATAAATTAATTCGGATGCCAATTCTGAGCATACGGTTGAGTCTGGATGGGCCGAGATAGTCGAAAAAGTATACCCGGGGGTAGTAAACGGGTCACGGAACATTTTTAGGCATAGTCGGGCCCACTGGGGGCATTTGGGTCACTTGGGCTTGGCCCGTTAGGCAAAAAATGGGATTAGGCATAATTAAACAATTATAAGAAAAATGGGAATGATTGAATTGAGTTTAGAAAATACTTAGTGGGTTAGGAAGCCCTAAGAGCAGTTAAAGGCAAATTTGGGGGACAAAGGAGAGCCAAATCAAAGGAGTAATCTTGGGCATTCAAAACTCCAAAATCAGACACTACGAATCATAAGGCAAGTGGTTAACTTGCTGTAGCATTTAAATTGTATTTCAATTCATATTCATGTGATGTGTGAAATCAAAGAAATTCGTTTTGAGATTTAAAGGGGTCTGATTTCTAAATTGTGTAGAAATTCATGTAAATTCTGAGATTAGCATATATATCTTGTATGATGTGTAAAGTGGAGGAATTAGAAACGAATTTGAGATAAGGATTTGATGTTTAAATGGGTTAAAGATTAAATCGAATCCCCCCCCCACCCAATTTGTGAAAACAATAGAAAACGTAAATTAAATGGTGTTCGTGGACTTTATAGGGGTCCCTGATAAGGTTTTTAGTATATTTTGTTGATGAGAAGACTTGTGATTGATGGTGGAAGAAGTTAGGGTTTTTAGAATTTCGTCCATGGCTGAAACAGGCAACTCGGAGAAGATGATGACCTGCTCGATCGATCGATCGAGGGTTGGGGGTCAATCGATCGATGGTCGGTAATTTCTGGCAGTTCTGCCAGTTTGTATATATAAGGGAAAATAACTTTTAAATCTTTTCCTATGCCTTATGTAATGAGAAACCTACATGGGGGTCTAATCAAATTATTTGTGAGGAAGAATTAATTGGGATTTGGAGGAAATTTATGTGTGACACACTATGGTTAAATTTTGGGAATAACATTTCGAAATAATTAAATACGGATTGAGTGGACTAGTCCGGGGATATTGGTAGAGCAACACCAAGACGTTAATTTTATTTAGTGTAAAGGATAAATAATTTGGAGTCCGGGACTTAGACTCGGGTATAGTTTTATTTCGGCCCACGAGAGTAAGTCCGGATATATTGGTTGGAATGACATCAAAAGTAACTTAATTAATTAATGTGCGAATTAATTAATAATAAGAGTTGGACCATAAACTCATAATATTATGAATAGGCTTGTGTTACGGACTTAGTACATGGTATAGCCCGGGTAATTAATATTATTTATATATATATGATGTGCGATAGTATATATATATATGGTGTGTGCATTAATATCAGTGGCTAGATAATACTATTATATTCTCTAGTGCTATAGGGGGAGGTTGCGCGTAGTGGATGAATCCCCTAGCTTGAGGAGTAGGGCGAGTATATGCCGAGGTCATAGCGTCCATTATATGGGTGAGGGGCATCTCACTTTCGGGGAAGGAATATGTCCGCCTTCAGTTATATATTTTCACCAAGTTAGTGAGCGATTCTGACTTGGGTAACTAGGTTATGTGAATATAGCTAGTGGGATAGAAGCTTAGAGAATTTACATCCGGTGAGTTATTACTCGGGAGGATGTTATTATTAATTATTATTTCAGCATGTTTGTGAATGTTGTAATATGATATTACGTATATAATGAGATAAATAATTATATACGGGTACAATTAATACAGGCTGTGAATTGTATTACATATAATGGGTGTGAAAATTATATGAACTTAAAAAGGGAAATGATTAATTAAGTTAATGTTGAGAATAACTTAGAAATCATAATTGTGGCACATTCGGTTAGAGTAGGGTGGTTGCAAGGGGTTATAAAATTATTTAGTTATGAGATATAGAGCTAGGCGACGTGTATTAAGGCGTTGGTAGTGCACATTAAAGGAGGGGTGACGATGCCCTCAAGGGAGTGCGACACTAACTAAAATATGGAGAGCATGCATATTTACTTATTACTGCAATTTAGTCATTTTTTAAATCTTTTCCAAATTTTTTGGGTACTAACCCTAGCTATAAAAACTTTTAAAAACATTTTAGGTGTCCAGCCACAAGGACGCCAGGCTTGACTCATTCCAGGGAGCCGTCGCTGCAGCATATGTGGATGTTGTCGGAGATTGATAGGCACCTCATTCTTTTCATTTCTAGTGTAGAAATTTCCTATCAGTTATTCGAGCATGTTGCTCACTACTTTATTCAGAACTTATGTTAGACTTGTTGAGATTTATTTACTTGTCTTTATTTCGGTTGGATTTTGAGCCAACGGTTTATTCGGTCAGCTAATTATTTATGAATGGTTGAATTCAGTTAATTATGATTGTCATATTATTTTTGTTTTCGTATAAGTATATCATTTAAGCTAATGAAAGATAAAACTTGGCACCAGTCTAATTTTCTCACTTAGGTGGTTAGTAATTTAAAAGGAGACAGTGATGCTAAGAATGAACCAACTGAGAAACCTGTTCTAATTTAATTTAGGACTGATCACCCGGGGTTAATTAGGCGGGTTATCACAGGTTATCAATCACAGAAACATAGAATGACCATTAGAGAAGAAAGGAAGAGATCTCTTCAAGACTAGATCACAATTCATAACACCTTTTTAAGAAATATACCACTGGGTCATAGATCGTAAGGTGAGGAACACAACCATACCTTTGTCACCAACAGATCAGACCTTCGATTCCCAGGAAAGTATCTATCTTGCTGATTTCTAGTTGATATCCCTTCCATGTTAGCCTATGAATGAAAATGACATGTTTTATTTAAAGAATTATATGTTTTGGACGAGAATTTATATGTAGGGAGAATCCAAGTAGTCTGAGATCTTGATCATATGTAGAGGATTACCCATGAACATATAATGATATTTGAAAAAGAAATCTGGATTAAAATAGAGATTCTTGATTATTCATGCATAATTAGGTTTTATAGAGAAATCTGAAATTAAATCCCTTTTTGATGGATTCTTTGAGGTTTTATGGATGTTCTTACGTTAGAACTTGTTTATATGTATTGTTTATACGTTTGGATTACTTTGTTGAGAGCTTGGGATGAAATTATAGAGGTTTTTAGGAGTTATATTAATTGAACCCGTAACTGTCGTAAGAAAATATGGGCAACAACTGATCGATCCATCAATCGACTTAAGAATGTCGATCAATCGACTGATCGATCGATCGACCTCCTTCATCGATCGATTGACCCCTCCTA
Organism: Sambucus nigra; assembly: GCA_949130495.1. Lineage (NCBI taxonomy): Eukaryota > Viridiplantae > Streptophyta > Magnoliopsida > Dipsacales > Adoxaceae > Sambucus > Sambucus nigra. The sequence goes on along the minus strand of OX422221.1, from coordinate 503,144,643 downwards.
GAAATCGAAAGTTTTTCCTCTTTTTGTTTAATGCAGATAAAATGCGTAGGAACCCTTGAATATCATGTAAAGAAAATAATGGGTCACGAAGAGGACCAGTAGGGTCTAAGTAGATTCCGTTGAATATAATTTTATATGGGATGTGACCTTCGGATAATGGGGGTATGACACCTATTGGAAATCGTTCGTAGATATATATATGACACCTATCAATAATGTTAAATATTGATATATATGACCGAGTGCATGTGTGTGTGTATATATATATATATAATCATACCCGTGCTACTTGCTATCACAGAGGTTGTCGCGCAGGGACAGTCTTATCTCGATGGGACCTTTATGGGGAATATTAACTTGTACCCTGGAACATAGGATTCCTCGGTACAGGCCATCTGAAAATGATAGTGAAACGGTCCCAAGAGATGTGAGGGGTATTTCCTGACCTCTTATTGACTTAGAACTATGCTTCACCTCCATTTTGTGTTAATACAGTTCAAGAGTGATTCCGAACTAGTATTTCCCTTGGTACGAGAGATATGGGGACTTGATAGCAGAGTATGCCAGCACCATAGATTTTATGTGGGATGCATATAGTATATATATTATTTGAGTGATTAATATATATACCTATATATGGAATTCTTCTACTGTGCGTATAAGTAGATAAATATTGAATCAATGGTCGAAAATTTTAATAAGTATTCGGGAACTTTACAACAGTATTGAGAAATACATAATCGACGTAGGTAGTCATTAAGAGACTGATCTCTAAACTGAAACCATAGGCCCGTGACTTCTCAAAAAAGAATTTATGGGAGACAAAATAGAGAGACTTATGAGGCATTTTAGCAGTATGGTAGGCGTGCACACTAGATGAGAGGTGAGAATTCTCAAGAGAGTGGCGCGTAATAACATGGTTGGTATATTAGCTTGTAAGCTTTTTAAATACTTTCTAAACTATTTTTAAAATTATTTTACACTCGGGCTCTAACCCGTTTCCTGTCATTTTTCTCTCTCTTGTATATATATATATATATTTATATGTTATAGGTGCCCAGCCACAGGGGCGTCAGGCGTAGGTTCTTTGGATTGGACGTGTTGTAGCTTATGTGGGAGTTACAGGCCCTTGCAGTAGACGACCTCTTCCTTGATTCATCTCTTGATTTAGTTCTTCATAGCTAGGGCATGTGTCGCCCGATTTCCTATTCCCGTTTAGACTTATTACAGATTTTGTATTTATTTATGTTTTCAGTACTTAGTACTCATTTGGGAGTTATTTCACGACTTGTTGATCTTACTTATGGATATTGACGTGGTTTGAATAATCTAGTTGGGATGTTTCTTTTGGATGATTGTTATCCTTAGCATTTATGTTATTCTAAACTGGTTTATTTTAAAAGGATTTTTACGATGGAATTTAATAAATGAAATAATATTTAAAATGTTTTTACACTTAGCTTAATTAATTATAGGGTGATTAAAGTGGAAAATTGTTTTTGACGTGATGCTAAGAATGAACGACACCGTTCAACTTCATTTTAATTGAATAAAGGACTGATCACCCGGTATTTAATTAGGCGGGGTGTTACAGAGACTCTAGGTAGTACCTATATAGCCTACGCATCGTCAAGCCCACCTATGTCGACGTGTGTTACGTGGTCCGAACGAGGGAACCCCTGAGCCAAAAGGACGGTCCACTGGTATAACCACACACACACACACACACACACACACACACACACACACACACACACACACACACACATATATATATATATATATATATATTATCATCCAATATGTATAAGTAGTTACTCTATAACTACTTTAATCCAAGGAAATTTCAATCCATATAAAATACAGCCTTCTGGGCTTGACCATAACATTTTAGTCACTTATTTCATAACTCATTTTTAAGTGGTTATCCAACGACTACTTCCCGATTAAATATTCAATCTCGTATATTTCCCTTATATATGTACATAAAACATTAAATATTCAATTTCTATTTAATGTTCCTTAATATTTTTTAGAGTCCTACACTCATCTTCAAACATCCCCAAGTAATCCAGATTTTAATTTCTCACAAAGGATTTCGGTTTCGAACACACTTCTGAAATAAATTCATAACTAATTAAAAAAAATACGAAAGTGGAGGCCACACGTTCGTAACGAAAAGATTTATCCCCATATCCAAAACCGTGGTCGTTTGAGCGACATAAGTATCTCATTCTAACAAGATACTAATATCATTTTAACGATATACAAATCTTGTTTGAACTACTTTCAGTGTCGTTTGAACGACTTTCTATGTCTCTCGAATGACCTTCTATGTCGTTTGAGCGACCTCCCTCATCTTCCCAACTTCATTTTTTAATTACTGTTCTTCCAAATTCAATGGTTTATAAACACATAAAGTTATACGAACCCAACAGCATTTATGGTAAAACCTAGAACCTAAATCCAACACTTATGTATTCGAATCCAATAAGTCTCATATGTTAAGGGTTTCTATAATCAACACATTTTGTCTAGTTTCCAACGTGATTAAATTCAACAACAAAGGGCATTTATTTTGGGGATCCACATCAAGATTTCTCTTCATAAATTAACAAAAATAATCTCCACATTGATTATTCAATTGTCCCCAAATAATTATAAAAAACTTAAGGGAATCTAACATCAATATTTAGATTTTCGATACCTAATTTCTAGGACACATTTAAGATATAAATCAATCCTCAATATGTGTTGTTCATCATCAAATCAAATATATTCAACCTAAATCCCATAAATTTTGAAGGGGTCATTACACGCATCAAGAAATACATTAGAAAGCATAAATTAATCAAGAGAATTCTTGCCTTAAAATTCGTGGATGAAAACCTCTTGGAAGCCTCTTGATTTTCCCTTTGTTCTTGCCCCTTTTCTCCTCTTTTTGGTATTTCTCCCTTCCTCTCCCGTAACTGTTGTTTTAGGTTTTCTCAAATGATTACGGGGGAGTGGTTTACCCCCTCTTAAACTCTAATTAAGTGGTTAATCCTGAGTTGTGCCTATAACACAACTTTTGGACCCTCAAACGGATCCGAATCCATAACCCAATTAACCCAAAAGCTTCTCAACACACACACACACACACACACACACACACATATATATATATATATATAAACCCCAGGGCCATTCCTAAGGGTCTAAAATGTCCGAACGAGCCCTTAATACCTCTCAAAGTATGTCCCGAATATTTTTATCCAACAATATATTTAAAATTGTTACGTGACACGTGTAAATATTTTTTACTTAAAATAAAATCCCTTTTAGATTTATTCCAAATCATTAAAGCCCGACTTTAAATCTTATAAATAATAGTGAGTATAATTACTCACAACCGTGATTAATTAATTTCACATAATCAAATTAAATCCTATTAAATTTTATTTTATTCCAAAAATACGGGGTATTATAGTTTCCTTCTCCTCTAAGCCCATTATCTCTCTTAAAATGGGTCTTTCTGAGATGATGGTTATGGTAATTCTGTGGCTCTTAGATCTTATCAAGGTTTTATTCTTCTTAACTAAAACTGGGCCTCCCATATGGTCCTTAGCTTCTAAGTCCAACTTATTCTACTACATGGCCTTCAAAGTCAAACTAATCCTTATATACCATCAATACGACCTAATTTTGATAATTCCCATTAAAATCACATTTCATTAATATAACTTTAAAATTAAACCTTTAAGATATACCGAACCAATTTATCCTAAATATATATCCTATCATCTAGGAAGAGAGAGAAATAAGAGAGACTTTATAGGAGATAAATGAGAGGAGAGATGGAGTCTAGAGCAGGAGGTCTTCATAAGAGAAATTTCGTATATATATATATATATATATATATATATATATATATATATATATATATATATATATATATATATATATATATATATATATATATATATATATATTGTGACACCCCGCCTAATTAATTACCGGGTGATCAGTCCTCAATTAATTAATTTCAGAATATCAAGGTTGCTCAGATAATACATATTTGTCAAAAACTCAAATATTAATTTAATAAAACAAACCGCCTAATAATTAAAAGGTTGGTGTCAAGATTTTATCTTGTTATTAGCTATCAACATTAAGGGAAATATTTAATCATCACCATACATCACAATACCATAAGGAAAAGACTAATGGAATTTAAACAAAGAACTGGAGTAAACACTTCTAGTCAAAATCCCATACAATAATCCAATAACATGAAATCAAAGTCTAACAACAGAGTAAAACATTTGAATCTCTGAATATAAAATCGGAAGGGATGACATGTCCAACTGAAGTAAAAAATTGATAGATAAAGAAGGATAGACTATGAAGCGTCTACTAGCAATGCCCAGTAGCTTCTACAACAGCTACATCTCGTGAAATGAGTGGAGTCTCCTAAGCATGGTGTCCATGTGGCTGAACACCTAAAATAATAGAACCAGAAAAGAGATTTGTAAAAGTGGGTCAGAGCCCGAGTGGAAAACAGTTTAAATATAGCAAGTGATTAAATTGGTTTATTAGCACAAATATTATTCTTTTTAACTTAGCGTACTCACTTGAGATTCTCAATTCTCATCTAATGTGCACACCTACCGAGCCTAACTACCCATACTAGTCTCGATACTTTGCCTGACTATATGTAGTATAACCACTATGCTGGATAAAATATCTAAATAACCCAAAGATAATATATCTCAATTATTTAGGAATAGATTTAGAGATGTTTTAACTCATTCTCCTAGCATTCTTAATTCTGAATTGGTGACCCAACAAGTATATACTTTAATAAGTAGCCAACATAAAACACAGAATAGGAACTCACTATAAATGTATAAAATCTCACTATTTATACACACAAATATATATATAACAATACTGCACCCATGGCTAAGAAACCCCTGATGCTAGGCATACTCGTCTATCTAGTCCTATTGCAACACTTACGCATGAAGGATAGCAGGTTCAATCTCTCAAGAACCAATAAAAACATAAACCCGTATTGGAGGCAAACATAGTCACAAGCCGATGGGCTACACACATACCTACACACCCATACGACCGTCACCACTATCGTTCTCACAAATAGCCCGTACCTAGGTTCCATGCTGTAGTGGTACGACTCAAAATCCCTCGAAGGCACAGAGATATGGTCATACCCAACGAGATAACCTCTGTTCTATAGCCAGTAGCTAGGTATGTCATACACATAATATTCCAAGTAATAAGCATGCACACAAATTATGCAACTTAATAGGTGCTCACACAACCCAATTACCATAATATGTAAGTAGTATTATTATTTCTACCCTCTCCGTAGATCATATAGAGAGGTATATACTCTATTGAACCTAACTCTCCTCGGTTCTACAAACTTTCTACATCTTTAGCATAATCACTCTCCTAATTCAATATTAATTCGGAATTTAGGTCACTCGTCATTCACGTAGGTTATTTCTCACACTTCGAAAACACTATGATGCATTTCAACCCAAACAGACCCTAAAAAGACATTATGGAATCTTGTTATAAGTCAAAGGAATCTCGTTTGAACAAAGTTCTCACTTCGAACAAACTACAAAATCTCGTTAGAAGGTCGTTGGAATTCTCATTCGAACGACCTGGGCAGTTCTTCGAAGGAAAATACCGAACAGACCCAATTCTTACCAAATTCGATTTTTCTCCAACTTTCAATCTTCAATACCAAACCAAAACTCAACCCATCTCTAATGAAATGTTCCTACACTATTCCAAATCACCCTAAGATACTTTCTAATACCAATTAAAGGTCAAATCCTTATATTCTCAATTGAAATTCGACAATCTCTTCAATTTCCAATAAATCTCTTAAATATGTACCCAAATTTTTAATTGTCCAATACTATTATTGTAATTCGTGATTAAGACATAAAATACCCATATTTTCATAATCTAACAAAGGGACAAACCTCTACATGAATACCCATCTGCAATTTATAAGGTTTCTTCACAATTCAGTCTAATTACACTTAATTTTTCATTGCACCAAGTTTATATTATCAAACCTAAATTAACAGGAACAATATATGCTAAAAGAGGAGCAACATGAACACTTGCCTTGGAATGGATTTCTTATTCTCGGGTTGAAATTGATATGTAGTTGATCCTCTCGTCGTGATCTACACTTTGGCGCAACTTTTGGTGGGAATCCTTGAGTTCTTGACTTAGTTCTCCTATGGGGTCTTCTTCCTCCTTAGTACTCTCTCTCTTTCTCACGTAGGTTGAAACTGACAGACCTCTAACCCACGTAGCTTTTAATTAAACCTAATTTCCGTCCATTTAATTACTCAAAAATCCCAAAAGACCAAAATACCCCTCCGAGGTGTCATTTTGGGCTAAAATTCCCCTGACTCCAAATAAAATACCCGAGTAGTATTTTCTGACAATTTCGACCCTTCCGGACACTCTGGCTCACTCAAAATAGTCATTCGAGTTATATAAAATAATTTACCTTTTTAACCCCAATAAATAATATTGACATGACTCATACGCGTGTCCTAAATAATTATATCATAACTGTCGTTTATCTCACCGCCGGCCATATTATTATTATCGAAACCATCTATTACGTTACTCACTACGTAATGTTCGACATAGTTATTACTCAACATGATTCCAACATAATTATTTCCGATAACTACTAACTCCCGCCACGCTAGTCATTATTACCATTAAATCGGATTAATTATTAATTAAATTTTCTCCCTTCAAATTAATTAATCCCAATTTCCATAATTTTATGATAAAATAAATATACGTAAAAATACGGCGTATGACATACCTCCCCCCTAATAACAAAATTTTGTCCCGAAATCTGGGAAAAAAAATAAGGCATACCTGGTAAGAACCGGTATCCTCTAATTCACAAAACCACTTTCAAAGTAAGTCTCGACCACTATAACCCCCGCATCACAGTAAGCTTGTTTCACTCCCGACACTTTATCAGTTATATGGTCACACATCAATAACGGCACCTCGTCTTGTGCTCCTACCAAACATCATTCGAATACGATTAGCCTATACATCATTGGCCCCATTATATCAATATCATTTGGATGCCGCACCACATTTCGTATCAACTTCCATATTTATCTAAACACAAAACTCCCATCCCGGGAGAAACCATATGAACATATGACTACTCCTATCTGTTCTTCTAATATCAGCTCCCGACGACGTGACTCTTACCACTGTCAAAAGCCAGCTAAAACAGTTTTTGGTTACTCCACTATAGCCATCGGGGTCTAATATCAAGTTGGTTCGATAATGCATCACTGTCGAAAACTCAAATTTTAATTTAATAAAACTAACCACCTAATAATTAAAAGGTTTGTGTCAAAATTTTATCTTGTTATTAACTATCAACATTAAAGGAAATATTTAATCATCACCATACATCACAATCCCATAAGGAAAGGACTAATAGAATTTAAATAAAGAACTGGAGAAAACACTTCCAGTCAAAATCCTATATAATAATCCAATAACAAGAAATCAAAGTCTAACAACATAGTTAAACATCTAAATCTCTGAATATAAAATGGGAAGGGACGATATGTCCAACGGAAGTAAACAACTGATAGATAAAGAAGGATAAACTATGAAGCGTCTACTAGCAATGTCCAGTAGCTTCCACAACAGCTACAGATCGTCAAATGAGTAGAGTCTCCTAATCCTGGTGTCCCTGTGGCTGAACACTTAAAATAATAGAACAAGAAAAAAGATTTGCAGAAAAGCAGGTCAGATCCCCAGTAGAAAACAGTTTAAATGTAGTAAGTGCTTAAATTGGTTAATTAGCACAAATATTATTCATGTTAACTTGGCGTACTCACTTCAGATACTCACCTCTCATCTAATGTGCACACCTAACGAGCCTAACTACCCATATTAGTCTCGATACTCTGCCTGACTATATGTAGTATAACCACTATGCCGGATAAAATATCTAAATAACCCAAAGATAATATATCTCTATTATATAGGAATAGATTTAAAGATTCTTTAACTCATTCTCATAGCATTCTTAATTCTCAACTGGTGACCCAACAAGTATCTACTTTAATAAAGTAGCCAACATGAAGCACAGAATAGGAACTCATAAAATCTCACTATGTATACATACAAATATATATAACAATACTACACCAAAAGTTAAGAAACCCCTGGTGTTGGGCATACTCGGCTATATAGTCCCATTGCGACACTCACGCATGAAGGACAGCAAGTTCAATCTCTCAAGAACCAATAAAAACATATACACGTATTGGAGGCGAACATAGTCACAAGCCGATGGGCTACGCACCCAAACGACCATCACCACTATCGTTCTCACAAATAGCCAATACCTAGGTTCCATGCTCTAGTGGTACGACTCAAAATCCCCGAAGGCACACAGATATGGTCGTCCACAACGTGCTAACCTCCGTTCGATAGCCAGTATCTAGGTATGTCATATAGATAATATTCTAAGTAATAATCATGCACACAACTTATACAACTTAATAGGTGCTCACATAACCCAATTACCATAATATGTAAGTATTATTATTATTATTATTATTTCTACCCTCTCCGTAGATCATATAGAGAGGTATATGCTCTCTTGAACCTAACTGTCCTCGGTTCTACGAACTTTCTACATCTCAATCATAATCACACTCCTAATTCAATATTAATTTGAAATTTAGGTCACTCTTCATTCACGTAGGTTATTTCTCTCACTTGGATAACCCTAGGATGCATTTAAACCCAAATAAACCCTAAAAAGCCATTCAAAAATCTTGTTAGAAGTAAATGGAATCTCGTTCGAATGAGTTCGTTCGAACGAAGTTCTCACTTCGAATGAACTCCAAAATCTCGTTAGAAGGTCGCTGTAATTCTCGTTCGAACGACCTGGGCAGGTCTTCGAACGAAAATTCCGAACAGACCCAGTTCTTCCCAACTTCGATTTTTCTCCAACTTTCATTCTTCAATACCAAACCAAAAATCAACCCAACTCTAATTCAAAATTCTTACACTATTCCAAGTCACCCTAAGGTACTTTCTAATAACAATTAAAGGTCAAATCCTTATATTCTCAATTGAAATTCGACAATATCTTAAATTTCCAATAAATCTCTTAAATATGAACACAAATTTTTAATGGTCCAAAACTCTTATTATAATTTGTGATTAAGACATAAAATTCCCAGATTTTAATAGTCTAACAAAGGGACAAACCTCTACATGCATACCCATCCCTAATTTATAAGGTTTCTTCATAATTCAGTTTAATTAAACCTAAGTTTTTATTGCACCAAGTTTATATTATCAAACCTAAATTAACAGGAACAATATATGCTAAAAGAGGACCACGATAAACACTTTCCTTGGAATGGATTTTTTATTCTCGGGTTGAAATTGATATGTAGTGGATCCTCTAGTCGCGATCTATACTTTGGCGCAACTTTTGGTGGGAATCCTTGAGTTCTTGCCTTAGTTCTCCTATGGGGTTTTCTTCCTCCTTGGTACTCTCTCTCTCTTTCTCTCTTTCTCATGTAGGTTGAAACTGATAGACCTCTAAACCACGTAGCTTTTAATTAAACCTAATTTTCATCCATTTAATTACTCAAAAATCCCAAAAGACCAAAATACCCCTTCGGGGTGTCATTTTGGGCTAAAATGCCCCGGACTCCAAAAAAAAACGAGTAGTGTTTTTGACTATTTCAACCCTTCCGGACACTCTGGCGCACCCAAAATAGTCATTCGAGTTATATAAAATAATTTACCTTTTTAACCCAATAAATAATATTGACACAACTCATACGCGTGTCCCAAATAATTATATCATAACTTTCGTGTATGTCGTCCCCGCCCATAATATTATTTTCGAAACCATCTATTACGTTACTCACTACGTAATGTTCAACACAGTTATTACTCAAGATGATTCCAACATAATTATTTTCGATAACTACTAACTCTCGTCACGCAAGTCATTAAATCGGATTAATTATAAATTAAATTTTCTCCCTTTAAATTAATTAATCCCAATTTTCATAATTTCATGATAAATTAAATATACGTAAAAATACGGGGTATTATAAATATATATATAGATAGAGAGAGAGAGAGAGAGAGAGAGAGAGAGATTCTTAGGTGAACCAATATAATGAAATTTTTAATGAACCTAATAAGACATTAAAAAATAACCCAATGAAGTTTAATTCCTTATTGTAAATGATCCGCGCCAGCAGCAATGGACACACATCTGACAAGCAGTTTTTTTAATATATACACACACCCCTAATAAACCCTACCCCACCCCCACCCCCACCCCCACCCATATGCCATCAGTTATATCACATAAGAAGACGTGAAGGCCTACATGTAAACATAATAATGACAAAACACTTGTAATCCTAAGATTGTGACGAGAAATTACCGGAAGATCGAAAGAGATATAATCCAACGACTAATAAAGGAGTCTTTGGTTGAAGCTCATAAAATTTTATGAAGGAGCTGCTGCAAATCAATTCCGAGTTCGAGTATGGCAGTGAGGTGGGGCTACGGCTACCGGGATAGAATCTAGCAGGTGTTTGGACTCAATTTTGGCAACTGAGTGGGATCAGGTATGGTGTTCAGGTTAAATAGTTGGATAATGGGTAATTTTGGGCAGTTGGGTTTTATGGGTGTGGGATGAGAGAGGTCAGGGAAGCAAGTTAGAGGGTGTGTAGGCAGCTTTTCGGAGCTTATGATAGCAGGTGGGGGGGGGGGTAAGGTTTGCCATATGTGTGTGTGTGTGTGTGTGTGTGTGTGTCTGTGTATCGCAACATCCCGTGATTTAATTCGGTAATTAAATTAATTAAATTGGAAAATTCGAGAAAAATAAAATTTTGGATTTAATTATTTTTATCAACTAAATGTGTTGGTTTTTATATTTGAAAAGTAGGATTCCAAGCGAAATTAAAAACGGAGTTAAAATAAAGATTTTATAATGATTTAAGCATATATATATATATTTTCCTAGAAAAATTATCGGCCGCTACATGGGCAAATCGATTCGGTTATAGGTCGGGTAGAGGCGACAGGTAGGCTACATTTTGTAGAGTTTGAGTTAGATTAAAATTCTTAATAACTATTTAACACTTATAATTCGTTGGGGGGGGGGGGGGGGGGTCATATTCACCTTTTTACAAGTTTTTCACCAATGAACTCTTCCAACATATTTTCCTCTCAACCACAAACATCAACCTCCAACTTAAACAAAGTTTTGTCACAAGATTTGAAGGCTTAATAATATTATTCAAGAATGACTCTTTGCTAATTTTTCTAGAGGAAGCCAATCGTCTAATCAGAATTTCTTTTTCTTAATCACAAGCATGAATACTCTATTCTCTTCCTTTAGTATATGTGTCTTAAGTGTCGCCTAAACCCTTAACCATGTGTTTTGTTAAAATAAATTAGTAACTTAATTAGAGAAAGTGGACACTAATTTTGGGACTATTTTATGAAACTTTTAAATATGAATTAATATTTGGAACCCTTTGGTGCGTAGATTAGATTATTGGGGTTTGATGGTTTTGGGAGTAGGTTCGCATGTAGAATTTTATGGAGGCATTTAAATGTTAATTAGGGCACGTACATACTTATAAAATTATGTGACTTATAAAAGAGGAAGATTGTGATGTATTGAATATTTATGCATGTTGATTAATTTAACATTATTAAATGGAAACAATTGTGTTGAAAACGACGACTGCGATATTAATTGAATTAAATTAAATTGGGGCCTTTATGATTGTATTACGTGGTTGTTCTTATGTATTGTGATATTGTGTGATTTGTTTTATACAATTGTGCCATCACTAGGATGAGGGGATTTTGGGTAGTATATTTCTCACCTTCATTATAGGATGATTACTAAGTATGGAACTAGTGGGTAGGCTTTGGTTATGATTTATGCTTGCTAGGTATGGAACTAGTTAGTGTAGATTCAGGTGGATTTAATATTCCTGGGTGGGGATGATTTTTATGTTTTATCATCATTACGCTAGCCTAGGCATGATACTAGGACGATATTAATGATATAATTCATCATATACGTACGATAGGAAGTATGTGTACTTTGGAGACCCTTAGGTATGTGACTAAGGGATTTTTTGAGGTCACGCGTCAATAATAAGGGTTGGGTGATTATAATTAAAAATAGGAGAATTAATACCTAAGATAAAAACGGGTATTAAAATTTATGGTGACATAATGTGCGGCGAGCGAGAGTTTAAACGGACCAGATGGTGTTTATGTCATGTCGTGTGTGGAACCTTGTCATATTCCGGGATAGACAGTTTAAACGGATCAGCTGGATAATTATGAAGAGAGTGTGTATAATTTTGATGGGAGTACCACCCATGGCGAAAGGACCGCTATAATAATGTGAATTACTTGAAGAAGAATTGTATGCGGGAGCACCGTAATGGATAATAATAAATTAAGAAGAATGACAGATTGGGTTAATTTATTAAAATAACAACATGGGACTGTTGGATATCTAAAATCGTATTGGTATGAATTTTTGAATAGGATTTAATGAGGTTAGTTAGTTATTTGTTTTGATCGCATATAATCATATCTCGTTTAATTAAAATATTCTATTGTGATATTTATCATATATAACACTAATGTTTCGATTCATGGATCCAATTTGAGGGGAGTAGTGTGTATTCATGCTCGAGGCTCTGACCTCGTGCGTTGACTATCCTTTTCAGGAATAAGTTTTGGAGAAGCTGCATAGGACTTTTTTGGATATTTTCTTAGAGGTGCAGCTTGAGTTACCTTATTTTTTGATTAGTAGTTTAGTAGTTTATTTTTCCTTTCCTTCGTATTTACATTGAGACTCAGTTTATGGTTTTGTTGGGCCATTTGGTTCCAAAGTTGTTATGGGTTTTATTCAAATATTTCATTATGGATTCAGTTGGAGTTTGTAATACCCCTTATTTTTTAGTCATTATTTTTATATTATATTTCCATGTGGGTTAGTTATATAAAATAAAGGAAATTGGAGTAAATATTAATTTCAGTAATTTCAGAGTTAATATTTATGAGTATCACATATTTACTATTACGCGGATGTAAATAGTGTAATATTATGTTAATGATTGAGTCGATATGCCTTTAAGCGACGCATATGATTTATACTCCAATCGGATCATTATTAGAATGTTAATATGATGTTGGAATAGAAAATAATGAATGAAATCCGGGATGTCAGTTTGGCGGGCGCGGTTAGTCCAAAAAGGGTTGAGATAGTCAAAATAAGTGCAAGGATTTTTTTTGGCTTCCGGGGGTACTTTTGGCTAGTTATGAATTAAATTGAAGTTACGAGTCATTTTAAGTGTGTAGTAGCATTTAATGTAGGACTTAATGCATTTGAGTTATATTTAGGTATTTAAGTCTTGTAAGATCACTAATATCTCATTTATGTATTTTCTAAACCTAAAAGTTAGAGAGAAGTGAGAGCTTGAGAAGGAGAAGATATTGTTAGTTGGAGCTCGAAATCGTAACTACGAAGAGAAATCCGTGGCTACAATCTTCAGGCAAGTTATTATACTTGCAATACCTTATTATTATGTTGAATAAATGGTGTGATTAGTTATTATTTTCAATATTTAACCCATTTAGAGTTTTGATTAAGTTTGTTGTTCAAAATCTTCACCTAGATAAGTTATATATGATTTGAGTGTTGAATATTGGTAGGTGATCATATAGAAACGAGTTGTTGATAATATTGTTGATGATAGTTGGTGTAGAGGGAAGAAGAAGAATTGGAAGATCTTGGTTTTGTAAGAAAAATGGGGGATGGCCGACTTATCTGGTACCGGATCGATCTGGTCCTCCAAAAAAAAGGATCGATTCGTCCCCCAAAGTTTTTTGCATAAGGCATATTTAGCAGACCGATCCGGATGAAATGAAAAATGGATCGATCCGGTACCATCCAGACCATTTTGAAATGTCCAGATCGGATCGATCCGAGGTTCGAGATTTGGGATTATCTTCTTCAAGCTAGAGTCTTGCATGACTCCAACTCTTGTATTTTTTGTAGGGAATATATTTAAAACTCCTCCCAGACAATAAGGGGTCGCAAGGCAAATTCCAAACAACGGTCGATCGGGGGTCAGGGGCGGTCGATCGGTACTCTATTTTACTCTTTTTCTATTGGGTTTAAGGCTTAGGAACGTTCTCTTAGGATGTATTGATAAGTAATATGACCTCACATAAGGAGAGTGGTACTCTAGGATAGTACAGGATTGTCCGGGATTATTTGAAGGACTATTTATAAGGGTAAAAATGTCTCATTTCGTCTAGTAAATGGGAGTAGGACTAGTATAGAGTCGAGTAGTGTGTGGTGGACCTTCAAGGGCTAGTATGATAATAAACACCTCTTGTAGACAAATTTGTATGACATATGGTTTTGAAATTTAAGGATCGTATATTCAACTTAACATAGTTCGTAACTATGACACAATTTACACATACCTCTCTAAATGATATCAGAAGCGAAGTACGCGATAGAGGTGAAACCCCTGCCTGATCATGCAGGGCGAGTATAGTCCTCAGGCTATGGTACTGGTTGCTACATTATATGATTGTATTGTTCGGAGTGAGGTAATTTCGGGCATGGTTATGACTCACTATCGAAGGTATATGGTCATTTCCCACGCGTTGCGATTTAGGATGCCCAGGTGGTCTTGGTCATAGGCCCTGGAAGATGATAGTATTTAGGGGCGCATCCAGCAGCGTGACTCCCAGAGGGATGGTCTTAGAATTGTTATTATTATGATTGTAACTGTTCTCATTGAAATGGTATTTCACCCGAATGATTAATTGATTGAAGAAAACTGTGAACCAACTTTAATTGCCTATGGTCCCTAATGATTATTGACTTGTAAATATATCTTCAATTGGTAAACTTGGCATGTAGGATATAGTTAGGTTACTCCTATTAAGTAGATAAGTAGTTTAACTTAATATTAATTGTACGTATTAGGATGTGCACTTAGAAGAGAGGTGAGGATGATTCATTGAATGAAGATCCATTTCTATTTGTTTATGAAAGTAACATTAATAACTGTCATGCATTTTATTCACATGTATATCATATCAAACCGAGCCTGACCCGTTTATATTTCTACTTCTTGTGTTGATCTTATTTATGTTCAGGTGCTCCGCCGCATGCGTGCCCGCTTTGACTTTCCTTCCCAGTGTTAAGGAGCTACGATATTTTACGGATGTTGTAGGATTTTTATAGTAGACGCATCATTCCTTTTGATACTCTAGCTATGACCCATCTATATATTCGAGTGTGTTGCCCAAGTTTAGTATTTTCACATACTATCATGCTTGGTGTAATCTTTTGTATCCAGTCTGTTAACTAACAGATTATTCAATTATACTTTCTAGTATTGTTGTTAAATTGTTAGATAAATTATACATGTCAACCTTTTGTTATAAATTGAATGATGGAAATTGTTTTTATACTAATTGCAAAATTTTGTATATGACATCCGTTTTCAAAAATATTTGGTGGTTGTCTCATATAATTATTATGCGAGAGTGATGCTGAGAATAGACCATTTAAGATTCCTATTTTTATTGGCGTATTGGTTTGGTTACCTCTTATTTTAGTAATCGGGGTGTCACAAATGTTATTAGAGCATCAAGTTCTGAAGTCCTTAGGATATGTGCATACTTATCACGTTCTACCGTAACATTCTTTGATATTTAGCCCTATTGTTAGGACTGTTTTGCATATCTGCATTTACGATTTTCTCGTAAGGATAAATTGTTTTGACTGCATATTGATTCAATTGCTTTTTATCTCAGATTCCACCTAGACGAGGTCGCCCGACAAGGGTAAATCGATTAGAAGATGATGTAGAGCCCCCACCACCGCAAGGCACTATAAATGCGACGGATGTGGCTAATATTATGGCCCAGGTGGTAAACGCTGCAATGACTACTATGGTGCAACAATTTCCCCAAGCTCGACAACCAGTAGCGCAAGCCCATACGGGACCTTCCGCATGGGAAAGAGTCAGAGAAACCTTCCTAAAAGGTCACCGTCTAGAATTTTAGGGTGGCGCTGATGTGACTGTGCAAATCAGTAGAAGAAGGGCATTCAACGCCATATTTATAAGGTGCAATGCATCGAAGAGCGAAAACAGATTCTCACCACTTTTAAACTCGTGGGAGCTGCTCTCCAATGGTGGGAGTCAGTGACCACTCCAGAACAAAGGGATACGATGACGATCTCAGAATTTTGGGCCTTGTTTGACTAAAAGTACTTTCCTTGATCAATCCAAAAGGAGATGAGGAGGAAGCTTCAGGATCTTATTCAAGGAGAGAGAACAGTGGCGGAATATGAAAAAGAATTTACCCGTTTGACAAAATTTGTGCCAGATGAGGTAAATCCAGAAGAAAGGAGGATTTCAAAATTTTTGGGGGGGTTGAGCTAGAGGATAAGGCAGCACCTATTGGGGAACACAGCTTTGCAAACTTTTGGCAATATGATGAATGCCGTTTTACTCCATTTCCAGGATCACTGCCTTCATTTGAAGGTGAGTAAGAATATGTAATACCCCTAATTTTTGATTGAATTGAAATTGGAAAAAAAAACTATGTCAGTATATATATTTGAAATGTTTGGAAATGAAACTACGTCAATATATATATTCAAAATGTTTGGAAATGAAAAGTTAAAATGAATTCATTAAGATACGAATGTGCGACTTAAATATTAGAAGCGAAGTAACGCGTAAAAGGATCGATAGGGTTAAATTTGGGGCAATGACATTTTTGTAAATAAACTAACCCTGGGTATAAATAGAAAATAAGAGGAGAAGTCTTCATTTTATCATTTCACAAAAAGAGGGATAGGGTTTGGTATAGAGAGAGAGAGTAAGGAGAGAATAAAGCTAAGAGTATTTCAAGAGGATTCAATTTCTCCATACAATCCAAGGCAAGTTAATAACCTATATGTGCATAATATGTATCTATAATGAAAATTCACATGCACATGTATTTAGATCCCTAAATTAAAATGAAATTGATGTTAAAAATTATATGCAATGTATTAGTATCATCCTACATGTATATTCAAATGCAATAACATCATTATAGGGATTGAGTTGTTGAACAACCTCTTGAATTTGAGAAATCCATAAAATTGAGTAAATCGTCATATTAAAAATTGGTTTGAGCTGTTTTGGTTCCAAAAATGGATGTTTTGTCCACGATGCCATGTAGAAAATCATATTTTGGACAACTTGGTAGTTTATAGTTTTTTCAAAAACGAGTCAAAAAATCATTGAATATGCGTTTTACAGTTATGCGCAGAAAGTTGTCGTGAACAGGTCCGAACTGTATATGTTAGTTTCGGGTCTGTTTTAAGCAGGCTATGGTAGCGTGCTGTGATTTCTTGTAGAAAATCACATTCCAAGCAACGTTTTAGTTTTAAGTTTTTCCAAAAACGGATCGAAAAATCCTCAAATCGGCGTTTTATATATCTGCGCAACAAGTTGTAGTAAAGAGGGGTGAACTGTATATGTCAGTTTCGGGTCTATTTTAGGCAGGCAATGGTAGCATGCTCACTTGTCCTCGTAGAAAATCACGTTTCGAATAACTTTGTAGTTTTGAGTTTTTCCAAAAACGGATTGAAAGAGCCTCGAATCTGCATTTTAAATTATAGGCAGCATGTTGTTGAAATAAGAGAGCTAAGGGTGTTCATGTTTTTAGAAAGATAATTGTGGTGTTTTACTTAATCTTATAACTTGACCATATACCTATGGTTATTAGGGATATATAACCTTGAAATAATTTGATGTTGAATTAGTAAATTAATGGTGTAAATTATGTTGTATTGTAAATAATAACTATTGTATAACTCGAGTAAGAGACTTGATACGATTGTATATATACATAAGAGTGAAATTATTTTACATGTATATTGTCGAGTATGCAATAGATAGTCCTCCGGTCTACGTAGGCACATGTTGAATGCAATTTTTTATGATTGATCCGGTTAGGTTCCGCTCGAGTGTCGTGTCGGAGATAAACCACCGGAACCGGACACATGGTTATAATGCGGGTCGGATAGAAAGACCTTGGAACGCCATGTGATTTAGGACTTAGTATGATTACCCTGGCCACGTAATATTGGGGAATATTCATGCGTAGGCCTAGTGTTACGACTTGTTCCCCCGGGTAACGATAGTGAGCCGATATGACTTATTGTGTGAGATATTATGCTTATGTCTTAAAGTAATATCCCGAATTGATGCATTTGATATTATACTTGAAGGAAATATTTTGATACGTTAAATATTGAAATGAGATTAATAATAATTAATGATGATACGATATGAGACTACACGTTACTTGAGTTTGGGTTGGGTAGTCACGACGTAGGAGAATTTGTTGGGTAATTGAACAACTTAATTACTCGAGACGAGTAATAACTAGTGTGCTTTCATTATAAGTACATATTATAATCTTATAGCTTGTTTTCTTCTTTGACATTCGTCTATCTTGCTTCTTGCTCCTCTCCTATATATATAATATATGACAGGTCCTCGTCCCGCTGGATAATAGACTATGGAGCTTGATGAGATCATATCAATCTTAGGATTCCTATAGCCGTGGAGTTATTCTTTTTTATTTTATGTCCTTTGTTTCCCTTTTCTTGAGGGTGGTATCAGAGATTAATATCACTTTATTTATACTTGGGATTTGAGAGAATTGTTGTATTGAACTTTCCCGTTTTTTGTTGGTGCGCGTGTATTGGCATTTTATAATTTCAGTTTGAGATTACCGATAGATTATTGTAGTTAATAGTTATGAGTTGGTTTCACTTGTTATAGTTGTTATGATGTGATTTGGTTATACCTATGAGAGTGTACATGTTTACTTTACTGTATTTATTTAAATTATGTTTCTAATGCCAACATAATGATGCTCTGCTTTAATTTAATTGGGCGTAGCTAACTGAATTAGAAATAAAAAGCAGGGTTGTTAAAGTTGGTATCAGAGAATGGTTTTAGAGCCTTTAGGGATCTGAGGGCGTCCGTTACGTTTTTCGCGCATTGTTTCATTATTATGTAGAGCCTTACGATTAGGTATTGTATTCGATGACTTGTGAGATCTTCACGCTACGAGTGATTCGTAGCTAGCCTTGTGTATAGGGAGGGTTCCTTGTTTGGATTTCATTCGTGAGACGTCCCACGCATGAGGTAAATCTCTGATCGACAATAGGATAGTACGCGTGAGATCCGTGTGTGAGTACTTGTTATAATTGTGACTAGTGCTCCACTTGAATATTTTTTTTGGATACGTGTTGACTTACTATCTTTTAATATGGTTATTTGATGAGACATGGACTCTGGGAGGAATAGGGTCCAAGAATTTTAGGAAATCGCGATTCACGTGCAACTATCGTAGTTTCATCACCCACCAGTAGGTGAAAGCATCGATGTTGAACTCAATGATTGAGTTGACTTTTTTTCTTTGCTTTAGGGGGAGGAAACTCCCATATATTTATTGTGCATTATCAACTTTGAATATCATCTCTCTTATGGCTGTAAAGAAGTTGGTATAAGTTATAGCCCATCCTATAGTACCACTGAGTTGTGGGTACCACTTGCGTATGTAGTTGTCTGAAGTTGTTTCCAATGTTAAAGGGGAGAGATTTAGATATGGCATACCTAAAAATGATATGGTCCATTTGTTGTTGTGACGTTTTCCTGAAAAGGAATTATCGCGCTCCACCTGTGATGGACACACTGCTAAAGCATTCGATGACGTATTAATCCCTGAATGGTTAACGAACTAAATCTTGTGGTAATAAGAGTATATTATTGCTCATTAACATGTAAAGAAAGGGTTGTGATTTGAGAGAGGACTACTCCAAATTAGTGTATGTCCCACCTCGTCAAAGGATGACCTGAGGGGTCCAATTTTGGTGTACGCAAGAGTGTTATCATACTTGTGAAAAGCACGAACTAGATTCATCGTCATATTAAAAATTGTTTTGAGATGTTTTGATTCCGAAAATGGATGTTTCGTCCATGCTACCCGGTAGAAAATCATATTCTAGACAAATTTGTTGTTTTAAGTTTTTTCAAAAATGGGTCGGAAAATCCTTGAATATGTGTTTTACAGTTCTGCGCAGAAAGTTGTGGTGAACAGGTCCAAACTGTATATGTTAGTTTCGGGTCCGTTTTAAGCAGGCTATGGTAGTGTGCACACGAATTCTTGTCGAAAATCACGTTCTGAACAACTTTGTATTTTTAAGTTTTTTCAAAAACGGATCGTAAAATCCTCAAATCGCGTTTTATATATCTGCGCAGTAAGTTGTCGTAAATAGGGGCGAACTGTATATGTTAGTTTTTGGTCTATTTTAAGTAGGCTATGGTAGCGTGCTTGTATTTCCTTCTACAAAATCACGTTCTGAACAACTTTGTAGTTTTAAGTTTTTCCAAAAACGGATCGGAAGAGTCTCGAATCTGCATTTTAAATTGTAGGGAGCATGTTGTTGAAATAAGAGCGCTAAGGGTGTTCATGTTTTTAGAAAGATAATTATGGTGTTGTACTTAATCTTATAACTTGACCATATACCTATGGTTATTAGGGATATATAACCTTGAAATGATTTGATATTGAATTAGTAAATTAATGGTGTATATTATGTTATATTGTAAATAGTGACTATTGTTTAACTCGAGTAAGAGACTTGATATGATTGTATATATACATAAGAGTGAAGTTGTTTTACATGTATATTGTCGAGTATGCACTAGAGTAGTCCTCCAGTCGATGTAGGCACATGTTGAATGCGATTTTGTCGAATATTTAAATACTTATTTGTCGAAGTGTATACAAGTTATGTTGTATTGTTATTAATGATTAATAATTTGATGGCTTAATAATAGTCCAAATCCGTGTTGTATTAATAATTAAATTCTGATCTATGGATTAGTTAGTAGTTGAATAGTTAATTATTTGTGTCAAACGTTTTGATGCCTTAATATTTATTTGTGGAAATATATACAGGTTTTTATGTCTAATGTTTTGATGCATTGATATTTATTTGTGTCAAACGTTTTGATGACAACTCACCGGAATTCTTACTAATACTGTTGACCGAGCTATATATGAAACAATATATTTAAAACCATAAATATAAAGTATTCTCACAAATATGACTCTCATTTAGAGATGAATTAGATAATTCCTTATTAATAAATAAAATGTTTTTACATGTTCTTAATAATAAAACCCAAATACTGACGTAGTCTACAAGAGATGAATACAATATCAAAACTTAATTCAATAGGGTTTAACAAAAATCAAAGCTCACTGGTAGTGCGGGATTCATTTATACGAGGAAGGTTGACAATTCATGTGTGTGTCGTGTCATATCAGTTTTATGTTAATTACTAGTCAATCCTAACCCAACTCATTTAACTATTCATGTCAAATGACTTCACTCTAACCTGACATGTTATTAATCGTTTCGTGTCCGATTTGACACGGATAAGCCGTTACCTAGAAGATGAGACTAATACCATCTTCTTTGTTAAACAATCATGACACTCATAGGCCCGTCATAATTAATTTCAAATTCTAGCAGCAAATGAATAATGTATCATCTAATTCTCCAAGAATTTTGTATAGTATCATATTAAAATATATAAATATTCAATATCTTATTTATATTTCATATACATATATAAATATATATGTATGTATACAGCCCGGATCCAATACATACCAACTATACATATCAATTTTTTTAAATAGTAAAAACATTGTTTTTAAGAAGAATTTTTGTGTATGACGTTTAAACATTTCTAGGGACCCATATAAAAAAATCAACTGAAAATACCTTTTTTTGCTATTTTGAAAAAGTGGCCAAACTTTAATCAATTTTTTTTAAATAGCAAAAAAATGTTATTTTGAGTTGAAGTTTTTATATAAGCCCTTGAAACGTCTAAATGTCACAAAAAAATCAACTCAAAAATATATTTTTTAATATTTTTTAAAAATAGCTTGCGCTAGCGGTACGTATACTTCATTTCTATGAGATCCGCTCTCTGTATGGGGTGGGGGGGCGGGTGGGCGCGCACGCGTGTGCAATGTTGGATCTACTTGGGAACCCCCTAAGAAGCCTGCCTAGGGACCCCAAAATATTTTTTTATACATCATATATATAATATAAGCGGGGAAAAAATAACCTATTTTTCTATGCACATTATTTGGACAAAACAGTGGGATAAATATGCACATTATTTAGACTCACTTCCCAAAGTAAGCCACCCACCTACTTTGTAAGTATAATTATTTATCTCTTTCTAAAGCAACTCATCCACTCATTTTTTATATATCCCATAAAAATATTATTATTCCCACATTCTTCATATTTTTCCCTCCCACTACAAAAATCTATTTCTACGAAAAAGCATTGTTGAAACTCTCTTACACTCTCAAAACAACTGATTTTCTATTTGCATTATTGTAGTATTATTTTTTTTACTTTTCTCTACATTTATATTTCTATTTAACTAATTTATTTATTTCAAATTTGCAGGTTATAATTGTCTCACGTGTGATTTTATTTATCCTCAACAAAATTACAAGTGGAGATTTATAAGGTTCCATCATTCCTTAATTTTTAAAGGCTTAAAATTATTTATATGCTAATTTGTTTTTGCCTTTGTTTATATGTCAATGCCTATATTGCATATAAAATATTGTTTACAATACCCGTCACAGTTGCTTCTGCTGAAAGGAGTTTTTCAAAACTAAAAATAAAGATCAACAATGTCGCAAAAAATAAATAAATGGGTTAGCCATATTATCAATTGAAAAGGATATGTTAGAAAATATTGAATACAGGAAAATTATCGATGATTTTGCATCTCAAAAGGAAATAAAATTACAATTCAATTAAAAATAATATTGTAATTTAGTATTTTTATCGCGAAAGACTCCTATTTCTATGATTTTCCTATGACCCCATTTGGTCTTGAGCCGGTTCGGTGTCTGGGTGTGGGTGTGGGTGTGTGTTATGGTAGCTACTATACATAACCTGTTGGAATTTCAAAATATAATTTATTAATTAAATTGTACTATTGAGTTACATTTTAGGAATATAATTTAGTATTAATATTGTGTAAGTGAGTTTTTATTTATTGGTTTTTTTAAATTGTGTCTTCTAGTAGAGAGAGAGAGAGAGATCTAAAGAAAAATGGGAGTAAATGAGGTGGGTATGGTTTTAGTATCCAAATAGAAACTTCACAAAAAAGTGAAAGGTTATATAACTAAAAGACAAAAGATGAGTATTAGTCTTCTAGTCAAAGAGAATATGTTATGGTGCGTCGCAGTGGTGTAAATCACCACCAATCGCGACACGCGGCGCGCATTCGCGCGATTGGTCGAACTTAGAGCGCATTGGGCGATTTGATGGCTCACTTTTCACTTCGCACATGCGCATCCTCTCTCAGAGCGTGGGAGCGTAAAGTTTTTTGAAAGTCAGCCAGATCGACATTTGTCGTTAATTGATCTGATCAAATGATGTTATAACCTAATGGGGTTGATCTAAATTGTTAGATTGACACGTGGCGATTCGTACAAAGGTGCGTCCATTCACTTACAATGAGATGCCAAATCTAGACCGTGTGAGACAACCCTGCTTTTCATATCTAATTCGATTAGGTACGCCCAATTAAATTAAAGTGGAGCGTCAATATGTTGGCATTAGAAACATAATTTAAAATAAATACAATAAATTAAACATGTACACTCTCATACGTGTAACCAAATCACATCATAGCAACTATAGGATCCACAAGTAATATTATTATTAAATATAAAATGCTCAAACATACGGGCCCAAAAATAAACTAGGTAAAGTGTGTAATGTAAACCTCTCAACACTATCAAATCCCTAACAATGGGACATCTCTGATATCACACTTTAAGGAAGAGTGACAAAATTGGATAAGGACCAGCGTCCACCACTACAAGATCCTAAGAATAGATGCGAGATCATCCAGCTCCACGGTCTACTGTCCAATGGGGCGAGGACCTGTATAATACATATATATATGTGGGAGAGGGAACATAGAAACGGGTGTCAACGACAAGAAAATCTATACAGTTATAAGATGTACGTATGATGAACGCATACTCAACACAACTTGTCTCCAGTACTTAATTCGTTCAATTACCCAACCAATGCTCCTATATCGTGACTACCCAATCCAAACTCGAGTAACGTGTAATCTCATATCGTAACGTGATTAATCATTACTAATCTCATTTCAGTATTTAACGTATCAAAATATTTTCTTCAAGTATAATATCAAATGCATCAATTCGGGATATTACTTTAAGACACAAGCATAATATCTCACACAACAAGTCATATCGGGTCACTATCATTACCCGGGGGAACAAGTCGTAACATTAGGCCTACACATGAATATTCCTCAATATTACGTGGAAAGGGAAATCTTACTAAGTCCTAAATCACATGGCATTCCAAGGTCTTTCTATCCGACGCGCATTACAACCATGTGTCCGGTTCCGGTGGTTATTCTCCGACATGACATTCGAGCGGAACCTAACCGGATCAATCACAAAAAATCGCATTGAACATGTGCCTACGTCGATTGGAGGACTAGTCTAGTGTATACTTGACAATAGACATGTAAAACAATTTCACGCTTATGTATATATACAATCTTGTCAATTTTCTTACTCGAGTTATACCATAGTCATTATTTACAATATAACATAATTTACATCAAAAATTTACTAATTCAGTATCAAATCATTTCAAGGTTATATATCCCTAATAACCATAAGTATGTGATCAAGTTAGGATATTAGGCACAACACCATAATTATATTACTAACAACATGTAAAACATTAGAACTCTTATTTCAACAACTTTCTACCCAGAATTGTAAAATGCTTATTTGAGGCTTTTTCGATCCGTTTTTGGAAAAACTTAAAACTCCAAAGTTGTTTGGAACGTGATTTTCTACAAGGATACCCGAGCACGCTACCATAGCCTGCATAAAACAGATCCGAAACTAACATATAATATTCGCCCCAGTTTATGACAACTTTCTGCCCAGAATTGTAAAACGCCGATTTGAGGCTTTTTCGTTCCATTTTTGGAAAAACTTAAAACTACAAAGTTGTTCAGAACATGATGTTCTAAAAGAACAAGCGTGCATACAGCCATTTACGTCTTAAAACAGATCCAAAATCAACTTGCAAAGACCACCCCTTTATAATTTCGGATTTGTATGAGTTCAATTTGTTTCTAGTTTGATGTATCCTAAATCATTTACATATTAATCACATCTCATCAATTTCAAGATTTAGGGATTCAAATCATGTTCATACACTTTTTCGTCAAACGTTCAAGGTTTAACAATTTAGATTAACTTGCCTTTGGTTTGTTTAGGGAGGTATTGATGAAGAAGATGAGAACCTTCTTCTTCTTCTTCTTCTTCTTCTTCTTCTTCTTCTTCTTCTTCTTCTTCTTCTCTCTCTACCTCTCTTATACACACAAAAGATAAGACTAAGCCCTAACCCTTTCTATTTATAATTTAAGGGTAATTTTTGGATTTAATTAAAGCCTAGGATGTAAAATGATCACAATACCCTTTTCCGAGTCACTAAGGGCCTAAAAACTCTCGGAACACAAATCTAACTTTCGGGTACTTAATTCCAACTATTTCGACACATTTGGAAACATTGGTACACTCGAAATGTCCATCTGAGTCACTTGTCTAAAATATACTTTTCGCACCCAACTCTTAAGTCCCGTGCTCAAAATTCGTAAAGTAGTCGCTATCACTCACTAACGACATAACTTAAAATCATACGTTCATATTTAATCTTCATGGTAGTAAACATATATGTAGATAAACATTATCACACTAATTAATATTTATCATAAGTCAATTTAATTTCCCCATTAAATAATTTTATTTCTCACATGTAGGTAATTAATTACGCATTAATTTAATTTCTCTATTAAATCATTTTGATTACGCGCACACACAAGTAATTAATAATGCATTAAAACTAAGGGGTATTACACCATGCAATCAAAGGAATCTTGAAAAAACTTGATCCGACAGTTGTTGATTCGCACAGCTGAAAGGAGGTGACTGTTCATGAACAACCACCAAAATGGCTATAAAAAGAGTTCCAGACCTTTGCTTTGGATACCGAACATTAATCTATTATTCTCTCTCGGTACTCTACCTTCTGGCATTATCAGGTTAACATTTCAGAGTATTATTGGTTTGGTCAAACCGTACTAGTTTGAATCAAATAAGAAAGATCATTGCATTGTATCCTGAAGGCAAATTTTGACTTACACTCCATTATGTACTAGCAGTTTCATCCGGAATGGGAGAAATATTGCCTAAAAGACAACGTTCCTAGAACATACCTTGTAGTAAGTTGTATTCATAATTATTATAATTCCTTCATAAACTTCCAACAGTTTTAGTCAATATTACTTCTAAAAAAATGGAAGGAACGATGGCACAACCCATTCAAGTTATGAGTCAAGATTTGATTCGACTGGATCGTTTTGATGGTAAAAATTTCATCCGTTGGCAAGAAAAAATTACATGCTTTCTCACATCTCTTAGACTGCCGTATATTCTTAATAACGGGCTTGAAACTATTACCAAACCCACACCCGAAGACACCGAAGATATCGAGCAAAAACGTTTAAAGAGTAAAGAAGATGAATTCATGTGTCGGGGACACGTTCTTAATGCTTTATCCCAAACTGTCTATAGTGGACATCAAATGATTCCTACGAAAAAGTAATTATGGAAGGCATTGGAGCCCGAACCGAACCGAAGCTGAGAAAAAATAACCGGTCCGCCCATTTGTCACGCACCAGATCCGTTACGAAATTAGTCACGCACCAGATCCGTTAGAAAATTAGTCACGCTTTCTAAGTGTGACAAATTGGCAGATACGGGATTTTTATTTTGTGCTTATCTTTTAGCCAAAAGAGTTTTATGTTTTGGGGACTCTTCTTAACGACCTCTAGCCTATATATTTAGTCATTATGACTCTTTTTATTCAGATTTCATTGATGTAAAAGCTCCATAACAAGTAGGAACATCTAGGAGAAAGATTCACATATTTTTCCCAATTAATTCAAGAGTTTTTCCAGTTTTTCTTCAATCTTTGATTTCTTCTTACATGTTCTTATTCTTCAATCGTGGTAACTTTAATTTTCAGCACTTTTATTATTATTCACCATGTTAGGCTAGGTTTTTAAAGGTTGGGATGCATGAACCCAACCTAATGTTGTAGTTGCTTGTGTATAAAATTAGTCCTATAAATTTAATGGTTTGATTACGACCGTATTGCGTAGGAACACAACAATTGTAGATCTTTATATCTCGTTTGCCTCAGGTTAACCGGGATGATTTAGAATGCATTTCGAGTATTACTATCGCGATACCGATTTACACGTCCTCAGACTAAGTATGACGCGGGTTTGAACCTCGTATACGTAATGCTTGGGAGTACTAAATTATGGGTCAAATTAATCAGTTAAATTTACGATTAGTTTTATACCATCAATACTCTAGGGTTGGGGGATTGTGTCTCTACCTTAATTTTTCCAATTAGTTTTAGTTAACTTCTTTATTATTCCCTTTTTCCTTTCTCACTCAATCATCATCTTTTACACTTTATTTTTTGAAATAATAAATCAATTAAAATCTATCAAACATTCCCTGTGGATTCGATACCCAGACTCGCCACTATACTCCGCAAGAGTGTAGTTAAAGTTTAGTTTTTTTTGTATTGTGGTTGGAAGCCGACAACAACGACTAGCGTATTTACACGGACGCTCGGTTTTCCACTCGATCATAATGGCGCCGTTGCCGGGGAATGTTTTGTTATAGATTATAATTGATTTACTATTTTGCAAGATATTTTTTTTTTGCAGGCTTGCACAATTGAGCGCCAAGAAATGTTGAATCCTTAGCCGCACACCTCTTTAAGTGGATTGTCCGTTTACAAACTATTCGGTAATCATGTCTTTTTATAGTGAGTTCGGTAATTATAATGGTTCATATGGGAATAGTTTTCAATCTTTTTATTTTCAAGAATCTCCGCCTCGACCTATTAAAATGGGTGAGTGGCTTTTAATTCACTTGAAAACAAATATCGGGAAAAAATCATTTTTGGGAGAAAGAGTTGGATGCATTATTCGAATCCAATGACGATTTTTCTTCCGAGGTTATAGAGCCAATGAATCCTACTTTGGAAGAAAGAATGCTTTTTCTAATCAAACAAGTACTCGATTTTCTTTCCACCCAAAGTGCAATGGATGTTGGACTTGTTACGAAAATACTCTCATTTTGCGATGAGATGCGTTCTGATTTGGAAAACAAAGAAGAGGTTGAGACTTGTGTGTCACCTCAAATTTTTGACGAACATCTCATTGAAAGTGAGTCTTGCTCCCTTGAAATTCAATATCTAAGTGATGATGAATCACTTGAGATTGAGTTTATTTCATCACCATTTTTGTTCACCGTTATTGAACCATTAGAAGTACCGCTAGATTCCTATGAGTCGGTTGAAAATTCTGAAACGTTTACACCTTTTACTGACAAAGACACTTTGCTAGAATTTTTTTCTAATATGGACTCTTACTTTTTGTGTGCCCCTCTCCCCATACTGCTTGAAAAAACTTTGGGAGGTGATTATATTTTTCTTAGATCTTAATTGTACTTTTCCCACCTAGCATCCAAACCCCCCATCATTCCGTTAAAATTTTTAATTGGTGATGGTTCATTTTTTCCATCTCACACATGCCTTCCGTTGTTCAAACGAAATCTTTATTTTTCAGGAGGCATGCATCCTAGTGAGGGTACACCATTAATCCCTCAAAGTCATATTGTATTTTGGGTGGACCCTCAAATTTTTCGACTTCTAGTGTATAACTTATTAGAATTTGAAAATCGTAGCTTGTACAATAGTTAACCTTTTTTTTTTTAGTTTAGAGTTTTTGTTATTCTTTTTGCTATGCTTGGTTCTAACATGTTTTGGAGATTCAATGGACTCGTACTTTTTGGGGATCGCTCCATTTTGGGTAATATCTTTCTTTTCCTCTCTTTATGTTGTGTTCTTGATTCGCATTGAGGACAATGCAACATTTAAGTTAGGGGGTGTGGGATACTCTTCCTGTTTATTGTTTAGATTCATTGATTCGATCACATGTTCTTTCCAAGAGTGTTTTTTTTAGAAAATTAAAAAAAAATTGAAAATTTTTGAAAAAAGCCAAAAATATTTTTCTTCAAAATAAATAAAGATTGGAATTTAAAAGCTTCAAAAATGTCACAAATATTTTGTCTCAAGTTGTAAAAATCAAATGCACAAAGCCGAAATTGACCAAAGATGAAAATTATGCGAAAATTGACGACTTAACGAATAAGTGTGGAGATTAACAAAACCCGATGAGATTTCGAGCCTATCGATCTTTTTGAGTTTTTAAATCAATCTGAGTTAATGGTTAACTCATAGTTCTAATTCAGCGTTTTACAAAAGTCGTTGATGATCTCTATTTTATTATTTTGATCGGTTATGGAAAAGAGAATGTTGTCTCGAAACGCGCGCTACAAATCTATTAATGAAATTAATCTCGAGACTCATATGGTAAATTAATAAGTAATTCAGACAATGAAGTAGGCCATCGTTTGTTACCCAAAAATTTAGGCATAAAAAGATGTGAAAAATTATCCCTTTGATAACCCAATTGAGCCGAATAAAATTTATTATTTTCGTTTGGTAACCCGAAAAACCCAAATAGCCCGGAATTGTGAAAAATGGAAAAAGTCATAATTTAAGTCTGAAAAGTGCAACAAAAAGGGGCAAGAAAAATAGAAGAATGTTCAACAAAAGTTAACAAGAAAAGAAAAGTGTGAAAAAATAGAAAAACAAGAGAAAATGAGCAATACCCCCCCCCCCCCCCCCCCCCCCAAAAAAAAAAAACTAACAGACATCATAAGAAAAATTTCCAATTCCGAATTCTCCAACCATTTCCATGTTACCCAATTACACCTTAAACCTGAAAAAGTCCTAACCGAGTTCGAATTGCGAAATTGGTTACCGCGTAGAGAGTTAAAACACACAAAGATAATAAAAGAGATTACATGGCGTGAAAAAGAGATGATGGTTCCCGTTTCCCAATGACCGTATTCCGATGAAGAGATCTTTCCACCCAAAAATTTCCGTCTTTCAATTTGTGTGTGTGACTTTGCGTCCATTATATTTACTCTTTATAAATCACGCATACTGAGAGAATAGCCACATTCCGAGAGATTAGTTTGAGAGAGCATCCCGTGAGCATTTGAATCAAAATGAATTTTCAGAAAAGTAACGTAATGATCAATCGGTGGAAGTTAGCGATTCAATTTTTGGCTTCGTACACACACACACACACACTCTGACTTGAGACTCCTAAATAAGATTTTAAGGTGACCATTTTTGGGGAGTTTAAATTGTATAATTTTTAAGTATTTTGAATTTTCTTTGAGTAAACAAAGAATTTTGTGGGTATATTCACTGCAAACCCTCACGAGACACCACTCGTCCTACAAGGGAAACCTAGAGGTTTAAAGGCTTGTTGCATGCGCTAAATGCAATCGCTTGCCCGCGAAAGAGGTATTCTATCCCAATAAAGTTTTTGAAGGGTCCTTAACTCATACTCTCATTCTTTTACATTGCTCGGGACGCGCAAAGTTCTAAGTTACGGGGTTTGATTAGGCATAAATTCTTCACATTTATCCCCTTAATTTCGGTATTTTTATGATCCCGTGCGGTGTAAATAGATTGGATTTATCTCATATCTATTATACTAACCCTTTCTGGAAAGTATTTCCTATTTTGTGTATCTCTTATGTGTTTTACAGATATTTCATGCAAGAAAGATGGAAAAGAGAACTCAAAATAGTGAAAGAAACCAAGAATCGGGGAGTTGAAGGGCATTTTCGTAATTTTTCAGCCTTAGTCCGGAGGTGGGGACAATTGTAAAGTTGAAGAGATTTCAATTACAAGAACACTGGAAACAACAACACCTCAATCCGAGTTACGGTGAAGAAGTTATGCCCATTTGAAGTTGAGAAGAAATCCAAGAAAAAAACTGTCAGGCCCGAACCGAACCGAAGCTGAGAAAAAAGAACCGGTCTTCCCATTTGTCACGCACCAGATCCGTTATGAAATTAGTCACGCTCCAGATCCGTTACGAAATTAGTCACGCTTTCTAAGTGTGACAAATTGGTAGATACGGGATTTTTATTTTGTTCTTATCTTTTAGCCAAAAGAGTTTTATGTTTTGGGGACTCTTCGAAACAACCTCTAGCCTATATATTTAGTCATTAGGACTCTTTTTATTCTGATTTCATTGATGTAAAAGCTCCATAACAAGTAGGAACATCTAGGAGAAAGATTCACATATTTTGCACCATTAATTCAAGAGCTTTTCCAGTTTTTCTTCAATCTTTGATTTCTTCTTACATGCTCTTATTCTTCAATCGTGGTAACTTTAACTTTCAGCACTTTTATTATTATTCACCATGTTAGGCTAGGTTTTTAAAGGTTGGGATGCATGAACCCAACCTGATGTTGTAGTTTCTTGTGTATAAAATTAGTCCTCTAAATTTAATGGTTTGATTACGACCGTATTGCGTAGGAACACAACAATTGTAAAACTTTATATCTCGTTTGCCTCTGGATAACCGGGATGATTTAGAATGCAATTCGAGTATTACTATCGCGATACCGATTTACTCGTCCTCAGATTAAGTATGACGCGGGCTTGAACCTCGTATACGTAATACTTGGGAGTACTAAATTCTGGGTCAAATTAATCAGTTAAATTTACGATTATTTTTATACCATCAATACTCTAGGGTTGGGGGATTGTGTCTCTACCTTAATTTTTCCAATTAGTTTTAGTTAACTTCTTTATTTTTCCATTTTTCCTTTCTCACTCAATCATCATCTTTTACACTTTATTTTTTGAAATAATAAATCAATTAAAATCTATCAAGCATTCCCTGTGGATTCGATACCCAGACTCGCCACTATACTCCGCAAGAGTGTAGTTAAAGTTTAGTTTTTTTTTTGTATTGTGGTTGAAAGCCGACAACAACGACTAGCGTATTTACACGGACACTCGGTTTTCAACACGATCAAGTAACCGTAAGTTTCTTAATTTCAACCATATGAATTATAAAATGACTAATAATAAATTTATCGTTGCGCAAGTCCATGAACTCCAACAAATAGTCAATGATCTTAAAGCTGCCGGAATAAATCTTTAAGATGAATTTCAGGTGGGGGTGGTTGTTTATAAACTTCCTTCTGCTTGGAATGGCTTTAAGAAGAAAATTAATCATGACGAAAAAACGTACACAGTTGAATCCCTTCTTTGCCATCTTTGTATTGAAGAAGATTCTCGTATTCGGGAAAAGAATGAAGATCAAAGTGATAATCATTCCAAAGAAAATATGGTTAAGGATCAAACATCCAAAATTGCTAAAGATTCCAAACTCAAGCAAGGAATGATTCAAATTTCAAGAACCATGTGCAAACAAATAGAAGAAAGGTAAATTTTACTTCTGTGACAAATCAGGTCATTTTGCTCAAGAATGTCTACTTAAAAAAAGACATTTAAGGGAAAAAAAGTGACAAAGGAAACAAACAATGTTGAAGAACTTATTTAAATTATGTGCGAAGAAAATTCTGTGCATAATGAAAGTGGGGGTTGGTTAGACATCGGCGTAACCGTTAATATCTACAAAGATAGTTCTCTTTTCCAAAAATATCAAGAGATCGATGGGAAGGAAGTAAAAAATGGTGAATAACATCAACACCAAAGTAATTGGAAAGGGAACAGTGGAATTGAAATTAACATCTGGGAAGGTTCTTACTTTGATTAATGTACTTCACGTATCGAAAATGTGTAAAAATCATGTGTTTGGAGACCATCTCAATAAGAGAGGTTTCAAACTTGTGTATGAGTCGGATAAGATTCTCTTATCCAAGAATGGTCAGTTTATTGGTAAATGTCTCTCTTGTAATGGCGTGTAATACATTGTATTTTCAGAATAAGATATTATGACATAAATAAATTTAATGATTTCGGATTTATTTTGAGAATAAATTAAATTTGTAGAATTTAAATTAAATGAGTAAAAATATAAATTTGAAATAAACATTTATTCATGGTTATATCAATACAAAACTCAATTTGACATAATGGGCTTGCTAGTAAGAAATAAATTACACATAAATAAATTTATTGGCGCGTGTCGTTGAAACATAATAAAATGCCCAAGTGAAATAGAAATAATTGGGACGCGTTCTGGGAAGATATTTTAAACATTTAGAAAGGGTCCCAGGGTGTAGATATATAAGTTGGCAGGTTATTGGGCTAGTCTAGGTATGGATTCGGGCCCATTTGGGGGGTCCAAAAATGGGATTATATGTCCAACTCGGGAATCGGGTAAAATATAAGATTAGGAGGAAGAGAAATAACTCCCCACTACTAATCCTAACCTAACCCTAGCCACCCCACTTCAAGAGAGAGAGGAACAAAGTCCTAAGAGGGGGAAGAACAGAGAATCCAAGGAAGAAATCACCCATCGCCATAAACAGGTAAGAATTATCTTAATTAATTTAAGTTTCCAATGTATTTTCTTGATGCATTATAATGACCCTTAAATTTCTCGGATTTAGGTTTGATATGAATAATTTGATGATGAATACATATTCTATGCATGTAAAGGACTGAATTTAACATAGAATTAGTCCCATAAATTTAGGTATCGAAATATTGAAATTGAGGGTAGATTCCTTAGGGTTTTTGATAGTTAATTAGGAATATTTTGACTATTTGATGTAGAGGTTATCACTGTTGATTCACAGACTGAATATTTGATGTAGATCCCATGATAGATGCCATCATTCTCAATTGAATAAGATTAAAATTCTGGAGAATGTTTTAATTCGTTAAGACCCTTGACATATATTAATTTTTGGGTATGAGTACATGGATTTTGGGTTGACTATTTGGTTTCTGCATATGTCGTTCAGGGTTTCAAATATTTGGGGTGCGGACAAATTGTTTCTAAGATAAAGATATGA
The DNA here is from genome assembly GCA_949130495.1 of Sambucus nigra. Classification (NCBI taxonomy): domain Eukaryota; kingdom Viridiplantae; phylum Streptophyta; class Magnoliopsida; order Dipsacales; family Adoxaceae; genus Sambucus; species Sambucus nigra. Next base: position 503,110,301 of record OX422221.1, on the reverse strand, counting down.
ACCAAAAAGAACAAAAAGAAATGGAATCAGTGTGGGGAAGATGAAGTGGTCGCTCAAATAAAGTGGTATGTTCTTCAACCGACATATCATGTCGCACGAACGACCCCCAACCTCGTTCGAGCGACGTGAAGGGTTTTGGACGGTTTGTTCTTTTCAGGATTTGGCTGGGGTTTGGTTTACTATGTTTAAGTTAAAGGGGGGAATTATTAACAATCATATTATGCCACATTTAAATGGGAAAATTACATGGCTAAATAATTTTTCTATGGCATGGAATTAATAATTCACTAGAGGGTAAATTATTAATAAATGAATATGTTGTGGACTTTAGGTGGGGTTTCTATCATAATTATGGAGTAATTATCTATGCATATTATATTCGTGGACTGTCCTATTGGCTTGGGGGTTCTTGCGTTCGGACCGGGTACCACACGTCGGCACATGTGGTCTTGACATTGTGTAGGTCATATAGGTACTACATGGAGGCGCCATCTACGAGAGGTAGGTGTTGACACTGACCCAGTCTGTGTCACCGCTAGGTATGGGTCGTGATCTGGTATCGTGCGTAGGGACCACCCCCAAATTTATATGTGTTTTATGTTGTCCTCTTAGGATAAGAGAATCCTCCGAACTTGCCGATAGAGTACGAACTAGACACCAACGGTAGATACCTTGGTGTGTCAAATAGATGAAGGACACATATATAATTACCCGGACTTTATATAAGATAAATTGAAATGTCTAAGAATGTGGAAATAAATTACAACCTTGATTCTTTAGTGCATAATATATGTTTATGCCATTTATGTGAAACTTGACAGACAGGGATATTTCGGGTATTGGAAATTAATTTTAGTCGGTACACTTACTCATTTAATTATCGACAAATACTTTATTATTAATTTGACACATTATCATAATTATTATTTGGCACTTATTGGGATGCGAACAATATCACACCTAGATGAGGGGTGAGGTGTTAAATGCCTGTGAGTGACGAAGGGGGAATATTTATTTTGCATCAACTGTATTATTGCATCTTAAATTAATTAAGTTAATTCTTGCACACCTCGGGCTCTGACCCAAATTTAAATATTTTTCCCCCAGGTTGTTTCTAGACAGGGATAGCGGGACTGTTGTTGTACCAATCTTGTGATCTCTCGTACTTATCAACTTTTCAAATTATTGACTCTAGATTAGGTGTTTTTCCAGTCATAGTTATTTATTTGACATATTTGTATGGGCATAAGGCCGATATTTGTTTATTTACATTCGGTTGGGTTTTGAGACTTACTTTTATGTCAAACTTATCATGCACTTTATTTTGGTTTGGTTTTAGATACTTATTATGGCAATGTTGATTTAAAAATTTAATTATGGGCCTTTAATATATAATTTATTTTACATTGGAGCGGAGAATGGTATTACTAGATTGACAAGCCCCATCTTCGGCATATCGTGCCTGGCCAACCTTTACATGAGAAAATGGGTGTTATTACACGTCATGATCAAATTTAATACAATAAATGGTATTAGTTTCGTTTACATGGTTGATTTTATTTCTTTATGGCATAATAGATCAGGTCATGTTAATTATAGAAGTATAAAAAATATGACTAGTCTAGGATTAATTTCTGATTGTAAAAATAACCATTACGATAAATGTGAAATTTGTTCTCAATCTAAAATAACTAGAAAGTCATTTAAATCTATTGAGAGGACATCTAAAATGCTTGATATTATGCATAGTGATATATGTGATATGAATAGTAATGTCACTCGTGGAGAAAATAAATATTTTTTAAACTTTTATCGATGATTACTCTCTCTCTCTCTCTCTCTCTATATATATATATATATATATATATATATACTTATACTTATACTTATACTTAAAAGTAAAGATGAAGTATTCGATAAATTTCTCACTTTTAAAGAAGAAGTTAAAACTCAACAAAATAGAAAAATCAAATTCCTACGATCCGATAGAGGTGGTGAATCCTATCCAAATGAATTTATTCAATTTTGTAATACTCATGGAATAATTCATCAAGTTACGGCACCATACACACCGTAACAAAATGAAACAGTGGAAAGGAAAAATAGGACTTTGGTTGAAATGATAAATGCAACGTTAATCAGTTATGGATTGCCATTTTCCATGTGGGGTGAATCAATTTTATCAGCATGTTATATTCTAAATAGAGTTCCATGGAAAAACAAGGATATTACACCATATCAATTATGGTTTAATCGTAAACCTAATCTTAACTGTCTCAAAGTTTGGAGATGTTTTTCTTATGTAAGAAAAAACGAACCTAAAAGACACAAGTTAGGAAATACGACTTATAAGTGTGCTTTTATTGGATACTCTAACAATAGTATGACTTATAGATTTCTGAATCTTGAAATTTAATAAATTATTGAGCCGATGGACATGTCATTTTTTTAACATCTAACAAAGTAAAGTACTTTGAATCAAGGATTGAAAAATAAAAATTCAACATTGATGTCTCACTTGCTAATGACTCATCACAACCAATATCATCTTTGGATTCAACGGATGATGTTGAACAAAGGAGAAGAAAGAGACAAAGAACTGAGAAGACATTTGGACCTGACTTTGTAATCTATTTTATAGAGGAAGATGTGAATGAAACTAAGAATAAATCCAAATTTATTCTTAACGTGGAAGATGAACCAACTACATTTCATGAAGAGATAACATCTAGGGATGCTATTATTTGGAAAGAAGCAGTCAATGATGAAATGAATTTAATTTTGTCAAATCAAACTTTGGTTATTACATATCCTCCCCCTATAGCAAATCCAATAGGGTGCAAATGGATAATTAAAAGGAAATTAAATTTGTATGGTTAAATTAATAAATTTAAAGTGAGATTAGTTGATAAAGGATATAAACAAAGAGGTGGAATTGATTATTTTGACACATATGCACCCGTTGCATGCATAACTTCCATTAGACTATTAATATCTCTTACTTTATATTCATAATTTAGTGATTTATCAAATGGATGTAAAAATAGCCTTTCTAAATGGTGATTTAGAAGAAGAGATTTATATGGAACAACCTGAAGGGTTTATTCTGCTAGGCTAAGAAAAGAAAGTGTGTAAACTAGTTAAATCTCTTTATGGCATTAAACAATATTCTATGCAATGACATGAAAAGTTTGATAAGATAATATGATCCCATGGTTTTAAAGTAAATGATGACGATAGTAATTTTAATATTGGTATTGGAGTTATTACTCGCTTATATATGGATGACATGCTTATATTTGGGACAAGTCTCAAATATGTGGAAGAAACTAAGAGGTTTTTATCGTCAAAATTTATATGAAAGATTTAGTGGAAGCTGATGTGATTCTAGGAATCAAAATAATAAGAAAAGATAATAAATTAGCATTATCTCAATCTCACTACATTGAAAAGGTTCTTAAGAAATATAATCATTTTGAACTTAAGCTAGCAACCACGCATGTTGATCCTAGTATTAAATTAATGAAAAATACTGGGCGTACTATGGATTAACCTAAATATGCCAGTGTCATTGGAAGTCTCATGCATGCAATGCATTGAACTAGACTAGACATTGCCTATGTGGTAGGAATGTTATATAGATTTACAAGTAATCCGAGACAAGAACATTGGAATGCAATTTTTAGATTACGTAGATACCTAAAGAGGGACTATGGATTACGGCTTACATTATGAGGGGCATCCATCTGTATTAGAAGGATATACTGATTCAAGTTGGAATAAGCTCAAATCAAAATCCAAGTCCACAACTGGTTGGATATTTACGCTAGGAGGAGCGACTATTTCTTGGGGATCCAGGAAACAAACATGTGTATCTGATTCAATAATTCATTCAGAATTCATAGCCCTAGCAGATGCAAGTAAAGTAGCAAAATGGCTTAAAAACTTATTATTTGACATTCCGTTATGGAAAAATCCATCCACTGCTATTATCATTAATTGTGATAACTAGGCTACAATATACACGGTTTCAAGAAAAACCTATAATGGAAAATCTAGACATATTAGTCTAAGACATAAAATTTGAAGACATTACTCAATGAAGGAGTAATTATAGTTGACTATGTTAAAACGAACACGAATTTAGCAGATCCTTTGACTAAAGGTCTTGTTAATGAAATGATATATATCACCTAAAAAAGAATGGGACTAAGGTCTATAAAATAAATAAACTATATTTAATGCGAACCCAACTTATGTCTTGAATATATAGACAAAGTTCAATGTGGTACTAACAAGTTAAATGATAGTTATGGAACACAAGGAACTTATATGTAAAAGTCCATTCCTATGTTCCTAGTGTTAGTATTCTCCATGATAGAGGATGAAGTTTACTTCTTAGTAAATCATAATGTGACTCGTAGAACCATTGAAGTTGATTTACCTATATGAGTGATGAAAATGTGGTTGATTTCTGTGGAACTAAGACCGAACCTAAGACACTCGTTGAAATGGGTTAAGCACAAGGTCGTAAATGTGCGTGCTAACAGAACACTCTTCAACATAGAGATCAATATGTGAAATGGTCCTGGCTCATCTCACATGTTCCTTAGTTCAAGATACGTTCATTACAGCACTTTGATGAAGCTTTCAATTATTTTCAGTAAGTGTAAGTTCAAGTTCGAAATACACTTCTTATTTATGTACTAGATTTCAGCGATAATGCCATAAACTTTTTTACTTTCTTTATGACCATTTATCTTCAATTCCTTATTTATGAGTATTTTGAAATGGTGGGGGATTGTTTGAATTTCAAAATATAATTTATTAATTAAATTGTATAATTGAATTTATTTTTGGAATATAAATTAATATTAATATTGTGTAAGTGAGTTTTTATTTATTGGGTCTTCTAGCACACACACACACACACACACACACACACACACACACACACACACACACATATATATATATATATATATATATATATATATATATATATATATATATAAGGAGAGGGAGAGAGAGAGAGAGAGAAAGAAATGGGTGTAAATGAGGTGGGTATGGTTTTAGTGTCCCACATAGAAACTTTACAAGAAAGTGAAAGGGTATATAACTAAAAGACAAAAGATGATTATTAATCTTCTAGTCAAAGAGGCTATGTTGTGGTGCTTCGCACTGGTGCAAAGCACCACCAATCCTAACACGCGGTGCGCGTTCCTGAGATCACGCGACATGCAAAAGGACGATTGGGCAACTTAGGATGTATTGGACGCTTTGATGGCACACTTGGAACTTCGCACGTGTTCATCATCGCTCGGAGCGTGGGAATCTTAATTTTTGTCAAAGTTAACCAGATTGACATATGTAGTTAATTCATATGATCAAAGGATGTCATAACCCAAGATGATTGATCTAAACCCTTAGATTGACTCGCGGTGATTCGTAGAGTGGTGCGTTTATTCGCTTACAATGAGACGCCAAATCTAGATCGTGCAATCAAAGGAATTTCAAAAAGACTTCATCCAACGGTTGTTGAGTTGTGAACCTAAAAGGAGGTAATTGTTCATGAACATCCACCAAAATGGCTATAAAAAGAGTTCCAGGAGTCTGTTTTGGGTCAGAGTGCTCTTGGTTTCGTGAAATCATACATAATTTGAATCAAACAAGAAACGTCAGTCTATTGTATCCTGAAGGAAAATTTCTACTTCAACTCCATTATATACTCACGTTTTCATCCGGAAGTGGGGAAATATTGCCTAGAAGACAACATTCCTAGAGCGTGCCTTACAGTAACTTGGATTCATAATTATTATAATTACTTCATAAATTTCCAACATAATCCTATATACCAGTGGGTGTATAGAGGATGGTTTTTGTAATTCTAGTGAGTTGCATTTCTTTACTTACATAATCATGAAGATCAAAAGATGAACATGCCATATAGTCATGGGTTATCTCCGTTGATTTTGGCTGAAGATAGGTGTTTTGAGTGGTTGTTTCATCGCAATACAACTACAACATAGTTGTGTAATTAGTTTTGCATACAGAGTGCTTTATTTAAGTTTGACTAAAATATTTGTATCAATATCTATATCTATATTATAACTCTAATACAATAGTATTAGACACATAAATGACAATTAATGATCCTTATCTAAATACGCCTCCCTTTTCCTAAAATCAATACTTCCTTTCACCTAAATGAAATAATTAAAAATTGCTTTGAAACTAAAAAAATGAATAAAAAGAATCTCTTGAAATCTAAAAAGATGATCCATTCTACCTTTAATTAATTAATCTCTCGATTATACACAATCTAGATTCAATTAATCTATTTTCATCATTTTCCACTCTAATCACATTACACTATACATCTATATAACGTTTTATTTCTAGAAAAAAAGTTTAAAAAAAAGTTTTCAAAATTGTTTTTATATAAATAAAAAAGGTTTTTAGTTATAAAAATATTTTTAACGTCGTATTTATAGAAAAAAAAAACTTTAAGCTTTTATGTATAAATGACATTAAGTTTTTTAAACTAAAAACAAATAAAAATATGTATAATTTTATTTATATAACATGCATATATTTTTTTGAAGTTTATATTTATAAAAAATAATTTTTATGTTAAAACAAGTTTTCAAAATTTCAAAATTGTTTTTAATATAAAAAAAAAATTCTTATAAAAACATTTTTAACGTTTTATTGATAGAACAAACTTTAAGTTTGTATCTATAAATGACATACAGTTTTTTAACTTAAAACAATTAAAAATAAGTACAATTTTTTTATATAAAATAAGTACAGTAGTTTTGAAAAATTTTATTTATAAAAAATAGTTTTTAATAAAAAAAAGACTTAAAAATAATAGACATATTTTATTTATGAAAAATTAACCTTTTATACTGACTTTAAAATAAGATACTGAATTTATGATATATACTATTTTTTTATAATTGTCATATATTTGTTTATTGTACATCGCCCATGCATCGTACGGGTTATATGCTAGTTATACCTCTAATCTAATATATATATATTTAAAAACGGAGTCTTTCGACGTGTTTCTGCCACACGTATATAGTTAATGCATTACTTCCGTAAAGCCCAGCTATTTCTGCTCTACCAAATACGTCGATGCCTTTCTGGATTCAAAACTAAAACAACAAGGTTGATTTCAAATGATAGAAACCAACAGTTAAGCTACCCTCCATGAACCCAACTATTCCCCTCCCTTAATTTTCTTTATTATCTCGAGCTCACAACTAGAAATTGCTTATTAGGTTTCTATTTTCCTCTCTCTCAGCCCTTTCTCCTTCTTAACTCGGTTTATCTTTCTTTTTCTCTACAGGCATCTTATAAATCGACTGTCGACGCCCTACAAAAGTCCGCCCAAATAACCCACATATTACATTCACTCTGTCGTAGCCATGTTGATGTATTTACCATCATCCTATATCATAATAAATGTCTATGGTGGTGTTCAGAATTCATGATTCCACTCTGGGTTTTGAACGAACACGAGTAACCGGCTAGCTGGGTAAAAGGAGAAGAATACCAAGTTTCTGCTCACAAAGAGAGTGTGATTACTTCGATTCTGTCTCTATTCATTATGCATGCATCAAGTTCTAAGATTCCCCAAGTGTTAATAGGTTCCCCAAAATAAAATGTGTGTAGTTGTAGCTAAATACACAATTCAGTAAGGAGAAAACCCACCAGTAATGGGTACCGTGAGTTTTATATTCCATGTTGGTTTATGCAATGTCAATTAACGAAATAAATGGTGTTTGGTTGAAGAAAGTTCTATATGAACAAGTCAAATATATTAACTTTGTAGAGGATGTCGTATTTGTGTCAGCATTATGTATTAATAGGTTTTTACGTAGTTATCTAGGTGTATTAATAGGTTTGTAATGGTGGAGGGAGGTTCAAATACTATTTTGCTAATCTTTAAAGTGAGGGTATAATTGGTATGCTAGGTAAACAAAAGAAACTTAGAGACAAAAAATAGGGATTAATTTTACATAAAAGGGAAGTGTCTAAAACTCATAACAAATAATATTATAAGTGTTAGACCTAAATTCTCTATATGACTCAAATTTCCCCCCTAGATTTTTTATTGAACTTACTTTGTACTTAATTGTGCCTCGTTCTCCATTTCAAGTATACATGCAGGTATTAGTACGATATCAAATATTTTTATAAATGAAATACACACACACACATATATATGCCCCTTAACTATTTGATTATATAAGTGGTTTTATTTATAATACGTGTGTAAAAAAATTAAATAGGTTTTACGAGGTTGGAGAATTCACTATAACCATGCCAACTTTACCGTCTCTATAATTGCATTACTGCTCATGAAAAGCTAAGTGTGAACCTTTCTTAGAGATTGATTCTTCCAACTTAGATTGACAAAAGAATGTGTTAGTAACAAAACACCAGATAAAGTTTATATCTGCGAACTATATCTCATATATAATTGATGTATGATTCCTTTTTTATATTGTTGAAGTGGATATGTGATAATGTTTGCAAATTTGATGATATGAAATTTTTAGTTTATTGGTAGCTAATAATATAACCATCTTATTATTTATGTACTTTTACCTAAAGAGTTCATTTTATGTTTGCACCATTATATGGAAAAACAATAAAAAAAATCTGATAATACACACAAACACATTCACTTTGGATCGTTAATTGGTTGACCGGTTTAAAGAATGCATAATGAACTACTAAAAATATGACAATTGGGTTTGTTTATATGTTAATTACTTTGTACTCTATTTTTGTAATAAAAAAAACTAACAAAATTATAAAATGGTCTATTGAAAAGATAATTCATCATTATTAAGGAGTGAAAAATAAGAGGTTACCTATATCAAATTAATTTTTATTGGTTGCATTTTTTATACAATATTACGTAGCTCATTTTCATTATGGATTAAATAAATATAGTCCATCTTATTTTTGTTGAAAAAGGAACAACCTTACAATGAATATCTGTGAAATATTTGGCATTGACTAAATGTTATGTGAGTTTTGAATGTATATGGTTTCTCATGTATTTGGAAAAATATTAAAGGAGTAGGTAGTAGATCAATTAAAAGTTTTTAGCCGTATATGGTCACATCATATAATCATTATTAGGATGATGTTCATGGTGTTTACAAATATACTTATCGTAATATTCCATTAAATAATATGAACATGATATTTGGATTGTATTAAATTGTGAGGTTGATTTTTTAAAATTTCCCATAACACTTCTAAGGGTAAATATAGATATGATAATATAAACAAACCACTGCTTTCCATTACTCAATTTCTAGAATTGAATTCTCCGTTAATATTGTAATAAACTAGCATGGAGCCCGCGCGATGCGCGAACATACATGTAGAAGACAATAAAATATGATAATAAATATAATAATTCGTTTATTAAAATTATATTCATGGCGAAAGTATAATGAAATACAAAATCTACTATGTAAAACAAATATGCTTATTTATATGAAAAATTAAATATTTTTCTTTTCTAAGTGTCTTATAAAATGCATATGCATTGTGAGAATGTCAACTGTCTACATAAACAATTTATGTTATAAACCTAAAAGAAATATACCCATTTATATGAAAAATCAAATAATAAACACCACATTAAAATATAACACCTAACAGCTGCATTGTATACGGAATGGGCATCTTGTCCAGTTTAGACATTCAAATCAATGTAGATTGCCTTTTCCATATGAATGCATTCACGAGTAGTATATCATGTAGAATCACAACAATTAATTCATTGGCCTGACTACTATCCTAGAAGGATACAAAACACCACCAGTTCTCTATTTGTTTGTTGAGAAACGTAACGAATCATTAAATATAACAAAACAACATTACGGGGTCAAAGATCACTATTATACCATTTTTGAATCAACACAAATTTGTATCAACAACAAAAGGAGAAATAAATCAGTTATAAGGCATCCCAAGAAAAAAAATCACTTGTTAACATAACTAACACAAAAGGAGAAATAAATCAATTAAGTGAATATAATAAGATAAAAATGGATGCACACACATAAATTAGACCATAAAGGCCCCATCTTACCATATTAGCCACTATGTGCATCGTAAAAAACACGCTTACAAATGCTCTTCCAAAAACCACAAAACGATATCACATTTACCTTTTTTTAATTTGACATAAACTTATCATCTGAGATTAAATTTTGATATAAATACTTGCAAGTAAAATCCCATTTTATCCAGTCAAAACTGAATAGATTAAACAAAATTTATGAAACATAAATGAACAAATGAGTCAGGATCAAGAACTACGAGAAGGCAGAAATTTGAAAAAAAAAACTTTAATGATATAAAACAAATATTTTTGAACCAGCAAATACAAAAAAAAGAGTGGTGAGAGAAGGAGATAATAGCCTCAGCCAAATAAACAATTATGATTTTTGCATATACTAAAAGCATATAGCCACATGCCCAAAAAAACATTCAAAGATCCACACAAGAAAAATTCTTTTACTTACAAAGTTGAAAAGAATGTGAATAGAAAAGAATTATAAATAAAAAATATTCTAGAGAGAGAGAATAAAAAAGACTTACGGTTCAGCCGGAGATGAGATGATGGGCCTTTTCAATTGAGAGCACATGGGTGCATCATGTCTAAACCTCTTCATCTCTATAAACAAATCATATTTTGTCCATGGATTTTAAATCACAATTGCAACAACCAAACACAACTCTTTTTCATATACCCAGAAACACACAACAGATCTAATCAAACCCACAGAAAAAAAAAAAATAACAACAATAATCAAATACAATCTCAACCCTCTAAATAGGTCACCTTTCCTAATAAACAAACACTACCTAGTTATTTATTTCTTTTAAATTACGAAACTTGAATGTAAAGGAAAGTATATAACATTACGTGTTATAATTTTTATATTTTATTTGTGTGTGTATACTATTAAATATTAGGATTCGTTATTGTGCATCATGTATTTTTATATTTCTATGTAAATATAATAGGTGTATTTATTTCATTAAAGATCAATTACCAAAAAGACCCTAAAATATTTTTTAATACACATTTAGTCCAAGCATTTTTATTTTGTTCCAAAAGGTTCCTCAAACACCATTTAGCCAATATTCTCTTATTTTTAAAGGTTCACGCTAACGGAACACATTTAGTGTTTTTATGCGGTTAGGGACTTTTTGGAACAAAACGAAAAGAGTTAGACTATACGTGTATTAAAAAATATTTGAGAGACTATTTAGTGTATGCCCCTTTATTAAGGATATATTAGTAATTTAATTTGTAGTTTTTCACTTTAATAGATATTTTTTATTAATTTTATATTTTTAGTTGAGTCTTTAGATAATTCTATTTGAATTTTTTGCAAGTGCAAATTACACTCACGCCCTACCTACTATACACACCCACACACAATTCATTCTCTTACCTCTCACCTGTCCAACATCTTAACCCTTCCTAACCGGGTTTTGTTCCCATTTCTACTCACTTCGACCCGCTGCTTTCTAACCCATCCTCAGACCGTAACCAAAAACCACCCGCCATACCCATAAAAATCCAACCACCTAACCCGGTTCAACCCATCAAGCTGATCAGCCCTAACCCATCTCGTAAATAATAGGAACCTCACCCTTATCTCCCTTTACCAACAAAACCCACCTGCCAAGCTTCAAAACAAAAACCCAAGTCTTTGACTTAGTTTTGCAAATCCCACCAAATCTTCCAATAAAAAAATACAACAAAAAAGAGGGAGCAACTCACTTTTAAAGGGGAGAACTTAGACAGCTGAGACACTTTACAGTGTCATTTTTTTGTACAATATAGAAAAAAAATATTTTAAAAATTACAAATAAAACAAAACTTCATCCAAAAATAATAATTACATAAGAGGGAAAACATAAAATTTACCCTTCTATTGTAGGGTGAACATTAAAGAACTCTTGATCATTATCCAGGCATTCGTGAGCAGTAGTAGAAAAACATCTATTTGAAATCATTCCCTAGAACATGAAACTGTGCAAGACTTGATCATGTTGTTAAGCACAAAAAAAAATTGCACAATCATTTCTCATCAATAAAAGATGCATATTTTATATGAATTCAAAATACATGGGAAAAAATAAATCTTCTTTGTTTTCTTTGGGGCATTTGATCAAAAATCACATATACATTATGACATATATATGAAAAGACCATTTATGTATAATATCACATAATAAAAAAGGAAATCAACTCCAAACCACCATAGTATAAAGTAATAGCCCATACTTATCTTGTGTTCACGTGTCTTAAGAAATTTTGCATATTCTAAAGCCCCATTTAGTTTAGGTGAAACAACAAAGGAGTTTAAAAATAAGTAAAATAGTTGTTTTCCCAACCCTTTAAAAAGTAAAAATCGTTATTTTCCTACATAAAGAAAAACAAAAAATTATAACAGCGTAAATCTTAGAAGCAAACTGAAAATCATACAGTAGAAACTACCTTTTGAATTTGGATAACAATATATATTTCTTCCATCCATGATGTAGGTACAGAGGAAAGTAGAGGGAAATGGGTGCAATAGAAGATTAGAGAGTTTATAAGTTTGGGATGTCAAAGATCCTGGGGAGAGAGAGGGACGGAGAAGAATAAGGGGATAAAGGCATGTAAGAAACTCAACTATCAGTTTGATATTGAGAGATTATTTAGTAGGCTTCAATTACAAGGTGTAGCATTAATACCTCTAATACTAATGTATTAGAGGTATAATAAGATAATTGATAAATCACTCGCGCGAGACTAAATCCTAGTTCGATAATATTAGAGGTTGTAATTGTCATTAATGCTACTCAAATTGAAATATTAGTTATTGAAAATGTTGAACTACATCTGAAACCGAACCATATGATCTCCAAAAAAACGCCCATCCATCCGTATTCTCTACTCCCTTTAAAATTCCATTCCGCTCCCTCGTACCCACATCCACTTACCAATTATCTCTATATAAACAACATGACAACGTAAAGCGCTGATGCGCGTATGTACTTAAAATAAGCAATCTGAAATTTAGAGGAAGGTCAGGATTGATTCTTCAAAGGTCTGTTCATGTTATGAAAGATGGATGATGTGACTGCAGGATTATTCTGATTAAGACTCGAAACATGCCTAAACAGATAACCAAATCCGGTATTAGAAAGATCACCGGTGAAACGCCCAAACTAGGAAGAACTCCAACTGATCAAGGACCCAATCTTCAAGCCCGACTAAATTGATGCAACACAACCAATCGTGTACCCATCGAAAATAGGAAAATAAAATGGAAAATCCAGTGTAATACCCCGTACTTTTATCGATATTTATTTATGGAATTAATTAAATGAAATGTGAATTAATTGAGAATTAATCCGGATATAATACTAACGAGATGTGAGTTGATATTTGATTATAATGTGTATATATGGCAATATATGAATATTAAAAATATTGAAATTGTCGCGAGTCTGAAATTCGACAATTTGGAAATTTTTGTTGGGACGCGCGTGTCAGTCGCGTCAAGAATGTAACTATTTAAATCAAGGTTCTAAAAATCGCGAGGCGTGACCGAGGCGTAGAGGCCAAGCCTTAAGCCTTAGAAGCCTAGGCGGGCCTTGGCGTAAAAAGGCATGAAAAGGAGTTTAGGCCTTTTTTAATATATTTTAATATTTTTTAATTATAACAAGGCTAATATAAAATACTGAAAATGGTACATACCCAATAAAAATAATACTGAAATGGTACATACCTGAAAAATATGTCCGTATATTTGCAATTAGGATGCCTTTTCCATATGCATGCTCCGTAAGTCCTCATCATGTTATCACCCAATTCCATGAAATCAAAATTCAAAGTAGTCAATAAAATAATTTAAATAAATAATATTAATCAATATGAATAAAATCAAAATATCCCCTTATAAAATAGAAAATGATACATACCTTGAAATTGAATACCAATATATGCATTGGGAGCCCTTTTCCATGTGCATGCTCCATAAGTCCACATCACCTTAATAAACTTACACTACAATAATTCAAATTAAAATACTAAAACGATCCATTAATTAGTACAACCCAAGTTTCAACCAAACATCTCTCTCAAATAAGGTCATAAATATTACAATCTTTTAAACTTAAACAAACATGTTTAATCATCTAATTCCTTATCAGACTCCAATTCAAAATCATCTTCTTCATCCATTCCATCTTCTGTGCCATCCGATACAAAATTCTCTTCATCGGTTTCCCTTATTTCACTTTCATCACGGGCATTTCTACCGCTTCTTCTAGGTTGTAAAATCTCATTTGCCGCTTCTACAGCCGCATCCCATGTAAGTCCAGAACCCGCCTCCACCCCTTCCACACTCTCATCATCATCATCACAACCATCAACAATCCATGATTGTGCATTAATAGCATCACTTGCTAGCAATTTATCCTTCTTCTTTTTCTTATCATTCTTATTCTTCAACCTTGCATTGAATTGCACAAATACTAGATTATTCATTCTCGTGGTATCTAATCTATTCCTCTTCTTGGTGTGTATCTACATTAAGAAAATAAAATATCAAGATATTAGTATACTTGAAATTACAAAACTATTAACAAAAAGCAACTAAATAGGATATTTATGTAACTTACCCCTTCAAAGACACTCCAATTTTGTTCACACCCCGATGAACTAGAAGTCAAATTAAGTATCCTTTTGGCCATTCTCTTCAAATTTGGAGTTCCACTTCCATAAAAGTCCCACCAACCAACTAGTCAATGTGAAATAAATAGAATAAGTAGGTGAGAACAATGTAAAGAGTCTGACTAATGTAAATGTACAAAAATGAAAAAGAGGAATAGTAACATACCAGGGTTATAATTATCATCATTGTTCTCACATCCACTAATCTCTTGCTTTTTGCCGAATGCACCCTCCTTCTGGAAATACTTATGCAACTCAATATTTAGCACATGATTTTGGATTGCATCATCATCTGGAAAGAACTTCTCATCACAAGTAATCAAATTATCTGTAATCATTGGATCATCTTTGATACTCAAATTTTTGTAATAATAAAACGGATTCAAAAAATAACCCGTTGTGTGAAGTGGACTATCAATGCGACCCTTGCCTTTGGTATCAATAATGTCAAAGATCGGTTTATAATCACGCTCTTTCTTCAACACATTTCTGATTTCCTCCATAGCCTTTACTACCTCCCCAAACACAAACCCCATTGCAGGCTTAACATCACCATCAACAAGTCTAAGCACCTTTACTAATGGAGTGAACACTCTCAAGCACAACTCAATCAAATTCCAAAACTCATTTGGAACAATAATAGCAAAAGCCTCCTTCCCCTTTTTGATCTTAGACCATTTAGTCTCATCCCACTCATTGCTAGTCATCATATTTCTCAACTCCTGTTTTTTGTCAAGCAAACTTTGTAAAGTCAAGAAAGAAGTAGCAAACCTTGTGAAACCTGGTCTAACTATATCCTTCTTCGTAAATTTTCTCATCAATGACAAAGTCTTGTGATGTGCATAGATGAAAATAGTGAATGACTTTGCCTTTTGGATCACATATTTAAAGGTGGGAAGCTTAGAAATCCCCTCAAGCATGAGGTTAATAGTGTGGGTAGCACATGAGGTCCAAAAGATGTTTGGCCTTTCTAAAGCCAATAAATTCTCCGCCGCCATATTGTTAGTTGCATTATCAGTCACCACCTGAATCACATTTTCTGGCCCAACATCTTTAATACACCCATTCACATACTCAAATATGTAAGTACCGGTGTGAGCATCACCCGACGCTTCCTTTGAAGAAAGAAAGGTGGGACCTAACTTACAATTCACGCACAAATTCATTATACTTCTCCTTTTTCTATCACTCCAAGCATCGGTCATGATTGAACACCCATTTGCTTTCCACTCCTCCTCTTGATTTTTAAGTTCTTTTTTGGTGGACTCCATCTCCCCCTTTAAAAGAGGCTCCCCCAGTTGGTACTGTGAAGGGGGTTGGTAACCCGGGCCATATAACCCAACCGCATCAACAAAATTCTTGAAGCTATCATTGCCAATTGCATTAAAAGGTACCCCCGCTTCATATATCCACTTCGCCAAATATTGATGAACCGCTAATGCCCTTTTCTTGTCAACAGCATCGTTAATATTTTGTTGCTTCTTCTCCATGCAAGAAGATAAATATGAGCCATCCAACCTAATTTCCCTCGTAAATTGATCCATGGGACCACGAAAAGCCCTTTTACGACTCCCACCTTTAAGACTTTCAATTTCTTCTTCATCATCCTCCTCATTCGTTAAACTTACCTCACTCCTCCTACTTTTATCACTCACCAATTTTTGGACTTTCTTGTGTTTCGCCTCTTCAAGCGCCTCAATACATTTGGCCTTTTGCTCTTCATTAGCCTTACTACATGGTGCAACACCCAACCCCTTGATTCCAGATACATGAATTTTATGTCTATAGATTCCTGCTTTAGTAATTTTTCCACACAATGTGCACTTGATATGATTATTGTCTTTTGGATTCGCACGAATCGCGGTTTCCCATCCAACATCACTAAGATCTTTCTTTGACGACGCCTCATTAGTTGCCATCGACGAAGATTCATTTGGATCCATTAACCTATATTGAAAACAGAAACAGATTACAAAAACAGAAAAAGATTAACAATTAATGTACAAAAACAGTTTGCAAAAAAAAAATATAAATCAAATCTGCAGATTAACATCAACACACTCGCGCATTTCTTTGAGGCTATTAGTGAATTGTGCGTCTTTCATTAGCCTGTGACTTATTTTGACAATCTCAAAAAGCTTAGAAACAGATAAAGAAAATTGAATTAAAAATAACTACCTGTTTGGGATACATTCTTGTTCAGCAAATTATAAATGAAACAGCAAAGTTAGCTGAGTATACATTATAATTTCCTCATCCCAGTCAAATTCCACCCAAACCAGAACCCATTGTGTAAAATCATAAAGCTTTAAGAAACTCCAACAAATAGAAATGGAATTAAATTAGAGGATTTAGCTTTCTCAGCATCAACAATTATATACAAAAGAAATTGTATTAACCTTTGTGGTATAAAAAAGTTACATATGAACAGGGGTCTCTAGATGAATGGTTGGTTATAGCATTCATGATTGTGATAATAACGGGTTTTGGTTGTGAGGACAACAATGATGTAGTAGTATGGTGATTTCGTTGTTAATGTTTTTTCAAAAAATATCTGATGAGCCTACGTAAGAAAGTAAATGAAATACAAATTACGAATTTGAAAAGAACAACAGTATGGGGGGGAAAAGAGTTTGCAGGAACTGGAGTAAAATCTAACCTAACCAACCTATGCCTTAACGAATGGAGAACTCACCTGAGAAGAACAAAACGACACGCCGATCATGAGAATAAATGGGTCGCGGGTTGTGGCCGGTTTTGGGGGTCACGGTTTCGGCAGGGGTCTCTAGTTGAGGGGTTAGCAGGTATGGGTTTGGGGATGTTAGGTTTGGTTCGATGGAAATGGGTAGATCTCGTTTTGAGAAAAGGTTTTTTTTTTTTTAGAACTGAACTTCAGACCTTGTTTTGAGAACAAAATGGCAGATTTGAGAAAAGGTTCATTCAGCGTGTTTTTTGGGGGGTTTAAAAGGTACCAAAATGACGTCGTTTTGGTTAACCCCGAATTTTAAAAAAAAAACGCCGCCTAAGGCGCATTTTATAGTAAAAAAAATGCGTTTTTTACGGCTTTTAAAAAAAAACGTTGACCAAGGTTGACCACACCTTTGTACACGCCTAGGCCCTAAACGGGGCGTATCAAAAAAGCCTCGCCCCCAGGCGCCGCCTAGGCGCGTTTTTTAGAACACTGATTTAAATTAAAATGTGAATTTTATTTTTATCAACCGAATGGTCATTTTGAGTGCGCCAACGTGTCCGGAAGGGTCGAGATAGTCAGAAAACACTAGCTGTGGATTTAGTTTGGGTCCCGGGGCATTTTAGGCTAAACCGACAACTTAAAAGGACATTTTGGTAATTTTGAAATTTTGGAAATTTTAACCAACGAATTTTGGGAGTTAATTATAGGTTATTTAGTAACCCACTTAACCCATTACCAGCATTTGTCAAAATAGAGGGTTACGGGAGTTTTGAAAGGAGTTAGAGAGGAGTTACAAGAGTCAAAACCACAATCTTCAACCTTGGGAAAGATCTGTAGAGAAAAGGGAGAGAGAGAGAGAGAGCAACCTTCAACCTTCAACATCAAATTCTCAAGAACAATCTAAGGCAAGTGGTTTAATTACGTTAATTTCAAGCGAATGTTTCTTCCATGCTTAGAATTGAAATAATTGCATTATATTGGGTGTTTGATGAAAACCCATGAAATTAGAGATAGAAATTCATGATATAATATAGGGATTGCTTGTAGAATGTTATTGGATGATTGTCCTATACAAAATACAACTTTTTTTGATGTAAAAATGGATTGATAAAGGGAAATTGAAGCCATTAAATTTTTGGGTTCATATTCATAGGGTTTGGGAAAAAATTGGGGATTTATGATAATTATATGTTGTTTAGGAAGATTGGACCCCAAAAATATGTTAAGATACGACCTAAGAAGGTTTAGTGATGTTTATGAACCTTAAAAATACTTTTGGGATGATCTTAGGATGAGTTTGGAGAAGAGTAAAATTGAGAAAAACGAAGTAGGAAATTTCTGGGTTGAAACTGCCATCTCGTTAGAAGATCTGCCCAGGTCGTTCGAACGACCTCGTTCGAACGAACTTCTAACGAGGTGACAGTATGCCTTCAAACAAGTTGGTAGTTCATTCGAAGCTTTTCGTTCGAACGACCTCTCGTTCGAACGACCTCGTTCGAACGAGACTTCTAACGAGTTGACATAATGGATTTTTGGTCTGTTTTCATTTCTAATGTTCCGTAGACTTATCTAATTGGAGTATTAACCTTCCCTTATTGATCTGTGAGTATAATTGTGAGAATTAGGGCACGTTGAGGAGTAAAAATTAAAACCTCATAATAATATTGGATGTCATTTGTGGAATTGGAAACGAGTACCAAAATTACGACGTGAGAAGGGTCGATAACTTGAATATACAAATAGGGGACTTGAAATCATATAACATTTAAGTGACGGTATAAGAACGAGAAGTATACCTATATTAAGATTACGAGATAACTAAGATGTGTGAATGCTTAGTATATGTGATTTTATGTGTATGACATACCTACCATACTTGCTATCATGGGAGGTTTGCGTTCGATTAGGGCCATCTAATCTTTGTGTGCCTACGGGGGGGATATAGATTGGCACTACAAGAAAAAATATCATTTATGTCAGTTTAAAAATGAACGTTATGTCAGCAAAATGTAAATTGACATAAATAATATTCATTTATGTCAATTTTACTTTGAAAGTAAATTTTTATTTCAATTTAAATAAAATTGACATAAAAAATAAATTATTTATCTCATATTTATATATAGATGACACAAATACATATTAGTTATTTTCCCTTTTAGAGTAAAAACTGAGATAAACGGACAAAAAAAGCGGGGCTTTTTTTTTTCATTCCCCGCTCCAAATTTTGGAGCCTCAAATTCCTCAAAAGATACCGCGTCCCTTTCTCTCTCTCGTACGTGCGTCCTCTCTCTCTCTCTCTCTCTCTCTCTCTCTCTCTCTCTCTCTCGTACGTCTACAGCGTCCCTCTCTCTCTCTCATAGTCGCACGCCGGCTCCCCCTCTCTGGGTCGCACGCCGACTCTCCCTCTCTCTCTCTCTCTCTGGCTCGCTCGCGCAGCTCTCTCACATCTCATCACCTCCGGTGCCGGCGAGATTCAATCAATCAGGTACAAAAAACCCTAATATGGATTTGCAAGGGTTTGTGGATATGTGTTGTATATATGCGATTTGTTCTTGATACGTTTGCGTGTGATTTCTTGATTTGTGTGTGATTTATGTATATGCGATTTGTTCTTAATTTTTGTATATGTGTTTGTAATATTTTTGTTTGAAAACCTAGTTGATTTATCTTGCTTTTTATTGTGTCTTTTATCAGACTTTGCAGCTGGGACGCTCTCCCTCTTCTCCTGTTTTATTGTGTTTGTATATGCGATTTGGGTACGTTGCTTTACCAACTTTTTTTACATTAGTAAATAGTTATGTTTGTGCCAAGCATTGTTCAAGCCTTTATTTGTTTAGATTTGTTACAACTATTAGCGCTAATACTCTTTAATGAATTGTGTCTATTATAAATTCAGTTTATATATTGTCATTTAAAAAAAAATACACATTAAAGAAACAGTTGAGTGACATTAGTTTCAAGCGTAATTTTATTTGCTTTTCAGTTTATATGTTCAATGTTTAATAATTTTTGTTAATGACTTGTTGCAAAAAAAAGTAGGGTCATTCGAAGAATAGTCCCTCGACAATTTTATAATTAATATATAGTCCAAACTTTTTTATTTTGTTCCAAAAGATCCCTCGCTGCATAAAACAGTTACAAACTTTTTTTTTTATCTTACCCTAAACTTTATGAAATAATTATCAAAAAAAGTAAACAGGGGAGTTTTTGCAAAATTAAAAAAATAAGGTGGACTAAATGTAAAATATACTTAGCTCCTAGAGATTAAACATTAATTGTCCCAGTTGACTTAAAATATTTAAGTTAAATGTAAAATATCTAGTTTTTGACGTAATGCAAAATGTTATGCTTAATGTATAATTTTTAGATGTTTAGAAATGTAGGGTCAATTCATTTAGTGCTTAGTAGTTGAATTTGGTTAAGATTTTTACCATATTCATTGATGGTCACTATAGATTTATATATGTTTACCTTACGCATCACAAGTTTGAAGCCTTTGATTACGCATAACTATAGATTTATATATGGTCACTATAGATTGCGAGTCTTGCTCGCCTAAGGTCTAGGAGTCCAAGGTTAGAACTTTTGGTTCTGGTAAAATTCTATCTCCATCTCTTCTAGTCGCCGTTGGAGGTAAGAATTTTCTTCAACCTAAAGGCGAGCTATCTCCTCTTGCCGTTGGACCATTACTTCGTAGGCTACGATGAGGCATGAGATTTGAGTAGACCTAGGCTGCCTATATCTTTCCTCCAAAGGTGGTTGTTCTAATCGATACCTTAGGTTCCCATCTTAACGAACCTCAAACCAGACCCTCAGTGGAGCCAAATCGGCTCGCACATCTCTAGGCTTTACTCATGTAGGTCTCAAGAGACTTGGAGAAATCGAAGACTAAATAATTTAAGTGAAACTCTCATTCTGTGCTTTCAATTTTTCTTCGTCGGGTAAATAAAAACGCATCCTTCCATTTTTTGTGATCAACTGGTACTAATGTATAATATTTTTCTTGTCAAATTCACATGAGAAAATATAAACGGATAACAATGTTTCTTTTACGAAAATAACTTAAATATTGTAATGTGGACAATAAGTTTATGTATTTGTTTCTTGTACTTATTTATTCAATTAAAATGGACGTATGGTCATCTCCCTATATATACATGTTTTACAATGAAATTGTGGGAGGAATTGAGTTTTATGATGTCTTGGTTAAAATGAGTTTTTGTGACCTATTATTTTGGAATTAATGATGTGAATAGAAGCACTCCTCTGTATGCTTGTAACTTCAACATTTATTATATGTATTTAAGCATCATTAGTATAATTTAGAATTTAATCTTGATGGAGCTTGAATAATCACTATCTAATTAACAAAACTATATTAACTTAGAAATTTCCAACTTTTTGGATTAGTTCTTCTGCTTCAACGCATAATAGAGTTTGTAATCTTCATATTTTCCCTATTCCCCTGTCTGCGACATTGGAAACTTGATGTTTCGGTGCCCTTATTTTTATTACGGTACAAAAACAAATGTCTTAAATGTGGCACGTTAGATATCCAACTTGGTAGCTCCTTCACACTAGTGTTCTTGATATCCAGGTATTTGTAGGTTTCTTAGACTCTCCACTGACTTGGGAAGATTATTAACCTTGGTTTCCCGTAAGTTTAAGTACATCAATTAAATAGCCCAACCAACGTGTCAAGTATTATTTTAATAGACACCCCCGATAGGTCAAGGACCTTAGTAACTTAAAATTTGATGATATGTCTCTCAGAGAATGACGAGCATGAATTTGTTTCAAATATGAAGAAAGAGCAAAGATAGTGTGACATAGTCCGGCATAATCGGAAGCTTTCACCTCTGTTGTAGACTAGGCGCTGGTATTTCCATTCTAACCTTAACTTTCTACCATCATATGTTGTGCACAAATTTCTCTTAGTCTGATGTCGTCACAGTCAATTCTCGCATTATGTCATGAACTCTAAATGTCTTCACCCTCCCACCATCATTAATGTTAGTGACATGGATCATGCTTCGAAAGATAAGTTCCATGAGTTAATCCTCTACCACCTTCTTCATTTTAATTCTTTTTCTTTCTATAATAAACCCCTTTACTACCTAAATTCGATTCAATTGTTTTTCTTTTGATAGGAAAACCATCATAAAAAACACAATAGTACATGCAACTGTGCATTGGTAGAATGGTAGGTCAATAAAACTCAAAAAGATTACATTCACATGTTCAAGCATGGAATTGTAGCTCAGTTGCCAATTAAGGCTATCGTGAACCTTCTTCCAGTTGAGCCATTTGTTACTTGAACACATGAGCCCCCCAATTTTTTTATGATAAATTATCTTTATCTTTGTTCATTGAATTGTAAGTTACCAATTCGCAACTTATGTTTGAATTTGAACGTCCAAATTCTCATGAATTAGAAGGAACCGAGATACGAAATACACTGTCTCAAACCGAGAGTGGTAATTTGAAAGTTAATATTTTTAATGAATACTATTATTAATGTAATCATTGGTCAAAATTTAAACTATCTAACTAATTTGGAATTTGGTACATTGATTTTGAACATACTTCTCTAAATATGAGACGTACTAAGAAGCAATGTGATATTCCTAAATTGAAAAGGAAGGAGTGTATTGTTTTTTTTCCAGCACTTCCAAATTCCGAAAGTTAGTAACTGAATACAGATTCTAATAAGACCTTAGTTAAAAAAATCTCAGCTCCTCCACACGAGATGTAATGTATTTCTACAGACATATCTTTCTTTCTCCTTTTTAAAATTGTCAATTTTTATAGCCCAAAAGTGACAAGTGTGTTTTTAAAGTCATTGTTCTTTCTCATGTGTTCTGTGTTGCAATAAATACTGAATTGACTTCAACATAATTTAAAAATATTATTTTGAATTACCTAGAACCATCTAATTTTTCATTTTTTAGAAAAGATGGAAGCCCCATACTACAAACAGAGACTTCAAAAGACTATATATGTTTTAGTTTATTGCTTATGTTTTGATTTGCTTGCTTTTTTAATCAACATTTGAATAAAAAAAGTATATCGTGCATTATTTTTTCTTGCTTTCACGTGTTGAGTACATGTGATACTAGTGTGTGGGAGTTTTAAATGTCCCTTTGAGTCTGTGCATATGCTTGTAATAAAGAAATTGGTTGTAACTTTGCGACTTTGTGTTCACTTTATATAGTCAGACTTAGATGCATTTCCCTTGTGCGTTAATCTTTCTTGTTTTCGCCTATTGAGTACACCTGGTATTAGTGTGGGGACTTTTAGAGTTCACTTTGAGACTGTGCATAGGCTTGTAATTAAGAAACCGATTGCAATTTGGTGACTTTGTGTTTACTCGATATAGTCAGGCTCATAGTACAACTCAACTCTGTAGGTTAATCCATTAAGAGGTTTCTGATTTGGAATATTATTATTGTCATCTTGCATCTCAGAAGGAATCATACCTATATGACATTGTAGAATATTGAACAAGTGAAAGAAACCAATTCACATATTCAAAAACAGTTGATATAGATCTGGAATTATCCCACCAATGTAACATAAAAAGAATACGTAAACATAGATTTTCAAAGATTATAGTGATGCAACTGATCTATGATATCATTCACAAAACAGAACAAAAATGACAAAACCTTAGTAAACATTTATTAGTTTTTTAAAAGAACGTATTGCAATGGAAATTAGTAATAAACATGAACTTACCTTAAAACTTTAATGGCAATGTATTAATGGACATTAACAAACTAAGAACTATGAATGTAGTTTATTGTGTCATCATAAGTCTATGGTATAAAGGATGTACTCTAATAGTCTTCTTGAAAGTCCAATAGAAAGTTTATGAAATCAACACAGGGAAATCTCATCAAGCGTTACCTGTGTTACATCCAAACCATGTACACTTAATGCATACATTTTAATTGTAAAAATTGTACCAATATAATATTTTCACATTTCAAATGCATAACCACATTGTAATATGGATCAAACGTAGAGGAATCTCGACCCTTCACATGTTAAAGAGTCAATATAATGAAAGCAAATGAGAATGATGTTTAACTAATTCACCCCGATGGACCTACGTCATGCATGAGTCACAAGTAGATGGCAGCTAAATATCATAACACTTAGAGCTATGAGTCGAGCTACAAACTGAACAGTAAGCGTGTAGACTCAAAAAAACTCGATGCAAATCAATCTATGCGTCGTTAATTTATCTTATATTTTGTGAATCTAAAGACAGTAAGCTATCAACTGAAGAGTAAGATAATTTTTTCTTATATTTCTTGAATCTAAAGATAGTTGTTGGATCATGACTCGTGTCATTAATTCTTCTTGGATAGAAGGCCATAATCTAGTGTGAGAGAAGGCTTATCTAACATTCTATGTTCTCTTGATTTCTTTTTTATTTCACTTTCAATTTGTCTCACATTTACATTTATTGGTCATGTTTTGAGAAATGCTTAAATTAATATTTTTTTCCCCTGAGAATTAGTGTGATTCAATTAACCAAGACAGAAGAAAATCTAGATGCAAACATGATGCGTACAAATCTTAGCTTATTGAAAATCGATTATTCATGTCATGTTTGAAGTCTAACACAATATATAGATAATCAATGCATGTACTAACATATAAAAGAATGGTGGTTTTGACGTGGGTGCCTCACTAATTGAATTGAAAAGTGACATTCAGATTTGAACTGAACAGATGCGAAAAAGTTTTATATTTATATAGTTATAGTTAAATAAAAAGAAAGATTGAGATAGATGTCTGAGGGAAGGAGGGAGGGAGATACCATTTAGTTTAATGCACTTATCCTGTTAAAGGTGATTCAATTGTGAAGTTTTTACCATGTGAAACGCTGCAATTTGGTAGGGTTTAACTTCTGCTCGGTTATAATATCCTGCTTAGTGGGGTCCACAATTGAACCCTGTGGCAACACAGTTTGTAGCATCATCCTCGTTCATTTCCAGATAAAGCGCTGCATCTTGAATGCTTATTCTTACATCCTTGAGAGTGCCGTGAGATCACCAAGATCATTTGATGCGGAGGACTAAAGAACAATCGCAACCTAATCGATAATCATAGTTTGCTGCTGCGATTGCGCTGGTTGCCTGTGCTTGCCTATGCTCCACGATTGCGCTGTGAGTGCACAATTGAACAATTGAAATAATAATTGAACAATTAAAAGTAACTACAATTAGAGTTAAAAGTAACTACAATTCTAATTCTTATTCTAATTCTAATTCTAACTACAATTTTAATTCTAAGTCTAGAATTAGACTTAGTCAAGTGTGCATTATTAATTCTAATTCTAATTGTGCATATTTGTAGTTCTAATTGAATTAGACTACAATTAGACTTAGTTAAGTGTGCACAATTGAAATAATAGAAGTAACAGACCTGCACAATTGAAATAATAGACCTTAAATACTACATTAAAACTAAATGGCAGTTTTCAAGAAAGTGATAAAACGTATCAAGAACAATTTTTAACTTACCCAGAGATCTCCACGTGCTTATGGATTCCACATCATTGAAGACCTTTAGTATCTGAAAAAATGAGGGTGTGTACACTATGAGAGAAGTGTCAGACTTCATATGTGTGTTGGAGAACCATAAAATTTAACATTTGAAAGAAAGTAAAATAAACCAAAAATATATTTGAAGCTTGAAGTAAGACCAAAAATCTACATGACATCATATTCTCATGTATGAATGTTAATTTATTATGTCGTCTGCATAATTCCACACAATAAAAAAACGAAATGTACGACTTGAAGAAGAATCTACACCACCATTAACTCTCAATCCCCACCACTGCATTGGATTAAAGACCCCCGCATTATGTAAATGAACTAATACGCGCAACTGGAATAGCAGCAACAGGTATGCTTGTGCGTGACATAAATCAGGGCAGCAGGTATGATTGTCTAACATAAGGCAGGGCAGCAGCAAATATACTGTAACTGTGTAGCGCCAAAATGGCTTGGGAAGGTCAGGCAGCCATCATCATGGTACCCTGCATATAATAGTCTTGATTACGACTACGATGACCATATATGGCTATAAACTTATGAAATGAAGAAAAAAAACATATCATCCTGAGCATATATATAGAAAAAAATTCATTTATGTTAGATTCCCCTACCCACATTTTATTTGAGAAAATAATATACCAAAGTTCATTACTTCCTAGCTCCTCACATGAAAAATGAGAGCTCACCCCTTTTAACCCAAATTTAACGGGACTATGTTAATTTCTTCTCCTTAGAAGATACTTCCAAATAAAATAAAATAAAAAATATCGTCCACATATGGTTAAACACAGATAAAAGAATTGCATAAAAAAATCATTCATATATGAGTTCGTCTCCCCCTCTGTATTGTCCTTATGTCTACCCAATCCTAAACGAAAGTGCCCCGAATTTTTCTGTAGTTATCATTATTAGTAGATAATTCACACTAAGTTCTTACCTTGGAAACTCGAGTTCACGCTCCAACCGATCATCTAGGTTTCATCAGTGAAGTCCCCGCCCATGATTATCATGTTTGATACGCAGTATGCTCCATGTATACTAAAGAAGACCATGATCCATCCATGATGGATCAAGTATTAAAATAACTTGAGAACATCACCACCTCTCAGAACACCATGCATTCGGAAATGAAGACACTAGGCTGAGCACAGATTCACTTACAAAAGGCCAATGTTAGAACCGAAATCGAAGAGAATGTTATAATCAAAATCGGAATCTAAAATCTGATTCTGCTAACCAATCTTGGCTAGTGATAGGAGACTTTAATGTTTTCTTAAGTGATGAAGAAAAACTGGGAGGCAATCCTTTATAATTTCATGCTATAGAAGATTTTAGAGACATGATTTCTAATTCTGCCTTAATTGACGTAGGGTATTCTGGATCAAGATTTACTTGGACAAACAATAGAATAAATTGTACCATATTATGTAGGCTAGATAAAGGTTTAGCTAATCAAAATTGGATTATGCAATTTCCTCAATCTAATATAACTCACTTACACAAATTATGCTATAATCATAGTCCATTATTACTTTCTATTAAGAGTAGTATAAATAATTATCCTAAACCATTCAAATTTCTGTCATTGTGGTGTAATAACTCAAATGTTAAGGATGATATTAAAGATTCTTGGTCAATAAACATTCATGCTCCTCCTATGACCAAATTTTCTTTAAAAATCACACATTTAAAATCAAAAATTGAGAAGTTGGAATAAAGAAACTTTCAAAAATGTTTTTCAGACAGTTAAAGACCTTGAAGATCTGATGTTTATAAAGGAAATAGAATTTGAACAAATGCCAAATGATAACACTAGAAGTGAAATGTATAAAACTAGGGCAAAACTTAATATTGCTCTTCAAAGAGAGGAAAGTTTTTGGCAGCAAAAAAGTCATTTGAAATGGCTGAAGCTTGGAGACCTTAACACATAAAAAAATCATGCTTCTGTCAGAGACGAAAAAGAAAACTTACGATCAATAGACTAAAAAATTATCAAGGTCAGTAGGAAGAGACTAGTGAAGAAATTTTTAAAATGTTTCAAGAACACTTTCAAAATTTATGGTCTACAGAATATAAACCTGTAGAACATTCTTTTCTTGAAGTTATAAATAAAGAAATTTCTGACGACATGAAAAACATCCTTTCAGATTATCCTACTGAAGATGAAATTTTCTCAAGTTCTTCCAACATTGCAAGTACTGATTTGCTTCATGATCCTCTTTGCGTGTTTTGTTAAAAATACCCTCAGGACAGCAATAGACATACCCCTGTTGTTAACATGGTGTTCATATATCTTCAAGATCATAAATCAATCATAATCCTTAATTTTCAAGAAAAAAGTCAGTTGGTTGCAAAAGATATCAATGCAAGGTTAACAACAGGGGTATGTCTATGGTGATGCACGAAGTTATCCCACATTAATTATATTCCTGTGAAGATCCCGAAAGTCTATAGTAAAAAACGAAAAGGTCAGTGATGTAATCGATAATTGTAATATCGAAGTTAAAGAGGCGTGGTATAAAAGGCCCATTCTATTTCTCTTTCTTTGAGTTTGTTTATTTTCATATGTGGTTCGATTGCCATGAGTATGAATGGAGTAAAATTATAGTTCAAGCGTAAAGGGATTTATGGTTCGATTGGGATGAGTTTGGACGCA
The DNA here is from genome assembly GCA_949130495.1 of Sambucus nigra. Taxonomy (NCBI): domain Eukaryota; kingdom Viridiplantae; phylum Streptophyta; class Magnoliopsida; order Dipsacales; family Adoxaceae; genus Sambucus; species Sambucus nigra. Next base: position 503,081,592 of record OX422221.1, on the reverse strand, counting down.
GAGTTTCGAGAGATGATGGTCTGACAGATGTTATCAAAACATTGATTCAAATACTGTTTGTTAACGTTATCAAATAAGTCTGATTTCATTTTGTTAAGATATAGTTCTATATACATATTAATACCTGATTCAGACCTTTGTTGAATTGATTGGATAGATGTTTGGAATAATGTTTCTTGTACTGGCCTGCCTAAGATTGAATATGATCATCACCCACTGCTATTTGAATCTACTTGGATTAATCTTACATAACCAAGACCTAACAAGACCTTAGTTAAAAAAATCTCAGCTCCTCCACACGAGATGTAATGAATTTCTACACTCATATCTTTCTTTCTCCTTTTTAAAATTGTCAATTTTTATAGCCCAAAAGTGACAAGTGTGTTTTTAAAGTCATTGTTCTTTCTCATGTGTTCTGTGTTGCAATAAATACTGTCCCATGCTTATACTATGTGATAGTTTTAGAGGGATATTATACTTTCTACGATATTTTCTAACGGTGTGAATATATTATGTTGTATAATATTGCATTATTTTTAACAATTACATATCTTTTATTGCTTATATCTCACTCGTGGTGGTTTACATACTCAGGCCAGAATGGACAGGTCTTGGATGAGCAAGGACAGATTATCAAAAGAATACATAAAAGGTGTTGATAATTTTCTTAGGGTTGCTCAAAACGCCTCCTTGGATGAGAACTTCATACGATGCCCTTGTAATCAATGTGAAAATAAATTAAAAATGGGTGTTAAAGAAATCAGACAACATTTGTATAGTTCGGGTATCGATCCGAATTATACTGTATGGAAATGGCACGGAGAGGAGGATTATCGTGAAACACTGCCGGATGTTAATATGGGTGATCCTATCTGTGACGATCTTAATATGGATACCGTGGAGGATGTTGAAGAGTTGATTGAAATGGTGGATGCTATAAAAGAAGACTTCACAGGAAATGCAGAAATTTTTCAGAAGTTGCTTTTAGATGCGGAGAAGCCATTGTATGAAAGATGTAAAAAGTATACAAAGTTATCCGCTATCGTCAAGCTATTCAATCTTAAAGCGAAGAGTGGGATGTCCGATAAATTCTTTTCAAATATGCTGTCAATCATTGCCGACATGCTTCCGGATAACAATGTATTGCCTTCATCCAGTAATGAGGCAAACCGTTGCTTATCGGTATTCGGAATGGACTTTCAAAAGATACACGCATGCCCTAATGACTGTATACTCTATAGAAAAGAGTATAAAGAAGCTGTTGAATGCCCCACTTGTGGAACATCCAGGTTCAAACAGAAGAAGAATTTGAAAGAACAAAAAAGGGATGCGGGGAAACAAGGTGTTCCTGCGGAAGTGTTATGGTACTTTTCACCCATTCCGAGATTCAAAAGGTGGTTTCAATCTAAAGAGACCGCTAAGTCTCTGACATGGCATGCAGATGATAGAATTGTTGATGGTTTGTTGCGTCACCCAGCAGACTCACCAACTTGGAAATTAGTTGATGAAAAGTGGCCCGATTTTGCAGCATATATTTGAGGATATTTTTAGACAAAGTTTAGATATTTTTAAATTATCATCATATTCTCAAACCAGGAGTCTCGTAACTATGCGGTCAAGTCATACAAGTTAAATTGGTCCCGTGCGAGGTGTCCGTGCCTCTTACAAGGCCATTTGAGGATTGTTTTTGGTTTTCATCCTCAAACGACATCTGTTTAAGCCAAACTTAGATTTTCTTTAAATTGTCATCATATTCTCAAACTAGGAGTCCTATGACTATGCGATCAGTTCATGAAAGTTACATTGGTCACATGCGAGGTGTTCGTGCCTCTTACGGGGCCATTTGGGGGTTCATCGTGTTTTCATCCTCTAACGGCATGCTTATAATCCTAACCTAAATATGTTCAAATTACCATCATATGTTCAACGTGGGAGTCCCATGATTATACGGTCAGTTTCGACGAGTTACATTGGTCCTGCGCGAGGTGTTCGTGCCTTTTACAGGGCGATTGGGAGCTGATTTGAGTTTTGACCCTCTAATGGCATATTTTTAAGTCTAAATATAGATATTTTCAAATTATTGTAACATTATCAAACCTAGAGACCCGTGACTATGCAATCAGTTCATTCAAGTTACATTAGTCCCGTGCGAGGTGCTCATGTCTCTTACAAGGTCATTTGGGGGCTGGTTTGGGTTTTCACTACATAACGACATGTTTTTAAGCCCATATCTAGATATTTAAAAGTTATCACCGTATTATCAAATCAGGAGTCTCGTGACTACGTGATCAGTTACTACTAGTAACATTGATCCCGTACGAGGTGCTCGTACCTTTAATAGGGCCGTTTGGAGCCGATTTAGGTTTTCACCCTCTGACGACATGTTTTTAATCCTACTCTAGATATTTTCAAATTATCACAGTATTGTCAAACCGAGAGTACCGTAACTACACAATCAGTTCCTATAATTTACATTGGTCCCGTGCGAGGTTTTTGTGCCTATTACGGTGCTGTTTGGGGGTTAATTTGGGTTTTCACTCTCTAATGGCATGTTTTTAAGACAAAGTACAAATATTTTCAAAATTATAATCATATTCTCACACCGGGAGTCCCGTGATTATGCAATCAGTTCGTACGAGTTACATTGGTCCCGTGTGAGGTGTTCATGCCTCTTATGGGGCCGTTTGGAGGATGGTTTGAGTTTTCACCCTCTAACGGCATGTTTTTAAGCCTAATATAGATATTTTCAAATTATCATCGTATTATCAAATCGGGAGTCCCGTGAGTACTCTCTTAGTTCCTATGAGTTACATTGGTCCCGTGTGAGGTGTTAGTGTCTCTTGCGAGACCGCTTGGGGGTTGGTTTGGTTTTTCACTACCTAACGACATGTTATTAAGCCAAAGTATAGATATTTTCACCATATTCTCAAATCAGGAGTCCCATGACTACGCGTTCAGTTCCTACTAGTTACATTGATCCCGTGCCAGGTGTTCATACCTCTTACGGGCCCATTTGGGGGATGGTTTGGGCTTTCACCCTCTAACGGCATGTGTATAATCCTAATATAAATATTTTCAAATTATAATCATATTCTCAAACCAGGAATACAATGACTGTGTGATCAGTTTCTACGAGTTACATTGGTCTCGTGCGAGATTTTTATGCCTCTTATGGGGTCATTTGGGGGCTAATTTGGGTTTTCACTCTCTAACGACATGTTATTAAGCCAAAGTCTAGATGCTTTCAAATTATCATCATATTCTCAAACCAGGAGTCATGCGGACTATGCGATCAGTTCCTATGAGTTACATTGGTCCCGTGTGAGGTGTCCGTGCCTCTTACGGGACCATTTGGGCGATGATTGGGTTTTGACACTCTAACTGCATATTTTTAAGCCTAATCTAGATATTTTTTAATTATCGTCATATTATCAAACCGGAATTCCTATGACTATGTAGTCAATTCTTACCAGTTACAATAGTCCCATGCGAGGTGTTCGTGCAACATATGGAGCCACTTGGGTGGCATAAAGATATCACATAACTAAAGGTGGTATGTTTCCATCATAATTCATTATTTATAGTATATGAAAGTTACTGGAAACAATTATTAATCTAGTAAAACTTTAAGTTCTAGTTTGGTTCAAGTTTTTGTGCTTTCCAAGAATCTAAATTGGCAATTTCACATGTAAAACTTAAACAACAGGGAAGAAGTTAAAATTGTGCTACTTAACCTTTTAGCATTGTGAGGACACAAATTTCCAATTGAGTCCTTCGTAGTTTTGGCTCAATTCCGGACAAAAACATTTGAGTCATAGGATAGAGTTCAAGTTTATCCATTCAAGCCTATGATGTGTTTGTTGAAGACATAGCGGACAAGATATTAAAGCTTCATCAAATGTCGTGTGTGTTGTGTCTCGTATCTACGTCATCAACAATGTTCCATTGCTCCTAAGGTATGAATGCATTTTAATATATATATATAGGAGCTTGAAAAATTATTTATTGGGTGTATTTTAGAAATTTGTTTTGGGTGTTAGTATTTTTTTGTTAAACTTTTTTTGAATTCATAGTTCTAAATGTTTTGTTCTCGGACACCTTTCAGTAGAAAAATCATATCAAATTAAAAAAAAATCAGAAAAATACGAAACTAGTGACCACGCGTTCGTATCGAAATTATCTATAATCATAGCCTAAGATCTTGTTAGATAGGTCGTTCAAACGACCTCATTCGAACGAGAAGTCGTTCGAACGAGTTTTTAAACGAGATTTTTTTTTGTTCTGTCTCTTCATTAGAAGTTTCGTTCGAATGAGATTTCTAACGAAAAAATAGCGGGAGCACTTTTAAGCCAGTTTTTTCCACTACTTTTCTCCACTTCCTTTTTGACATACTTCTTACATGCGAGAACTAACTTTTTGAAGACAACTTTTTCACATTTCTAAGAGTCATTAGAGCAAAATACTTTGAAGAAAAATTTCCTTTTTTTGTGTTATGTTTTATGGAGTAATTCCTTTTAAAACACAATTCACCCATATGTTTATCTATATCCAAGTTTCAACATATATATATTTCTTGGAGTGTTTGGCATCGGTTTTCTCTACACCATTGAAGAAAAGAGTTCGAGTTTTCTTTTCAACTCATAAAGGAGAAGAGATTTGTTTGATGTGACATTCCCACTCGAAGAAAGGCTTCATTGAGAGTTGACGGTTGTCCAAAAGTCTCATTGGTGGATTCCAAGATTCTGGTGGAGTTTCGGGAATGTCGACTAGGCGGAGGTGTTTACAAGAAGACGCGTCAAGGCTTGAAGGGAGTAGAGTCGATGAAGTAAGTCATCTGTCTTGTAATCGTAAAATCGTACTTAGTGGATTTAAGGCTAGGGTCGTCCGAGGTTTTTCTCATTTGGGTTTTCCTAGTACATCCGGCGTAGTGTGATTGAGATTTATTTTATCTTGCTATATCACCTAGATGCATGCTTAGGACTAAAAGATAAAATAAGTTCAAAATCACAATCTAATTAATTTGGTGCAAATTTAATGTTTGGGTATGTTCAATTTAATTTAAGTGCAAAATTACTTTATCTTGATAACATGCAAGTTTAACTTGAATTGGATTAATGTGTGTTTGAGTCGAAATGAAAATTGTGTGTGTAGTTTTAATTTCACTTTTAGTTTAGTTTTATTTTTTGTAAGTACACAAATTTTCAATTGAGTCCTTTGTAGTTTTGGCTCAATTCCGGACAAAAACATTTTAGTCGTAGGATAGAGTTCAAGTTTATCCATTCAAGCCTATGACGTGTTTGTTGAAGACGTAGCGGCCAAGATATTAAAGCTTCATCAAATGTCATGTGTGTTGTGCCTCGTTTCTACGTCATCAACATGGTTCCATTGCTCCTAAGGTATGCATGCATTTTAATATATATATATATATATATATATATATAGGACCATGGAACATTATTTATTGGGTGTATTTTAGAAATTTATTTTGGGTGTTAGTATTTTTTTGTCAAACTTTTTTTGAATTCATAGTTATAAATATTTTGTTCTCGGAAACCTTTCAGTAGAAAAATCATATCAAATCCAAAAAAAATCAGAAAAATACGAAAATGGCGGCCATGCGTTCGTATCGAAATTATCTAGAACCATGGCCTAAGATCTCGTTAGATAGGTCGTTAGAACGAGAAGTCATTCGAACGAGTTTTCAAAGGAGAATTTTTTGTCCCGTTCTATCTCTTCGTTAGAAGTCTCGTTCGAACGAGATTTCTAACGAAAAAAATGCGGGAACAATTTAAAGCCAGTTTTTTCCACTTTTTCACTACTTTGCTCTACTTCCTTTTTGACGTACTTCTTAAGTGCGGGAACTAACTTTTTGAAGACAACTTTTTCGCATTTCCAAGAGTCATTAGAGCAAAATACTTTGAAGAAAGAGTTCCTTTTTTTTATGTTAAGTTTTATGGAGTAAATTCCTTTCAAAACACATATAAACCCATATGTTTGTCTATATACAAGTTTCAACATATATATATTGCTTAGAGTGTTTGGCACTGGTTTTCTCTACACCTTTGAAGAAGAGAGTTTGATTTTTCTTTTCAACTCATAAAGGAGAAGAGCTTTGTTTGATGTGACATTCCCACTCGAAGAAAGGCTTCATTGAGGGTTGACGGTTGTCCAAAAGTCTTATTGGTGGATTCCAAGATTTTGGTGGAGTTTCGAGATTGTCGACTAGGCGGAGGTGTTTATAAGAAGACGCGTCAAGGCTTGAAGGGAGTCGAGTCGAGGAAGTAAGTCATCTGTCTTGTAATTATAAAACCGCACTTAGTGGACTTAAGGCTAGGTTCATCCGAGGTTTTTCCCGTTGTGGGTTTGTCCTCGTACATCGCGACGTAGTGGATTAATTGTTTATTTTATCTTTTGCAAAATCAACTAGAATGCATGCTTAGGCAAAAAGATAAAGTGGTTTAATTTAATCACTACGTGTTTAATTTGGTTAATGTTTAGTTAATTAATTCAAGTCAATAATTTAATTTGTTAAAATTGGTTTGGCCTAATTGAGTAATATTGAAAATATGGCTTAGGCAAATTTCTAGGACTTGGGTTAATTAAATTGGTTTAATTGAAATCTAAATTGTGTGTGTATTCCATCATATTTCACTTGTGTTTGATTTTAATTTTAGATTAAATTCAAATTTGTTTATTGTGTTGAACCATCACCTTTACGCTTCCGCATATCGATAACATGCAAGTTTAACTTGAATTGGATTAATGCGTGTTTAAGTCAAAATGAAAATTGTGTGTGTAGTTTTAATTTTCACTTTTAGTTTAGTTTTTTTTTTTTCATAAGTTGGTTTGTTCTCTTTAAGAAAAGAAATTTTTTAAATAACTTTTGGAAAATTAAAATTTGAACCATTTCATTATATTTGAATTTAAAAATTGGGGGCTTCCGCACTTTCAAATTGGTATCAGAGCCAAAACCGATAAATTACTTCGTTAAGATCCTTTAAATATTTTTGGCTAAAATGGAATTTTCTCCATTTTCTAAATTTTCTATTTTCTATGGTTCTAACTACGCATATTGGAAAGCACGAATGAAATTGGCATTAAAATCTATCGACGAGAGAGTTTGGTTGTCTGTCGTTAATGGGTGGTCCCCCCCTACACATTTAGTAGACAATGAATGTGTTCCCAAACCCGCCGATAGATGGAGTGAGAATGAATTTAAACTTTTAAATTTTAATTCTCGTGGTTTAAATGCCTTGTTTAGCGCGGTCACACCGGATGAATTCCGACACATTATGACGTGTGAAATTGTTAAAGAAGCTTGGGATATTTTACAACTCACTCATAAAGGTACTAGTGTCGTTAAATCTTCGAAATTCCAAAACCTCACCACTCAATTTGAAACCATCAAAATGAACGAAAAAGAAACCTTTGATGAATTTTATGCTAGAATTTCCGATATTGTTAATTCATCGTTTGATTTGGGAGAGAAAATACCCGAAAATCGAGTTGTAAAGAAAATTTTAAGGTCCCTACCCGATAGATTTATTCTAAAAGTGACCGTTTTAAATTCTTTACCAACTTTAGCCTCTATGAAATTATAAGAGCTCGTAGATGATTTACAAACCTATGAACTAGACATGTTTCCCTCCCAAACTGAAAAGATAATAGAAAAGGGTGTTGCTTTAAAAGCCCGAAAAGAGGAAAAACAAGTAGTATAGAGCGAGAGTGATAGTGACTCGGAAGATATGGCCTTGTTTGCTAGGAAAATTTGAAAATGTCTTAAATTTAACAAAGATTAATACAAAAATGATTTTAAGAAATTTGAAACTTCTAAGCATGACAAAGCCGAAAAGATCCCTAAAATTTATAAAGAAAATTTAAACAGGGACGAGTCAAATACATGTTTTGGTTGTGAGGGTTATGGCCATAGGGCTTTTGAGTGCCCCACTAAACTAAGGAGATAGGGAAAGCAACCTATTTCATATAACTCAAACCTTAGTGATAGTGATAAGGAAGAGGGACCCGATTCCCCCACCGAGCCCAACTTTGTGACATTTATGGATAGTCATGTGAGTGATAGTGAACAGTCTTCTATTGATGAAATTTTAACACATGACACTTACAAGGTCAAAGTTTATGATTCCCTTATTTTTTATGGTAGTGAAAGTGAAGAAGAAAGAGAGAGTGAAGGTGAGAATGAGGTTGATGTGAGTGAACTTCAAAATGCATTTCAAGAACTTTATGAAGAATCTATTAAATTAAAAAGATCTAATCTGAAGTTAGAAGCAAGTTTAAAAGAGCGTGTCAAGGTCGTTGATGATAGTGCATTAGTTGGAGACCTTAGGGCACGTGAGAGATCTCTTCGTGAGAAGATTGGATATTTAAAAGGCGAGAGAGATAGCCTTAAAGGTTTAGTGGAATCCTTGAAAAAGGAGCTTCTCGCATTTGAAGAGCACAATATTTTATTAGAGTCTAACATTTTAGAATTACAAAATAAATTAAAAGACTCTAGTAAAGTCAAATTTGATTTGGAGTGTCGTTCAGAGAAATTAGATAAAATATTAGGAACGGTCCAAATTAAAAATGACACTTGTGGTTTAGGCTTCGATACTTATAATGAATCTACTCATAAAGCCAAAACCCATGTTTTAGGAGAATCACCTAGGAAAGCCTTTAGAGATCAATCCTTAGGTACCAATTTTTGATGTGTTTTTACTTGTGCACATTGTGGTCGAAAAGGTCATCTTAGGAAATTTTGTTTTGATCTTAAACGAGTTCCTAAAAAAATCCCAATGTAAGGAAATCGAGGTAGCCAAGATTCCTACACCCCGAGATAGTCATTCGTCATTAGTTTGGGTTCGGAGATCCGACTTGGTAGCTTTACAAGATAGGATTTTTGATTCTCATTTACTTTCACATGCTTCTTCCCTTGCAAAATCAAAAGGTTGAATGTGTCAGTTTTATTTGCATACTTTAGCTTTTGTGCTTCATGCTATATCACCCATGCTAATTGTATACTTGTTTTAGTCATTTTCTAGTCTATGCTCCAAGCTTAAACACATGCTAGAATAATGATTTTTGTTTATCTTTTGTATTACACTTCTTTAATTTTTGTTTGCATTAAATGAAAAATACAAAAAGATTTTTTGTTATCATTTGCATTTTATCTTTTTAGCAATTTAAGATTAATGAAAAATACAAATGATTTTTGCATTTTTATATTTTTTAAAAATGTCGTGTGTGTTGTGCCTCGTTTCTACGTCATCAACATGGTTCCATTGCTCCTAAGATATGCATGCATTTTAATATATATATATATATATATATATATATATATATATATATATATATATATATATATATAGGAGCTTGGAACATTATTTATTGGGTGTATTTTAGAAATTTATTTTGGGTGTTAGTATTTTTTTGTTAAAGTTTTTTTGAATTCATATTTCTAAATATTTTGTTTTCGGGCACCTTTCAGTAGAAAAATCATATCAAATCCAAAAAAATTTGGAAAGATACGAAACCGGAGGCCACGCGTTCGTATCGAAATTATCTAGAACTATGGTCTAAGATATCATTAGATAGGTCATTTGAATGACCTCGTTCGAACAAAAAGTTATTCGAACGAGTTTTGAAAAGAGAATTTTTTTTCCGTTCTGTCTCTTTGTTAGAAGTCTCGTTCGAACGAGATTTCTAACCAAAAAAATAGCGGGAAAAATTTTAAGCCAGTTTTTTCCACTTTTACACTACTTTGCTCCACTTCCTTTTTGACATACTTATTAAGTGCGGGAACTAACTTTTTGAAGACAACTTTTTCACATTTCCAAGAGTCATTAGAGAAAAATACTTTGAAGAAAAAGTTCCTTTTTTTGTGTTAAGTTTTATGGAGTAAATTCCTGTCAAAACACATATACACCCATATGTTTGTCTATATCCAAGTTTCAACATATATATATTGCTTGGAGTGTTTGGCACTGGTTTTCTCTACACCATTGAAGAAGAGAGTTTGAGTTTTATTTTCAACTGATAAAGGAGAAGAGCTTTGTTTTATGTGACATTCCCACTCGAAGAAAGGCTTCATTGAGGGTTGAAGGTTGCCTAAAAGTCTCATTGGTGGATTACAAGATTCTAGTGGAGTTTCGATATTGTCGACTAGGCAGAGGTGTTTACAAGAAGACGTGTCAAGGCTTAAAGGGAGTCGAGTCGATGAAGTAATTCATATGTCTTGTAATTGTAAAACCGTACTTAGTTGACCTAAGGCTAGGGCCGTCCGAGGTTTTTCTCATTTGGGTTTTGCTTGTAGATCCGGTGTAGTGCGATTGAGATTTATTTTATCTTGCTATATCACCTAGATGCATGCTTAGGACTAAAAGATATAGTTCAAAATCACAATCTATTTAATTTGGTGAAAATTTAATGTTTGGGTATGTTCAATTTAATTCAAGTTCAAAATTACTTTATCTTGATAACATGCAAGTTTAACTTGAATTGGATTAATGTGTGTTTAAGTCGAAATGAAAATTGTGTGTGTAGTTTTAATTTCACTTTTAGTTTAGTTTTTTTTTTTCATAAGTTGGTTTGTTCTCTTTAAGAAAATAATTTTTTTAAATAACTCTTGGAAAATTAAAATTTGAACCACTTCATTATATTTGAATTTAAAAATTGGGGGCTTCCGCACTTTTAAGCATGAATAATGAGACTTCATATGGCAATTTACCAATTCGGGATATCATAAGAGCAAAAAAATTCGAACCTAATGAACCTTAATTAGAAAACGTAATTCATGCATATATATAAACTAACAAACATTTAAATGGAATAGTTGAAAGATTGGGGATGGATGACCAGCATACACGGGAGAAAGGGAACTGGTTTTGTCAGCTAACTTATACAAATTGACCCAACCATCTCATTAGAGCTTCAGATTTATTAGTTCTAGAAGCTCCAAAAATAAATCGTCTTTGCACAACTTTCTGGGCAACCCGCATTAAGTATAACAAATGGCTCAATACCTGACAATAGAAAATTGAGGGAATTAAAAAACTGATAATAATATATTGTGCATACATTCTACTGGTCATGAAAGATTCCATTGAGTTCCAAAAGAATAAGTAAAAGGTCTTTGCATATAATACATTTTCCATAACAAACTATATCTCTTATATGCACCAAAAGATAGAAAACTATTTTTTATGTATAATTGCTTAAATAAAAAGATACTATGCAAGACCATCTTTGCGTAAAATACTAGTGTTGATGTAAAAAATTAGATCGCTCTAATTATTCAATCACAGATAAATAAAATGAGACAAAGATTTTTAAAGTGGTTCAGCCTTATAAGAATGGCCTACGTCCACTGTTATGTTATTGCTGAGTGTTTGGGAATTCTCGATTACAAGTTCTCTCAAGAAATTCCGATCCCTTTGAATGAGGGTGATACAAGGTATTTATAGCCCTTAGGCTGTACATGAAAGGGTTGATACATTAAATGATATACATATGAAAGGGTGATACATTTAATGCAGCGTGTGCGTCAAGATGATAAACATTCAATGAATAGTTGAACTGTTGATATTCTGGCAATTAATACTACGGCCGAGATGCAGTTCGGACCGCCTCAGTTGCTCGTTGATCAGGAGTTCCTCGGAGCGCTAGTGTACCTCGGAGTGCTGAAGTTCCTCGGTATATCCTCGTTGCTCGGAGGGAGCATGAGTTGGTCGGGGAAATGAACTTCCTCGTTATTTTTGTTCCAAGTAGATTGACACGTGTCTTCGTATGATTCGTCCACATCAACATATTAATTTTGGTATCAACAGAAGCCCCCAATGTTTCATATTTCGAACTTTGATGAGTATGAAACATTCTTTCTCGGTATATGGCAATATTGAATGATCTTCCTGGGTTTTAGGAGCATCATGTTTGAATTTATTTCCAAATTCACAGAATCCGACTTTTTTTTCGAACTTTTAAGAGCGCTTCGATCTTTGTGCCCTTTTTGTCCTTTTAGCCGCCGGAAGTTAAATAGTTTCTTTTGTGTAATCATTTCCTTCGCCGCTTCCCAAGGTAAAGTATTTAAACTTCTTAGGTAACCATACCGTCTTCTTCTTTTTCCAATTCTCTGCATTCAAGCTTTCTATTCTCTCTTTCTCTCTTGTGCGTTCATCTTTTCCCTCGCTAGTTGTTAGCTCTTCCTTTTTCCTGTAAGATTCTCTTCTTTTCTTCTGTATTTCTTTTACTCACTATGGTTTATCTTGAGGAGTCTGTTGAAAAATTCCGTTCTGAATTTTCCATCCCATCTTGGGTGATTTTGGAGGAGCTTTCTAAACCTCAAAATTACTTTCGTTTGGCTGAGGGACATTGGTTCCCCAGTCTATTTGTTGCTGAATGTGGATTTTCCTTTCCACCAAACCCATTGTGTCTTGAGTTTTGTCAGTATTTTGATCTTGTCCCTGCAAAAATAGCCCCCAATTCATGGAGAATAATTAATGGGGTGTACAAATTAAATCTAACTCATGGGACTCGTATAGGGATCCCTGAAATTATGTATTGCTATAGATGGGCCATTCTAGATAATATTTATTATTTAAAAACTAGGTTTTTGAATAGGGCTCTTGTAGTTAACCTCCCTGATGCAAATAGAGATTACTTTGAACATGGGGTGGTTATTAAAAATTGGCAACATGCCCCTTTAGTTGGAGATGGTTTATACAACGGTTCCAGATGCCCCCCATATGGCAATGGGATAGGTTTATTTTTCATTTTATTTCTTTTCTGAATTTACGAATTCATTATGTTTGATAAAATGTATGACTGATATTTTATCATGTGTTTGTTTGCAGTTGATAGTAAAAGAAAAACTCCAAAAGAATCAGAGGTTAATATTAAGCATCTGAAACTTATCTGGGGTTTGCATAAGAACGTTGCAGACGAGCACATCAGGTCTGCATCATATTTGTTACAGTATAAGAGCTATACAACCTCTTATACTGCTCGTCCTGTTGAGCCAACTTCAACTCCAGAGGATTCTTCTTCAGATTCTCACATCCCTTTAAGTCAGAGAATGGGCAAGAAAAGAGCTCCTCCTACTCTGTTCGATGATACTACTTCTGCTGCTGAGGCCAAGAAAAGCAAAATTGATGTCCCATAGGGGACTAAGAAGGTGGATGTTGCGCCTTCAAAAGCTACCGAGAAGCCCCCAGTGGCTCCGAGCAAGAAGGTTGCTCCTGTGGAGATAATTGCTATCTCTCCGACCAAGAGTTCTTCCTTGGTTGAAGCTGCTGAAGTCCCTTTAAGGAGATTGAGGAAATCATCCTCAGTCAATTTGGCTGAAACTGTCTCCTCTCTACCAGCTGGTGGTGTTGGTGTTCCAACCATCATTCCTCCGAGCTCTGCAATGAGATCGGTAAAAACTTGGATCATACCCGAGGTCCAAGGAATTGATGAAAAGATTTCTAGGGATATGTTGACATCCCTAGCTACTCGTCATCTTGCTTCGGTAAATTTCTCACACTCTGAATTTCCTTTCTGTCTCTGAGTACTTGTATTTTTGCATTGACTTGTCACTTTTTCTTTTGTTTAGCTGGTGAATTGTTTTAACAACATCGTGAAGAAAGACGAAGCTATTAAAGCTTCCAGCTCCTCGTCGGGGGTGGAGGATGCTCTGCTGGGTTTGACCCAATCCTTGAAGGAATCTCGTCAACAGTATAGTGAGGACAAAGCTGTTTGGGAGAAAAAGTTGTCAATAGTTGAGGCCGAGAAGGTGAAGATGGCTGAGATCTCCAAGAGTTTGGAGAACAAGGTGAAAAATTTGGAGATTGAGCATCAAAAATACGACGACAAGCTCAAGAACTTTGGAGAGCTTGAAGATAAGCTGAAGAAAGCAGAGGAAGAGTTGTCCACCCTGCGAGATATCAAAGGCCAAAAAGAAGAATTGGATGCGAAGCTCTCCTCGGAGAAACTGAGAAGAAAGCTCGCAGTTAAAAAATCCTTCAGCGCTGGCTGGGATAAAGGATGGGACAAGGGGATTGTTGCGATGACATCCCAAGTTCAATACGGGAAGTTGAAATACTTCCGAGATGGCTGGGTAGCTGCCCTGCAGGAATTGAAGATCAAGGACGACTCTGGGCTATTCCAGCTACACCTCCCTGGTCATCCTCCACCAATTGTGGAAGAAGAAGAAGATGAGCCTGTCTCTGATGAATCTTCCATGGCCATAGGTGATCAAGTCCCTGCATCTCTATCTTCTGCCAACGAGGACATTTCTTCTATGCATCCTCCTCCTGAAAAAAATTTAACTCCTGCAGATCAATTCGCTGTTACCACCGAGCAACCAAGATCCTCGTCCCAGCCTCCCGAGAAAGTCTTGGGAGATAAGGAAAAGGTGTGAAGTTGTTCGGTATCATTTCTATCTTTCATTATTTGTAATCAAACAAAGTAATCCTTTTGTGATCTAATAAAATACATCTTTGTTCATCTCTGTTGTTGATGATTTGTTTTTGTTGATTGTTGTCTTTTTCTCATCCTTAGTTTGTTGCTAGAATGGAACTGATATCTGCACATGATACAAAGCTGATGCAGCAATGTCATGAGTATTATAAAGCTGGTCATACAAATTTGAGTGGATCAGAAATTGCTGACATCCTTGGCCATGATGCCTCAGAACAAGCAATTTAGGCTTATCGGTACTTGAAAGATTTACTCGACCGAGCTGTGGCCAACAGTGTGGCCTATTATGAATTGATCGAGGAACTTCATTGTACCTTAGAAGATTTACAACATCAACACAATGAATCAACTGCTTTGCTGCACAAGGAGTATGAAAATAGATATCAGCAGCTTTCTTCTGAAACAGGCCATAAAAAGATCCTTGTTGGATACGATGTTAGGGAAAGAACTCTAAAAGGTGAAGTTGAGGCCTGCAGGTTGATTGCTGAGTTGCTGGAACAAGAGAACAATAATTTGCAGAAAAAGTTGGCACAGTATGAATCTGCAGCGTCATCTTCCACTGCTTTAGTACCAGTTACCGATGAAGGTTTCTCGTTCTTAGAGGTTGAGAATGCCAAATTAAGGCAAGAACTGGATAACTTAAGAAGATCAGTTATTCCTGTAACTGCTCGGGGACGAGGAAGAGGTTCTCGTGGGCGAGGAAGAACTGTTCAAAATGTTGTCGAGGAGCAAAGTTCTCCAGTCGCTGCTCGGAGTCGATCAAGAGTTTTCAGCCGTAATATTGAAGACGCTCGCATTCAGTCTACTTTGGAAACTCAAGCGTTCCAATTGAATGCAAAAGATCGTGCTCTGTCTGAAATGTCCAAGAAAAACCTATCTTTGGAAGATCAACTTTCTGCAACGAAGTCTGCTTTACATACCAAGGACCTTTTTGCCAAAAACCTTCATGAACAATTGGATAGACTAACCTTCCAATTCCATAAACAACCTCGCGAGTTCTGGATGGGAGGTTATAATGAGGCCCTTTGTCATTTGGATGCTCGTATTGAACACGCCAATAATGAAGGTTATAAGCAAGGGTGGTTGAACGCCCTGGGTGTATTAAAATTGGAGCAAGGGCATTATTTATGGGATTATCATGCTCCTGGGTTACTAGACTTGCCTGTACCACCTTATAAATTGGACATGGAATGGATCCCAGCTCGTTCCATTCCTCGGAGCTTAATTTCAAAATACCTTGGTGACTACAGTCTTCATTCCCAAATCGAAGTATCTTGTCCAGAGCATCTAATGGACACACCTTCAATAATGAATGTCAGAATGCTGAAGGACTTGAACTTTATTAATTCTCCCCTTTGCCTGGAAGATCCTCCTGCTGGCGAAGAGCCTGTTTCTAAAGCAAAGGGCAAGAAACCAATAGAATAGGAATCTCAATGTAATAGTTAGTACATCCACGTAACCTGTAATTTATTTTGAATTTTAATGAAAGACTTTCATTTTCTGTTTGCAAATTAGTACTGCTATTATCTTGTGCATATCAAACACTTATGTATCTGTTAAAAAAAATAACAATAGTGTTGTTCATCGACCAACTTAATAAAAAGTTACAAGTATCAAGGTTGTTCAATCACTTAATAATAAAGT
The DNA here is from genome assembly GCA_949130495.1 of Sambucus nigra. Lineage (NCBI taxonomy): Eukaryota > Viridiplantae > Streptophyta > Magnoliopsida > Dipsacales > Adoxaceae > Sambucus > Sambucus nigra. Next base: position 503,065,497 of record OX422221.1, on the reverse strand, counting down.
AATGAATAAAAATGTTTAAAAATTTCGCAACCAACCAAGGTTGTTAAATTGCACTTGTCGACCAACTATGGTTGGTGGGCTTTTATCCTCGACCAGCCATACTTGGTTCAATTTGAAATATTTTCTCGTCGTCGACCAAATACAGTTAGTGGGTTTTTATCCCCGACCAACCATACTTGGTTCAGTTTGGAATATTTTGTTCTTTAAGGAACTTTTGTAATAATATTACCTCCCGACCAACATAAGTTGGCATTTGAGAGTATAAACCAACCGATATTGGCGTTATAAGAATGTTGTTCTTGCCCTTTTACCAACAAAGTTGGTCGTGGGTTTGAACTATCAGGTTCTTTCGAACTATCTTGTCCTCTAGTTATTTTACCAACCGAAGTTGATCACGCCAGTGTACGCCTCCTAACCAAAGGAGTATATCAGTTGTTCTCGCCCTTTTACCAACCGGAGTTGGTCGTGGGTCTGAACTATCTTGTTCTTTCGAACTATCTTGTCCACTAGTTATTTTACCAACCGAAGTTGATCACGCCAGTGTACGCCTCCTAACCAAAGGAGTATATCAGTTGTTCTCACCCTTTTACCAACCGGAGTTGGTCGTGGGTCTGAACTATCTTGTTCTTTCGAACTATCTTGTCCACTAGTTATTTTACCAACCGAAGTTGATCACGCTAGTGTACGCCTCCTAACCAAAGGAGTATATCAGTTGTTCTCGCCCTTTTACCAATCGGAGTTGGTCGTGGGTCTGAACAATCTTGTTCTTTCGAACTATGTTGTCCACCAGTTATTTTACCAACCGAAGTTGATCACGCCAGTGTACGCCTCCTAACCAAAGGAGTATATCAGTTGTTCTCACCCTTTTACCAACCGGAGTTGGTCGTGGGTCTGAACTATCTTGTTCTTCTTGCTATCAAGCAGCGTAGTGTACAACACTATTATTCCCCAAAAAACTTTCAAACAAAGGAGAGAAAAATGGTGAAAAACATCATCGTTTTATTCATATTGATAGACCCGTTGTACATTTTACATCATTGATAATACTTGCGAAGGTGTTCAGCATTCCAAGCATTCTTGAATTCTTCTCCTTCTAGAGTTGCTATTCGATAAGTTCCTGGTCGAACAACTTCTGTAACTCGGTAAGGCCCATGCCAGTTTGCCTCCAATTTATTGTGCTTCTGAATTACCTTCTTTAGCACATAATCTCCTTCCTTTAAATCGCATTTCTTCACCCTTTTGTTGTAGAACAGAGCTGTTCGTTGTTGATAAGCAGCATTCCTAATGGCTGCCTCTTCTCTGACTTCTTCGAGCATATCCAAATCTAGTCTTATCATCAAGTCACTGATCGGAGAATTGAAATTCAGCACTCTGTGTGTTGGTAGGCCCAACTCAGCAGGTATTACAGCCTCAATTCCAAATGCCAGCATATATGGTGATTCTCCAGTCGCTGCTCGGGGAGTTGCTCGGTAAGCCCACAATACTGATTGTAGCTCATTAATCCAATTAGATTTAGCTTCACTTAGCCTTTTCTTCAAACCATTTAGCAGCGTTCTGTTCGTCACCTCAGTCTGCCCATTGCTTTGAGGATGACCTGGTGCTGAATGGGTCTTCAGGATGTTTGATTGTTGACAATAGGCAGCAAACTCCTCGTTGTCAAATTGTGTTCCATGATCTGTGATGAAGGCATGAGGGAGACGATATCGACAGATGATATTCTTCCAAACAAACTGGTATACCTTCTCGTACGTCATATCGATAAGCGGCTCAGCTTCTACCCACTTAGTAAAATAGTCCACTACAACGACGAGGTACTTGAATCTTCCTCGGGTGGTCGGAAGTGGTCCAACCAAATCAATTCCCCTCATGGTAAATGGCCAAGGGGAACTTATTGGTGTCATCAATGATTATGGAGTTAGTCAGATGGAGGAAAAACATTGGCACTTGTCGCATTTCTTAGCATAGGCTAAACAATCAGCCCTCATCGTCGGCCAGTAGTATCCTTGAGTCATTACCCTTTGCAAAAGTGTTCGACCTGCTACATGATCTCCACAAGACCCTTCATGAATCTCTTCAATCAATTCTTTCACTTCGGAGGGATGTACACATCTCTGCAAACCTGCCATAATTCCTCGTCTATATAAAATACCATTAGTTAATACATACCGAGAAGCTTTATACTTCAATTTCTTGGCAGCAAGTTTATCCTCTGGCAATTCTCCTTCTTCAATATATACCCTGATGGGATCTATCCAAGATGGTCCTAAATCAAGGGCAATAACATTCATCGTCAAGTCTTCATCTATGCTCCGACTTTCCAGTACTTCAATCGATATTATTCTTCGCAGCTCGGTACGAGTAGCTGATGCTAGTCGGGCCAGTGCGTCTGCTTGTGCATTTTCTATTCTGGCTATTCTGATCAACTGAATCGCATCAAATTTTGCCAATAACTCCATTACCTTGGCATGATATTTGACCATTAATTCTCCTTTAACTGCATACGTTCCCATCATCTGATTCACAATCAATTGAGAATCACTAAATACCATCACTTGTTGCGCTCCCATAATCTTTGATAAATTAAAACCTGCTATCATGGCCTCATACTGAGCCTCATTATTGGAGGCTTTGAATTGGAATCGCAAAGCATATTCCATGTCAATCTCGTCTGGGGTGTTCAAAACAATTCCTGCCCCACAACCTGCTGTGCAAGATGAGCCATCTACATATAATCTCCATATGGGCAACCCGTCTTCAAATTTCTTATCTGATAGAGTTCCTCGGTGAAATATTTTTTGCTTCTTTTCATCCTCCCCTGACACTTTTCGCTCCTCGTTGACCATCTCTTCTCGTTCTTTTACCAACCGGAGCTGGTCTGAGTTTGAAGTTGACGATCCTTCTACATCCACAAGCCCTTTTACCAACCGGAGTTGGTCTGGACTTATGTCTGTTGATTCTGTAACATCCACAGGTTGATCAGTGAGCAACTTTTGCTCCTCGGGGGTGTCAGGATATGTAAACTCTGCTATAAAATCTGCTACAGCTTGCCCTTTCAATGATGATCTGGGCTCATACACAATATCATATTCACAGAGCTCTATTGCTCAGTACATCAATCTCCCTGACTTTTCTGGCTTATGAAGGGCTTGCCTCAGTGGCATATCGGTATAAACGACGATGATATGGGCTTGGAAATATGGCCTCATTCTTCTACTTGCTTCAATTAATGCCAATGCCAATTTTTCCAGCTTTGGGTACCTGATTTCTGCGCCTCGGAAAGCCTTACTTGTGTAATATATTGGTTTCTGGACTCCATTCTCCAATTTGATCAATGCTGAACTGATTGCATTCTCTGATACTGCCAGATACAAATACAACTTCTCTCCTGTTATTGGCCTGGACAACAATGGAGGTGCTCCCAAAAACTTTTTCAAGTCTTGAAAGGCCTTATCACATTCATCAGTCCACTCAAAAGTTTTTCGAAGTGTTTTGAAGAATGGGAGGCATTTGTCAGTTACTCGGGACACAAATCTGTTGAGCGCTGCAACTCGTCCTGTAAGACTCTGCACTTCTTTCTTTGTTGTTGGAGATCGCAACCCTAAAAAAGCTTTGATCTTATCTGGATTTGCTTCAATGCCTCGCTGGTTGACAATGTATCCGAGAAACATTCCTTCTCGTACTCCAAATGTGCACTTCGTCGGGTTGAGCTTCATCTGGTATTTATCCAGTTGATCAAATATCTGAGCTAAGTCAACTAGATGATCTACAGCTTTCTTGCTTTTTGTCAGCATATCATCGACATAGACTTCCATGTTGCAACTGATTTGTTCGGTGAAAACCTTGTTCATCAGCCGCTGGTATGTCGCTCCTGCATTTTTCAAACCAAAAGGCATAACATTATAGTAATAAGTTCCCCTAGGGGTAATAAAAGAAGTACTTTCCCTGTCTTCAGGTTTCATTTTGATCTGGTTGTAACCAGAGTAAGCATCCATGAAGCTAAGCAGCTCGTGCCCAGAGGTAGCATCTACTAGTTGGTCAATTCTGGGCAATGGAAAATGATCCTTTGGGCAGGCCTTGTAAGATCAGTGAAATCAACACACATTCTCCATTTGTTGTTTTTCTTCTTTACCATCACCACATTCGCCAACCAGTCTGGGTACTTCACATCTTCAATGAATTGAGCTTTCTGGAGCTTGTCGACCTCCTCTTGAATAGCTTGATTCTTCTCGGGGATAAATACCCTTCTTCTCTGCTTTTTAGGCTTGATCTCCTTATTCACATTGAGTTCGTGACATAAGAAGTTTGGATCTATTCCTGGCATGTCCTCATGACTCCAGGAGAAAGTTTTCTTCCTGTTTCTCAAGAAAATTATCAACTCTTATTTTATTGAAGCATCCAACGTTGAACCTATCTGGGTTACTCGTTCAGGGTGCTCGTCGTCTAGAATAACATTTTCTGTAGATTCCACCACCTGTCCTTTTACAAGTTGGGATTCATCTCTGGGATCGAGAGTTTCAATCTCTGTATCTTATTCCACCTGGTAGGTAGTAGTCTTTTTCCTTGATTCCTCAAGCTCCTCTTGTTCGGTAGATGAATAATAGCATTCCCAAGCTACTTTTTGATCACCTTTCACAACTCCTACCCCAAAGTTTGTTGGGAATTTTAAGCACTGATATACTGTAGATGGAACTGCTTCGAACTTCTTCAAACCAACTCTTCCCATGATGATGTTGTAGGCTGACTGCACATTCTTATGCATCACGAAGAAGCGTATTCTTTCTGTTCAACAAGCAGGCCAGGTTCCAATGAATATATCCAACTTGATCGTCCCAAGTGGAAAAACTTTCTCACCAGCAAAACCTAGGAGGGGTCTGTGATACGGTTCCAACTGAGATAATTTCAGATTCAAGCTGTCAAAGCATGAATAGTACATGATGTCCGCCGAACTTCCATTGTCTACCAACACCCTGGAAATCACTACTTCCTTCATCCTCATTTTGATCACCAGAGGATCATCGTGAGGATAAAGAACACCTGCCAAGTAATTTTTTGAAAAGCCAATGACCAGCTTCTCTTTGTTTACCTTCCTCGGACGATCGTCCTCGAATCAGGGTCTGACTTCAGTTTCTTTGGCCATTTTACCTCCTCGTTGTTCTTGATTTCCTCCAAGACATGATTAATACCCATTTTCAAAGGAGTATAATTATCGTACTTCTTCATGACTTCCCATTTATTCTTGGAATGTTTATCTCCACCATTGCTTTTATGCTCTTTCTTCTTAGATTTGTCGACTTCCACCTTGGTTTCTTTATCCATATTTTTCTTTGTAGCCATAGCCTCCTCAGCATTCATGATTTTGGCCGCCTTTGCCATCAATTCTGACATAGTTCTAGGTGGATCTTTCGCCAAGGTGTAATACAATTTATTAGGCAACAACCCACTCATCAAAGCGGTGATTGCTGTCTTCTCTTCATAATCTATGACTTCTAGCTTCTCGTTATTGAAACGAGTTATGTAATCTCTAGTACTCTCACCAGATTTCTGTCTAACACTTAACAAGTGTGCTACTCGTTTTACTGGCTTTGCTCCAAAATAGAAATTGCCAATAAACAACTCGGCTAACTGAAAGAAAGTTGAAATCTTACCCCGAGGAAGATTGTTGTACCATATCTGGGCAGATCCAGTAAGAGTTCCTGAGAAGGCCCTGCATCTCATCTCGTCGGGGACAACATAGATATCGGCAGCAACTTGTTATTGTTCTATGTGAAGAACAGGATCTGTCTTTCCATCATATTTGGGAGTTAACACGGGTGCTTTAAATTTCGATGGTGTAGGAAAATCCACAATGGCCTGTACAAAAGGTGTTCCTCGAACAAAAGTTCGTTGTAGGGGTTCTTTGCTTTGGCTATTTCTCCCAATTTATCCTCCAACCGTTGGAGAGATCCTTTCCACGCTTCATTTCCTTCCTCGGGCCTATTGGTTCGAGGCAATCGATCGTTCTGAGGTAGCTTCTTGAGATTTATCCTGACGAGCAACTGGTCGTGATTGTGCTGATCCTTCTCTTAGATCTGATGGTTGTCGAAAACTCCTCGACATGGTCTTAGGTGGACTCCTATTCCTCCTAGGGCCTAATCGACTGAAAGGAGATGCCCTACTCAGTCTTTCTAAAGCACTGGGATTTTCTGGAGAGAGGGTGATATCTTGATCAGTATCTATCGCCCTTATTGACGAAGTTCGCCCAGGTTGATAAGAGAAATCATCAGACTCCTCATTGCGACGTGACTCAATACGCCTGGATCTTGAAGAAAGTAAATAAGTTTGCCTCTGACCGCTTTGTTGTCCTGAACGTGTAGGTGCATTGCCATGAAGGGTTTGTATGAGTTGCCTCATTGTGTCTTGCATGGCGGTTTGTCCTTGAGCCAGATTCGTCATAATTTTGGCCAGATCTGGAGGTGCAGAGGGATTCGGAGGATTTCCAGCATTTCCAGCGTTTCGATTGCTAGATTCTGGATTATCCGCCATTGATGATGAATGATTTTTGGTGAAAAACGATAATAACAATCGTTCCCACAGACGGCGCCAATCTGTTGATGTAAAAAATTAGATCGCTCTAATTATTCAATCACAGATAAATAAAATGAGACAAAGATTTTTAAAGTGGTTCAGTCTTATAAGAATGGCCTACGTCCACTGTTATGTTATTGCTGAGTGTTTGGAAATTCTCGATTACAAGTTCTCTCAAGAAATTCCGGTCCCTTTGAATGAAGGTGATACAAGGTATTTATAGCCCTTAGGTTGTACATGAAAGGGTTGATACATTAAATGATATACATATGAAAGGGTGATACATTTAATGCAGCGTGTGCGTCAAGATGATAAACATTCAATGAATAGTTGAACTGTTGATATTCTGGCAATTAATACTACGGCCGAGATGCAGTTCAGACCGCCTCAGTTGCTCGTTGATCAGGAGTTCCTCGGAGCGCTAGTGTACCTCGGAGTGCTGAAGTTCCTCGGTATATCCTCGTTGCTCGGAGGGAGCATGAGTTGGTCGGGGAAATGAACTTCCTCGTTATTTTTGTGCCAAGTAGATTGACACGTGTCTTCGTATGATTCGTCCACATCAGCATATTAATTTTGGTATGAACAACTAGCATAGTTGTTTGATCAAAGATATACCCTTTAAGCAATAAAAGTTTTTCAAAAGTAAAGGAACGCTAGTAAAATAATACTTGTTCAATTAGTAACCTAGTAGGCGATATAAGTATTTCAGCTGGGCAGTTGTTCTGTGGTAAAGGATAATTGTTCAACGAGTAGGCAATATAAGTTTTAACTAACTTAAGTATTGAGCAACTTTTTTTTCAATGTTTTCCATAGATAATATTTGATCAATAAGCAACTACATTTGTGTCATTTCATAGGATCTTTTAAAAGTACCAGATTGAAATTAAATTTGACATAATTCGGGGCATATCAAACACATAAATCTCTGCATTGTGCACCCATGACCAGCCCCAACAATTGAAAAAATAAAAAAAATGAATCAAACCTGGTAAAAGAAAACAACAAAAAGAAACCATTAAAAAGAAACAGAAGTTTGCAGGTCCTCTCACCAACAAGATGCAACCCCACCATATTATCTACAACAACTATAGGTTATTATCTCTCGAGTGGATTCAATTATCTTCACTAGACAACTATTATGTTACAAGAAAGAGTATAGAAAATGGGACCAAATTACCAACTACATCTATTTTGATGAGTTAGTTTATGTGGTTGTTAGGAGGTCAAATTACTACTACAAGGCATACTCACAAAGTGTTGGGGTTTCCATTTTTATTTTGTAAAACGGAAAATCAACATTTTCCTTCGTTGAATTATAATTTTAGGCTTGTAGGTGTACTGCTGTCATCTGGCATGTTACTTTCATATTTTGTCTTGTTTATTTACATGGGGGGGGGGGGGGGGGTGATGTTCGTTTTTAATGTGAAAGTAACTTTTATATCTACCATAAGAAAAATTGTGTTCCCACTAACAATACAAGATATCCTAAGTCAGGTTTTCTTATTTAAAATAACATGTTGTTCACGACACAAAATAGGGAAGAATTCATCCTTTAATTGCTAAATCTCAAAACTTAGCGGTGGACATTTGTGTTGTAGGCATGTGTTTGTCTTGAGACCACACAACGAGACAATGAATTTTTAAATACAAAAACAACGTGACATGAAATCGTGTTCTTTTTAATTGACACAAACATGGACCATTCAAAACACAAACTAACACCATTGATTTTATTTGCACTTAATTAAACACAAATGTAAATGAATACCCGACTAGAACATGACATGACACATCACTAATTGTGTCAAAAGGTCCGATGCAAACAAGACACGAATGACTTATCATAAAAATTTCACATCAACTTTGTGTCATTTCTATGATGTGATAACTAAACAAAGTCTGGGCTTCGCCAGATATCAACACGTTTTTATGGTATTTTCTTATAAAGAAGGAACACTTGATATAAACAGGGTGGCACGACAAGACATAATAACACAAATCATGTTTTTCAACCGAACATGAACCATTTAAAATATGAAACGATTTAAGTTAAAAAGAACTTTTACACCTAATTAAACATGATGATAGGCAACTATAAGAATAAAAAGATAGGACACAATATGGAGAAGCCCAGTTGCTTGTTCAAGCTCTCCATGATTCGAGAAAAACGGTTTTCCCCTACCACTAACAACTCCTCTGTGTTATAACACAAATGCAAACATTTGCTAATAATCAAAACAACACACTAAAAGAAATGTTAGAACAAAAAGATCTCATGGATAATGGAGGCAGGAGCTCTGTGGATTGTGGGAAGATGGGAATGCTGGTTAGTGAGAGGATGGAAACACGGAATAGGGAGAGAGAGAGAGATTTCAAACTTAGGTTAAATTGGGATTGGACCCATTAGAACTTTGAGTTTTTAATATTTTATTGAAATGTACCCATATTTTGCACGGTTTAAAATAGTGCCATATTTTGGCACTATTTTAAATCGTTCCAGATTATGAATAAATCACGCCAGATTATGGAACGGTTTAAAACTGTGCCACATTCTCCTTGCCTCAGCGTGCCAGATTAGCATTTTTGGTGTAGTGAGAGAGGCTCCATAAAGATGATGATTGTCAAAATGATGACATCGAGAATTTGATTCTCAGAGAGATGGACTAGCATCCAGCCCACCGTGGAGCCAGATCCACAAAAGAGCTAGCCCTAAGATCTCTCAGTAATCAAATAAAATCCCCTTTTTCAAGGGAGATTGAAGAAGAGGAACCCTCGAAGAATTTCATTGTCCCCAAGTTTAAGACATATGATGGTAAGACTAACCCCATAGATCATGTTCGGCTGTACAGATAGGACAAGACCTTGTGGAGACACATTGACTCCCTCACGTGCATGATCTTCCCTTCTAGCCTACATGATGTGGCACAAAATTAATTCTAGAGGCTGCCATATAGGTAAATTAAGAGTTTGTAAGCCCTCACAAAGGCCTTTACTGCTCGCTTCATTACTAGCAATAGTCATCCTAAAAGAATTGATTCATTACTCGTAATAAAGAAAACACCATAAAAGAGACTTTGTCACTATGCCAAATAATATTGGGAGATCTTCAACAAAGTAGAGGATTGCTCGGAGAAGGTGATCATAGCATCCTTCAAGATTGGCCTACCGACCACCTCTCCATTGCACCAGTCCCTGACAAAAAAAGAGGCAATCACCATTGACGACCTGATGGCGTATTAAAAAATATGCCAAGGTTGAGGATGTGGTTCATGTCGTTACATGGGAAGCAGTCACGCAAAAGTAACTAAAGAAGGGGATAAGAGCGACACTCTAAAGAAGGGAGGCAAGAATGGGGTAAGAAAGGCTCTAAGAATGGAGGTAAGGAAGATCTTTTAAAGGGTTTACAGTCTATTAACACAGTCTTTAAGGAGATAATTTATAAAATCTTAAGCAAGATCAAGGATCAATCGTTCATCAAGTGGCCCAAGAAGATGGGCGGCGACCCAACAAAGAGGAATAATGCGCTAATATGCGCATTCCACAAGAAGGGTGGCCACAGAATAGATAGTCGCAAAGCGCTGAACTCTTACTTAGAGGAGCTAGCCCAAGTTGGGAAATTGAACTCGTATGCGAAAAAGAAAGGTAACAAGATGGAAGCCAATGGCTATATGAAGTCAAACAACTTCTTTGATGATGAGATATAACATGAGTTTACAGTAATCTATGAAGCGTCCAACCTGAAGCAAATCCAATGGAATGCTGTTCGAATGGAGATGAAGAAGGCCACGTCCGTTATGAAGTCATTCCAGATTAATCCCATAAAGAGCCAGGCTAGTAAGCACCGACGACTAGAGGATGTTGACTACACCAAACACATCGTCTTCATAGAAGATGACTTGGTTGGGGTGAGAACCCCACACCACGATGCACTCGTGATCACACTAAGGATGTTAAAAAATTAATAGTGGACTAGGGAAGTTCATTAGAAGTAATGTACTTGGAGCTGTTCCACAAGTTGAAGCTTAATCTAGCCTATTTAAAGGAGGCAACTATTTGTCTTGTCGGCTTCGTGGGAAAAATGATGATGCTAATAGGAAAGATAGTCCTGCCTGTCAGGGCATGGAATATCTTGAAGATGATAGAGTTCTTGGTGGTAGACATTGACTTGCCCTACCACGCCATCTTGGGCAGAGGTTGGTAACATGCCATGAAAACTATTTTGTTTACATACCACTAGAAACTGAAATGTGTCACCGACTAAGGTGTGGTCGAGATCCTTGGTGACCAGTTGACTGCCAGAAAATATTTCATAGCTGCCATTCGCCCTCATAAGGAGAAAAAAGAAGAGCCAAAACCTCCTTTAAAGGATACCCATGAGGGTGTTATTTCCTCCAAATAGTAGTTATGGTACGGTTGATCAGGAGTGGAGGAGACCAGGGTTTGTCCTACCGATAGAGTCGTTGAAAGCCTGAAAGAGGTTGAGTCCGATGACAAATTGACCAACCAAAAGTTTTTGATCGGAGCCACGCTCGCCGGTAATGACAAGACAGAGTTGATTTCTTTCCTGAAGAGAAATCTTAACATTTTTGCTTGGGAACCTTACGATCTGCCTAGAATTGATCCCAACATAACTTTTAACCACGTACACATGAACCCAACCTTCAAGTCTATCACTCAGAAGGCACAGAAAACAACCCTTGAGAAAGCTAAAGTGATGGAAAATAAAGTTGGAAAACTACTGAATGCAAACTCCATTAGGGAAGTTCAGTTCCCCAAATGGTTTTCCAACCTAGTGGTTGTACGCAAAACAAATAGAAGTTAGAGAATTTGCATTAATTTCACGAATATAAACAAGGCATACCCCAAGGATAGTTTCCCCTACCCAAAATCGACCGGCTTGTTGACTCCACAATGACCCACAAAAGAATGAGTTTTTTAGATCCCTATTCTGGGTATCATCAGATCCCATTATTTGGCCCCGACCAGAACAAGACATCCCTCATAACCCCAGTGGGTTTATACTGCTACAAGGTCATTCTATTCGGATTGAAGAATGCAGAGGAAACCTATTAAAGGCTGGTGACGAAGATGTTCAAGATACAAATAGGGGACATTATGGAAGTATACATCGATTAAATGCTCATCAAGAGTAAAGACAAGAGCGATCACCTGAAAGACCTGTCCATGACCTTCGGAATCCTTAGGAAGTGCCAATTTAAATTTAATGTAAGAAAGTGTTTGTTCAGAGTCCAGTCAGGAAAATTTTTATGTTATTTAATTAGAAAAATAGGGATTGATTCCAATCTAGATCAGATCGATACGATCAATAAGGTCCAGCCTCCGAGAACGTCGGTAGACACTCAAAAGCAAACTGGGATGCTCGCAGCTCTCAATCACTTCATCTCTAAGTCCTCAGAATTCTACTGGCCTTTCTTTCAGTTACTAAGAAAGGATAAGGGCCTCACATGGAATGTTAATTGCTCAAGATCTTTGGAGGCGATCAAGTCCTACCTTAGTAAACCACCTCTGCTGGAAATTCCCGATGAAGGAGATCCTCTTTACCTTTACCTGGTTATATCAGATCACGCCCTTAGATCGTCTTTGGTATGCAAAAAAGAGGGAAGACAGTACCCCATTTATTACATCGGTAGGACATTATTAGATACAGAGCAATGTTTCATGCCCTTAGAGAAAATAGCATACGCCCTTGTAGTTGCCTCCACGAAGCTGAAACACTATTTCAAGGCATATTCGATAAGAGTGGTTACTTCCTTCCCTATCAAAGTTGTTCTTCAGAAGGAAACCTCTCTGGGCACTTGTCCAGATGGTTGGTAGAGCTTGGATGATTCGATATTCACTTCAAACCCGAGACATGAATGAAGGGGAAAGTTCTGGTTTATTTCATCACCGAATTCACAGGAGATGAGCCAATTTCACAATAATTGGTGGAGTAATCAACATATAAGGAAGCAAAATCTTGCGATTGAACCCTTGACGTTGATGGAGACTCTAATTCCAAAGGGGCAGGAGTGGGTACTGTTCTAGTCACACCAGAAAACACTATCATCAAGCAAGGAATAAGGTTGGGATTTGAATCCTCCAATAATGGAGTCGAATATGAAGCACTTATCGCTGGCCTACGTAAATCCCAAACTGGGGGCAAGGCACCTGAATGTGTTTGGTGATTCCAAACTAGTCTCCAAGTAAGTAAGTGAAGAATTTAACATGAAAAATGACAGAATAACAACCTATCTCCCCGTTGTGCGTGAGCTCATAGCTGGGTTTGAGGAAGTCAATGTTCAATAATTCCCTAGAGGCCAAAATAGTCATATTGATGCCTTGGCAGCTCTAATCTCAGCGGCGAACTCCGACCTCGAAAGAACTATGAATGTATTGTTCCTTAACCAACCTAGTATTGACAAGGCAACAATCATCGAGAATATCCTCTCCACAGAAAAGGCTCTAAGCTAGATAGAACCAATCGCCGCCTACCTGTAAAATGAGATGCTGCTCGACCATAAAAAGTCAACTTACCAAATAAAGGTAAAGTCAGCTTGATTTCATCTAGATCCAGGTAGAAAGATTTATAAGTGGCCTTTCATGGGTCCATACCTCCAGTGCGTTCACCCACAAGACCAAGTTCTCAACAAACTTCATGATGGTATATGTGGGAGTCACCCTGGGGGAAAATCCTTAGTGTTCTGAGCAATCAAAGAAGGATACTAGTGTCCACACATGCAAAAAAATGAAAGTGTTTATGCTCAGAAGTGCAAAAAATATTAGAAGTTCTCTCCTATGGTCTGTCAACCAGCTAGTGACTTGAAGGCTTTGACCAGTCCGTGGCCATTTGGATAATGGGTATTAGATATAGTGCGACTATTACCTCCCAGACCTGAGAATTGCAAGTACCTGTTAGTCAGCGCTGATTACTTCACCAAGTGGGTAGAGGCAGTACCACTAGCAAGCATCTAAGATGTTGATATGATAAGGTTCATCTGGAAGAACATATTAACATTCTTCGGGTTACCAAGGTCTATCATTAGTAATAATGGCACATAGTTTGAGAGTGGCTTCTTCCCGAACTTTTGGGATGAACATGATATAAAGAACAATTTTAGCTCGATTGCATACCCCCAAAGTAATGTTGAAGCATAAGCTTCCAATAAGACCATGCTTGATGGTTTGAAATAAAGTCTAGAAAGAGCAAAAGGTACTTGGGTGGATGAACTTCCTCACACTCTTTGGTCATATTGTACAATGTAAAGAAGATCAACAGTAACATGTGGGATAAAAGCCATCATCCTTCTTGAAGAGGTCTCCCCACCATGAGAACCACCCTAGTTGACCAAATGATAAATGATGATGCCTTACGCACTGAACTTGACTTAGCGGATGAGCGAAGATTGAAGGTCTTGATCAATATGTCTTCTTATCAGCAACAACTGGCTAGGCAATACAACAAAAAAGTCAATTCGAGGAAGTTCTAGGTAGGAGATTATGTCCTAAGGAAAGTCCTCAAAGTGAAGTGAAACCATTAGATGGAAAATTGGGACCAACCCGAAAAGGACTTTTCAACGTAACCAGAGATGGCCTTCAAGGAGATTTCCACTTAAAAACGCTGGAGGGAAAGGAGATACCTAGAGCATGGAACGCGGAAAATCTCAAGATATTTTTTTTTAGTTTTTTTCATAATGTACACTTAGTTTATGAAATTTTTTATTTCAACTTATGTTGCTTTTTCGTCATTGCTTAATCAATAAATGACCATTCGCTCAAATTTTGTTATATATCTCAGTATTACACACCATTTCTATGTAGGCAGACCTACTTGGTTATAGAAGTCTGATCAGCGTGATTCAAATATAAAAAACTTTCTTGCGCATGATGAGACACCCTTGGAATACGATGGGTTACTCAACTTAGTTCAGCTAAGGGATCACCTCACACCGAGATTGGTTGAAACTGATTGCCATAAGTTGTTCAAATTATTCCAGTCAAGTCACCTTTCATCGAGCTATGTTTGTACTGATCAAAATGAGGTATTCAACTTATTTTAATTAGGCAATTACCTCGCTCCTAACAGGATTCCTATTGATTGAAATAAAACTAATGAATTCATTTTAAATCACCAATATCCTCAGGTCTTTGTCATATCAAACACAAAGAGCCTCACGAGTTACCCCGATAATAATAAAATCCCTACAGGTGGTCCTTAGTCAAAAAATCCAACTTAGGTAGTCACCAATTATATTGGTGGAATAAAATCCTGATCGGGCAGATGGCCCACCAACCAGGTGCATTCTTTCCATGATCTCTCCTTGGCCTAAGGAAGTGTGACGACACAACCTAAAGGGCAAGGCATATGGAATGACATTGCGTAAAGCATATTGGACTGGAATAATGACTAACACCATCTACTTATTTGTTTAGTCGTCAAAAGTCCAAAATGATTAAACAACACTTCACTTGGCTAAAGTCCCAAGTACTCATCAACTATATTTAGTCGGTAAATGCCCAAAATACATCTGAGTTGATAAATAAACTTTTCTCATTTTATATATCATGAATAAAGTTACAAAGGCGAGTCAATAACATTTTACATTTAAGGCTTTACTACTAGGGATTGCGAACAAGGTCATCTACCACTCGCGCTCTCTGACCATCGTCTGGATGGGGAACTAACACCTCCCCTTCATCATCAAGGGGATAACCCAAGAGCTAGGCTGGAATAGCATCAATTAGAACCCACTTATCTTCCTTTGATAAAGGAGGTTAACGATAAGTTAGGTAATCCATTTAGGTCTTGAACCATAAGGGATAATTCTTTGGGGTCTTTAACTATCTGAGAGCGGACAACCACCCGGGAGCATAGACCACCTATTTAACCTCATTCAGTCACACTGGTGCATCATCCAGCCCTCATAATAACCATCCACCCATGCTTCCCTTAGACCCATTCTAAAGAGATGCCTTAGCATCCCTTTGAAGTCCTGTAGAGATCACATAAGCCCGTTGGACATCTTCTTTTAGCTCGGCCACCTTTTTCTTCAAAGTAGTTTTTTCACCCTAGGATGTCCCAATGGACACAATGGGGAGCCCTCGCTGGATGTTCACCTTCAGCTTAAAAATCTCCTTCTTTAAAAAATCATTTTCTGGCTGGATCAGCTCACCAACTCAGTTTACATCTCTACTCGAATCTAGTTGTGACTTGAGATCATTTATTTCTTCTTCCACTGAAGAGCCAATATTCTCCATGACTTGGAGATCATCTTTTAATTTGGTGACTAGTTCAGACTGATCCTTATACTGCTCATTCCTCATCCTAGGGGACTAGCAGATCCTTAAAAATATATGGAGAGCTTAGCTACTAACGTTTGGCCCCAAAATCTTTCCCAATTTTGAAAAAGGGGGAATGTAGTCGTCCAAATTAATGGGCTACAATCAGCAAAATAGGTTATAGATTAAATAAATTTTAGTCATAAAAGCAGAAACATCAAAACAAGTGAAAAAGTGTTTTTATTAATAACGATGAGGCAAAAACTAGTCGAAGCCAAATGAAAGAATATTACAACAAATGGTCCCCAAAAAGTTACAAAAGTCTTAACACTATAGGGAATCCACCCGTTCAGAAGATGATGGGCCCTTCCCCTTCTCAGCAGCTTTTGTGGATTGGTCAGCAGCAACCATGATCAAAGCAGACTCCTTCCTAACTTGATCGATAGACTCGTCGCCCAAAGGATCCTTAGCATCAAGAGTAGAGGGACCTGTCGCATAGCGTTTATATAGGTCGAACTCCGGTGGAACCTCTGCAGCTTCAAGGGCCTTGTTATAGCCCTTCTTGAAACTCAAATCTTTAATGAAACCAAGCTGACACTTGACGTTATCATAGGCTGCATCCTAGCCTTTAGCATAACCACTGTCCCTTATGGTCGCGATCTCTCCTTCCAAATTCTGGACCTTTTCGATTTGGCCTTGGTTTTCTTTATCAACCTTCACCTTGTCAGTAATCACAAGTTTATAAGACTATTGAAGATTGACTAAGTATTTTGATATAACTTCTCCTTCTCCTAGTCAGCAGGAACCTGAAGGTCAGCCAAAGATTTCTTCTTCTCCATGTCGAAAGCATCTCGGGCATTAGCCAACTCCTGGTTGGACTTTTTCAAAGCAGATTCCAATTTAAACTTCCCCTGTGATTGGTCCGCTTGACCTTTTAGTAAGGTGGTGAAGTCAGATAAAAATTGTAAAAACACAAGGAAAAAAGAGATTTGTGTACATAAATTGAAAAAGAATTAACGTAGAGTATAGAGGAAAGGGTTACATACCAAAGCAAGACCTTGAGTAGACTTGAGGGATAACTGATCAGACCCTAGCTTCATTGATTGCTTATAATCAGTAGAAAACACCGCCTCATCTAGCAATTTGAGGGAGGGAATCCCGTGAGCATATAAAGAAAGAAAGGGCATAGAAGGGGTCGTCAAGGCCTGTGTCTTCTTCCTTTCTTATTCTCTCCTTATTTCTCTCTCTCTCTCTCTCTCTCTCTCTCTCTCTCTCTCTCTCTCTCTCTCTCTTTCTCTCTCTCTCTCTTTCTCCCCCTTCTATTATCATCTTCCTCCCTTTTCTTCTCCACCTCCTTCCCTTTCCCTTTGATTCCCAAATTGGAACCAGCAGCACTGGGGGAACCCCCCTTAGTCCTATTCAAGGATTTTATCCTATCAGATAACAAATCTTGGTCATCACATGCCAAGACTAGATTCCTCCTCTTCAATGGGGGAGACATATCTTCTTCTTCACTACTATCTTCTTTGATAACCTCTTCTTCCTCTTCTTACTCTCCCTCTTCTTCCTCGCTTTCTTCTTCTCCCTCTTATTCCTCACTTTATTCTTCTTCCTTTTCTTCCTCTATAATAACAGGCTCAGATGAACCACTAACATTCCTCTATGGAAGCTTTAATACAGGGACTTTGTGTACTGGGTGAGCAGTAAAATTGTTGGTAGTATTCTTATATACTCTAATAAATAAACTGCTAAGCGGGGTTGCTCATCGTCAAGAAGCCTATATCTGATCTTCCAAACCTTCGAAAGGTCATAAACTCTAATCTCACTAACATAAGGATCTTGGTTCCTTTGGCGAGCTGAAGAATAGAGGAAAGCGATGAAATAAGAAAAAGCAACAAACCTATAGGTAAAGAGCAGGTAAAGAAAGTACATGCAAAGAATAAAGAACAAATAAGAAATCAATAACGAAGAAGAAAGTGCCAACAACCTATTTCATTCTCCCCCCAGTCAAGGATTCAAGGACCTCAGTACCTCGCACCCTCAGGTTGGGGAGGATATTGCCATTTTTTAGCAATAAAGACCTATCCCCAATAGTCTTTATGGGAGTTAGGAATATTTATAGCCAAGACTCTATCAACCTTCCTTGTTATCAGATATAAAATGGCTTGCTGGTGCGCGACCAGACATAATAGTAACATAACTTAGGAAATCCTAATTTTGTGTCATATATCTCATTTATCCTGTGAGCCCCGTTTACTATTTTCCAGACATTGGGAGCACATTGAGCAGTCACTACATCAAAGTATTGAAACAACTTCAGAAAAAGAGGGTTTATAGGGAAAGTTAAACCTCCTTGAACTACTATAAGAGTATGAATCCAGTGTCCATCCCTTACATTCCTAACATTTCTAGGAAGGGGGCACAGTCGATTTCTATGTACTCCGAAATATTGAATGTTTTCCTTAACTTTACTTCTGACTTTCCATTAAATGCCATAGATTAAAGAAAGACTTTGAACAAAGAGGAAAGGATAAAAAGAACTTACATGTGACTATGACTTAAGAAAGATCTAAATTTTAAGTGGAGAACATGAAGGGAAGCTTAGAGATGAAGGTCGCAACCCAAACACTCATAAATAATGAACTGGCATGTGATTATCACACGAATGAAGTCTGAAATTTCTCAAATGATGAGCTAAGGTTTCCTAGGAGGATTTCAACGCTTCATATCTCCACTAAACACAAGAGTGTCCTCGACAAAGCTGATTATTTACAAACATGCCTTGCCATCTTATAACACTACTCCAAGCCTTGGGCATTGGACATATTTAAAATATATTAGCCCATTTTATTATCCCAGAGATTTTAGGGGCAATTGTGGGAGTTTATTCACTATAGCCCAAACGACTTAGCCGATCAGCCCAGCATGTAAGATAGACTGCCCGACCCAACTTTAGGATAAATACTATTTGACCGTTCATTTAACATGTGCATAAAATGTATGGGGATAAGCATGAATCAGTTACCAACAATCTCGGAGAGATATTTGGGCACACTTACATGTTATCTATCAAGATGTTTGAGTTACTTTTACAATTCAACCACTTAATCTCACTGCTATAAATAGTGAACCCTGACCCAGGGCAAAGGGATGCAACTTCGAACTCTTGATAGATATTAATAAGAATAATAACCTCTCTGTGGACGTAAGCGAATTGTCGAACCATGTATATCTATTGTTGTGTGTGTGATTTATTGATTTCTTCATGATATTGCTTTATAGATTATTTATTGTGATAATTTATGCACTCACAATTGGTATATGTAAATGTTTTTTAGAAATCTAAAACCGAAATTATCAAATCCGGACGTACCATAAAAATATGATATGTTATTTGTACATGCCAAATAGTAACCCATAACCTAATGCAAACTAAGTTTATATCTTGACTGAGGACTATAACTGTTAAAGATATATTATACTAAGAACGATAAAAGAATAATTTTAAAATATAAAAAAACAATTCAATATGGGATAGTTATATTGAATACTAAATACGTTTTACACAAGAATGCAGATGAAAGTTCAAAGAGAGATCAAGTAGTTAGCTGACAGATCACTGATTTAGAGTCCATTCGATCATTTGTTTCTTTTCCCTCTAAACTTCAATCAGTACAAATATTAGGCCCATTTGATCTCATCTCCTCTTTAAGTTTTCTAAATGAAGCAAAAAATGTAAATTAAAGGACATATATGATAAATTTGCAGTGTTCAAGCATGCCCACATTACAAGCGCATAGTATTGAAATAGGTTCATTGAACTCAGATATACTGTAACTTAAAAAATAGCCATCTTAATAATCCCAAACCCATTATTTTGAACTGAAAAATTAGAATACCCCTTAACGCTAAAATCATCATTATCATTTTATACATTATAGGAAACATACCAAATAATATACAAGTGTCTGCTTCAAAGTTTGAATTAAATCATCGCGTTCATCCGAGCATCTACTTCGGTTTGGCCCCACCATGGTGTGATGTGACTCACAATCATCATGAACTTCATGAAATTCTATGCTTTTCTCATCTTGCAACATTAGTAAATGAATCCCATAATTTTTATCTCAAGTAATCACACTACACTAAATGAGTCCCTACTGTGAAACCAATCATAGTCTTGGTGGGATATCGTTTAATAAATGGGCAAACCCAGTGTACAAGGCTCCCCCCACTGTAGGGTACAATGTACATAGCTTTACCCCTATATATGTAGATAGACTTTAGCGACTCAAATCTGTGACCTACAGATCACAATGAATCAACTTTACCATTCCTCCAGGTAATGCATGATTCAAGCAAGGAATGGTCCATGCCAATTAGTAGAAATGTTGAACCAACTCCAAAGTTCAAACTTCCCACACGTTATATGGATAGTTAAGAAGTGTTCTAACACAATGTGCCTTATTCATTTTCCCATTAACTATTTTTTATAGAGTAAGAGTAGTGAGGTTTGGGGTTTGCTCCAAAACGTAGCAACTTTGTGCAAAAAATGTTAAGGATAATTAGGTCGATACCTAGTTAACTCCATCGAACACAATTGAATAGGAAGAACCAAACTAGACTATTGTCCTTTATTCATGCAACGAGTTTGACAAAGTGTAATTCTACTAAATAATTGGGAAATATGACAACTTCAAGCACCATAAATTTGCAAAATAGTATTGTAAAACTTATCAAAACCGATAATAAAGAAATTTTATTATACAATACAATCTTTAATTATACAACTTATAGGCAAAACACCTTGCCCCAAACACAAAAATGACCAATACATTTTGAATAGTATTGATCGCCCCTAGTCCAACAGGTACCCAAGTATCTCCCCACTTAACTCTCACACTATTATAAACCTTCTTCTTATGTGTGGTGCATGCCCAGAGTTGGCATCGTAGAATTCTATTATACAAGTTATTTTGGCGTTCAAAGACTAAAATGGCCAATATGGCTGACCCTATTGAAGCTGAGTTTTGGTCATCAATGTGGAAAAAAAGCTCTGGACCATGTCTAAAGCATTTGGGTATTTTTCCACATCAAAATTCCAATATGTTATTTTGCAACATGAATATATGAGTCTTACCCTATAGCATGAGGTAAATCAAGAGGCAAAAACAAAACAAAAAAGGGGCATATACCAAAAATTCCCTCGAGCATTTTTCAAATATACGTTTAGTCCAATCTTTTTTATTTTGTTACAAAAAGTTTCTCACCACATAAAAACACTCAAAATAGGAACTCCGATGAGGGTTGCAAGAGCTCCGAGAGTGGCGAAGTGGGTGGGATGGTGGGGAGGTGGGGCAGGGGTGCCGCTAGCGCGAACCTTGGAAAATAAGATAATATTAGTTAAATGTGTGTTTGAGAGACTTTTTGGAACAAAATAAATATGCTGTGACTAAATGTGTATTTTCCAACAAAAAAAGCTTCCCACGATGCTTGAATTGTTGTGGTGTAGGAAAAAAGAAAAAAAGAGTAAATAAAGAGAAGTGCTCCTTCAGCTATTTGACTACCGAGGGAACACATTATTGCCTTACAACCTGTGGCAAAAGATATGTTTTTTTGGCACAACTTTTACCAGAAACAAATATGGCTGATGATTTAGAGGGCATTTTTCGGGCTAAAACCATTACGCTAAATGTCACACTTTGTATATGATTCTCGAGATTGTCTAATTGATCAGATGCCATGGAAATAAGCATAAATATAGTCTTTACATATTTGTCTTTAGCCTTCCCTTAGAGATGTGTCAGGTCCAGTATGTAAAGACTATACCAATGTTAAAAAAATAATTTATGATCTCTCTTTTCTTTCTTAATAAACAAAGAAGAATAACTAAGAGTCCCGAATTTGTCTTTCTACTAAAATATTTCCCATGTTGCTCCCTTGGTTCTCAACAAGTTTGTGGACATTATTAAATATGAACTCCTTGTACATGTTATTAAAAATGTTTCCAATGATGTGCAAGTGTATGCATCTATTTCACCTATACCGAGAGAAATTCTACTTAGATCAATAATGAGTGCAACTAACCAAAATCGGAAATTGGTCCTTTTAATAAAATGCAGTCACTAAAACTATCCATCTTAATTTGAACAACCCCGTGATAAAATCCAACTGCAAAATTGGTTAACTATTCCTTTATATCCTACAGCTTTTAAGAACTATCACTTGAAGGTTATTTGTAAGGACATATTTTTAAAAAGTCCGTCACAATTAATTATGTCGTATACGACTACAAGTCGTCGAAAAATTGGAGAAGTTTTCATCTACAAAAGACGAATTCGAATTACAAGTGGTCTTCAACATTCAAGCCCAACAATATGACATTTTGTAAGATAATGTTTAAAGTTTCATTTACATTTCATATTAAAGTGTTGGGATATTTTTATCAAATATTTTTCTAAAGATTTTATTCTCGGACACCTTTCCATAGAAAAATCATAACTAATTCATAAAAAGTCAGAAAAATATGAAACTGGCAGCCACGCGTTCATATCGAAATTTTCTAGTGGCACGTATGGAATCTCGTTTGAACGACCTTCTTATGTTGTTCAAACGACATAAATATCTCGTTTGAATGAGATGCTATGTCGTTCGAACGATATTACTTTTTGGCTGACACGCTACTATCTCTTTGACCGACTCAATTTTGTTATAAAAGGGCTGTAAGGCCTTGATTTTGACGCAAAGAAGAGTTTTCCAAACTTTAGAGTTTTGTTTGCCTTTTGACACTGCCATAATATTCGTTAACATCTTTGACAGAATGTTTTCTTCTCTTATTTAAGGGTTTAAATAATTTTTGTTTTGTTTACAATTCAAAACAAATCCCAATTACTTTTATGTGAGTTGTTTTGTGGAACCCAAGAACATATTTTGCTTTTATTCATACTTTGTGGGGAGAGCTCTACAACCGACAACTGTGTGCTATTGTGGAGGGAGTCCTTATAAAGTTTACATCTTGTGGAGGAGCCGTATTCTTCTTCACTGCTACCCTCCTGGAAAGGGAAAGTTCCAGCCGAGACATCGGAACCGACACCTGCAGGTATTTTGTATGTCACCCTATTTCATTGTAATCCGTGTAGCCGTTTTCTTACAAAATTATAGTGAAATAAAAGGTTTTGCCCTTCGACGATTTTTTCTAAATATTTGTGTCACATGCTTTATTTATTTATGGGTTGACACATGCACTTTTAGATGCATGTTTAGGGGATGGATTAATTTGATTTAAAAATAGAAACTAATTAAATAAGTGTGCCAAATTAGAAAATTGTGAATTTAATCAATTATCTCACAATCGCGTTTCTTTTCAAATTGGTATCAGAGCGGGTTGCGCTAATTTATTGCGTATTCCTATTTTTCGTAAAATTGTGTGATATTGATATTTTTTTAAATAAAGTTTGTGAAAAATTGCAATTTTTTAATGGAACGCCCATTTAATGAGGAGCCTATTTTTGGAAAAGTTCACGGCCATGCTGAAAATTTAAAAAGTTTAAATTTGAAACTTTGCAAAAGAATTAAAGTTTTGGAAAAAGAAAATTCTCTCTTTAAAGTAAGATTGAATATTTTCAAGAGTTTCAAACTCAAAGTGATATTTTTCGTGAGCACTTTGCTAATTTGTGTATTGATTTTGATTCTTTGAAAATTGCCAAAAAGAAGAGTGATGAGAAAGTCCTAGTTTTAGGGAATGAATTGAAGGACTTAAAAAATTCTAGGGTTCCCGTTTGTGCCATCGAGGATAAAAAATTAATCGAGGATTTTACGGCACATGAAAAGACTCTTAGGGATAAGTTTGTTTTAATTGAGGGGGAGCGTGATAAACTGTTAAGTTAAATTGAAAATTTTAAAAAGAAACCCATTTCTTTGGAAGAATCTAATTCTTTGCTTGAGTAAAAAATTTTGAAGTTGAAAAATAAGTTGACTGACTCAAGTAAGTTTGATAGTGATGGTAATGGATCATCTTGTTCTCATGCTTCTAGTGCTAAAACCAAAACCATTATTTATTTTAGAGGGTCAACCGTTCCAAAGGATGTTAGAAAATATCACACTTTAGGTGTCGTTCCACCCGTTTACACATGTTCATATTGTGGTAGGAAAGGTCACATTAGGAGATTTTGTTTTGATCTTGGAAGAGATCCTAGGAATTCTAAGTCTAGTGTTTTGTTGGTTCCCAAAACCCCATGGTGTTACATCCGTTTGGGTTAGGAAATCACTTTTGGATGCACTAGATTTTAGAATAATTGATTCTCATTTGCTTGCACATGATTCTTCTCTTTCCATAACATATAGATGATTGTGTTTGCATGTTTGTCATACGCGAGTTATGCTTTTTGATATATTTTTGCTAGCGCTGTGACGTGTACTTTTTGTATAGATTTTTTCTTTTGAAAAATACAAAAAGATTTTATTTTGACAAAATTTTTGAAAAATATAAAAATATTTTTGTATTTTGCTTGCACCTTTTATGGATGGACACTTAGGATGATCGAGTCACTACATCATTCCATTTTTTTCATGTTACTATTTGATAGTGTTTTGAGACAATAGATCAATTCATCCATGTGCTTTATAATGTTTGGATTTATTAGGATGTAATTAAGTGTTACTTCCTACATGTTTGACTCATGTTTCCTTTATTGCACACATGCACGGATTTGTTTGATTATTGTGCTTGTCTTATCACATGTTGGTTGGGTGTTTTCACTTCAATCCTGTCCTTAAAACGAACCAAGCACGATAAATTTTGATAAGGAAATTATGCATATAAAAAATGTTTTGTGAGTTTGTGTGTTTTGTTTGAAAACGGGGAAGGGCTGCGAAAGGTTCATTTTGCCTTTGCGAATACTAAGCCACCGTTAAATTGGACCTAAAAAATGGAGGAATTTTATTATTCGGGGTGCAAAGAGGTTTAAAAGATCCCGAAAAAATTTAAAGGCAATAAAAAGAAATTCATGCCAATTATGGGCCATTTAGGTTTTTGTAGCAATTCTCCAAAGTTTGAGAATTTAGATTACCTCTAAAAGGAAATATATATGAGGGTGTTTGGTTGGAGATTTTACAATGGGTTTGCACGTCCTTGAAAATCTTGAAAAAGCGCTAAATAGTTTTGGACATTATTGGTGTGGAAATCACTTGACATTGATTTGTTGATTTGTATAAGACGATGTCAATTAAATTCATCAAATTTTTACACCTAAGGATTCTTTTGATGTTCATTCGTTAGGGGTACACGTATGCATCGTGCACATATGATTGATTGAGTTTATTTACCTATCGAATGTGTTCACACCCATATATTACATTTCCATGACTTGGTTGTTTCAGTTTAAATCCGTGGTGTGATTTTTTTTTTTTGTTTTGTATCTCATTTTTGTATGAAAAATTGAAAATTCAAAAGTAGTTTGTGAAATTTGTGAGATACTCCTTTGCATGCACGTAGTTTGATTCTGGTTTGCTATGTATTGTGACACTACATGTTTTTGATTGTTTCTTCTTATCTGTTTATTTGGGGACATCATAAAAAGGGGGAGAAAGAATTATCATGTTATGGGGGAGTTTTTTGCATTACGAGGGAGATTTGATTTATTAATGCTTTATTCTCATATCATTTCAAACTCGATGCATCAAAAAGGTTTTTGCTTTTTCTCATGTGTGTAGGTACAAAGATTGAAGTTCATGATGTTGCACACCCTGATGAGAAAAGCTTTAAGAGTGTTGATGTTGAAGAAAAATTTGAGAACTTACAAATTTTACCTTTTCAGTTTTGGGATTCATGGGAGGGTAGATTTGTATAGGCATTTTGGTATTAGATAATTCAGATATTTTTATGTATGTATGGGCATAGACATAGGGGGAGATTTGTAAGGACATATTTTTAATATGTCCGTCACAATTAATTATGTCGTATACCGCTACAAGTCGTTAAAGAATTGAAGAAGTTTTCATCTACAAAAGACGAATCCGAATTACAAGTGGTCTTCAACATTCAAGACCAACAATATGACATTTGGTAATATAATGTTTAAAGTTTCATTTACATTTCATATTAAAGTGTTGGGATATTTTTATCAAATATTTTTCTAAAGATTTTATTCTCGGACACCTTTCCATAGAAAAATCATAACTAATTCATAAAAAATCAGAAAAATACGAAACTGGCGGCCACGCGTTCGTATCGAAATTTTCTAGTGGCACGCGTGGAATCTCATTCGAACGAGATTACTTTTTAGCTGACACGCTGCTATCTCTTTGACCGACTCAATTTTGTTATAAAAGGGCTGTCAGGCCTTGATTTTGACGCAGAGAAGGGTTTTTCAAACTTTAGAGTTTTGTTTGGCTGTTGACACTGCCATGATATTCGTTAACATCTTTGGCAGAATGTTTTCTTCTCTCATTTAAGGGTTTAAATGATTTTTGTTTTGTTTACAATTAACAACAAATCCCAATTACTTTTATGTGAGTTGTTTTGTGGAACCCAAGAACATATTTTTCTTTTGTTCATACATTGGGGGGAGAGATCTACAACTGACAACTGTGTGCTATTTTGGAGGGAGTCCTTATAAAGTTCACATTTTGCGGAGGAGCCGTATTCTTCTTCACTACTGCCCTCCTGGAAAGGTAAAGTTCCAGCCGAGACATCGGAACCGACACCTGCGGGTATTTCGTATGTCAACCTATTTCATTATAATCCGTGTAAGCCGTTTTCTTACAAAATTATAGTGAAATAAAAGGTTTGGCCCTTCGGGGATTTTTCCTGAATATTTGTGTCACATCCTTTATTTATTTATGGGTTGACACACGCACTTTTATATGCATGTTTAGGGGCTGGATTAATTTGGTTTAAAAATAGACACTAATTAAATATGTGTGCCAAATTAGAAAATTGCGAATTTAATCAATTATCTCACAGTCGCATTTCTTTTCATTATTGCAGTATATAAGGGCTGGTGGTAAATGTCTAATACAAGTTTCATCCAAGTGAAGATTTCTTAAATTCTCCAATTCACTTGGGATCACTTGGGATGATCGGAAAAATTTTAAGCGTTGCGTAGCTATGAAAAATAAGTTTATAAAGAGATCCCATCTTACTTATGCCTCCTTGAATACTTATGGGATTTTTACAACCTACTAAACTACTAGATTGTAAAGTATGGATTTATATATGAATTTAAAAGATGCATTGGGTTATGATGGTAGGTTGGAGAGAGTATACCTTTAAGGAACTAAAAGTTTTCATATTTAATGATAGTGGATATAGTTACATATATTAGCGGATAGAGATATAGGTATAGAGGATGATTCAAGTTCTTGCTGTAGTTATTTGTAATGGAAGCAAGTTTGGATGAGGAAAAGTTACAAAAAATAAGAACTACACGTGATTACTTCACATTGACAAAAATGAGCATTGCAATGCCATACAAGACTTCCATAGCATCAATACCTCTTTGCCTCCTAATGTACCCTTGTTCAACCCCATACAGCTCACCCAAGTTCTTCACTAGACAGTACTTGGTTCCATCATCACTGCTGCCATACCAATTAGCAGTAACACCATGGTCTAGCTCAGTGCCACTATCCTGTAAATAAACCACTAGAGTAGAACAAAAAATCATCCTCCAGCATTAATGGAAATTGATATTGGTCGATTGGGAACATCTAGACCTGTAAATGAAATCCATTCATGGCATATTACAACAGGAAGACTAGTGATTTCATTTATGTATTTTCTATTCTTACTCACTACACAATAAACAATAAACGGGAAGTAAATTGCACAATACAGATTCATAGAATACCCTCAAACAGTAATGCTCCAATGTTGTCAAGTATTCATAAATAAGTACTATTATGTTGTTCAATTAAGTCCCAAAATTTATATTGTAGCATATAAATTGAAGAATATAGGAACAGACACATGTAATCTTTGAGCGTAGTAAAATAACATGTTTACAGAGTTTGCACCTATAAATAATATGATATTAGACATACCCACCCCACCCCACCCCACCCCCAAAAAATAAAATAATAATAATAATAATAATAAATAAATTAAATTTATAGTTAAAAAATCTCTTCCTTGATCAAAATGCCCTCATGTTCGATCAACACAAGGAAAAAACTAAAGGTAACCCTAATCTTTAACATATGACCTCCCTTCCACTAATGGCACAACCACTCACACCCACAGATTCCAATTATGGCTCTCGAGGCTCTAGATCTATTTGGTTGCTCTGTCATCCCGTTTATATGTGTTTAATGAACTAACATTAAGAAAACGGAAATACTTGTACAAGGAGAGAAGGAGAGAGTGTTAATGCCACCCTCTAAGTCTGAACTGATGATAAAATGGTGTAGACTTTTTAAATGACTAGGATTGGGAAATAGAAAAAAAAAGACTAACATGGTCATATATTCCTTCTCCATATCAAGTTTAATCAAAATGATAGCTACCCCGCATTTCTTTCCAATAAGATGAACTATTTCCTTACTGGGAAATATATTATACCCGATCTATTATTAGTTAGATTAGTTTTTTATTTTATTTATTTTCTAATGTTTTCATCCCCCCTTCTCAACCACCCAACATGAGAAAAATGTAGATAGATAGATAGATAGATAGATAGATAGATAGATATATAGATAGATATATAGATAGATAGATAGATAGATAGATAGATAGATAGATAGAGAGAGAGAGAGAGAGAGAGAGAGAGAGAGAGAGAAGATCAGTGGAAAAAATAACTATTAAAAACTACATGGAAAAAGATATTTAATGAAGGTTTTGCATTCGTATCTAATGGAATATTTTATGTAAAATTTTATTTCTTGACCAGGTGTAGGAATTATTGGTGGTAATGCACATGCAATGGAATATTTTCTAAAAAACACAGCTACATAGGAAATATTAAAGATTAACCACAATATACATAAGTTGACCCATTTCTAAGCCCATTATAATTCCAACCTACAAAAGCTATCGAGAATATAAATCCTACTTCAGGAATTTAAAGCCTGTTCATACAATGTATAAGATCCTAGAGTCCCTCCACCCATAGCTAACTCATTGTGAGTTGAATACTTCAACTTTAGTATGGTATCAGACAAGCAATTCATGGTCCAAAAACCCAATAATCCACATCAACCAAGATAATTGTCTACATGTTTGACAAGTCATGTCACTCGTGAGGGAGCGTCTTGGGAATAAAGTTCCACATCAAGAAATTAAAGCCTCTCCATACAATATATAACATCAGTGTCCCTTGATCCATAACCAATTGGTTATGGGTTAAATACTCCATGACATTATATATAGTATCTCAAGGCATCAACTTCCCAATGTGGGATTTATACTCTCAAAATAAGCCTCACATGTTGTGACTTGATTACTCTCGTCTGATGAATTCCTCTAATACTCGATTTCTCATGCACAACCTCGGGAAACAAATCGAGTCTGAGCACTAACAAAGTGTAAAAAATGGTTTTCAATTTCATGATCCGAGGGAGTCTGATTAGATTTTTGTAGTCAATCAGATTCAATTCAACAGGCCTCTCATGAAATCCATGAGAGGTATATCTAACCATCAAGATGCAACCTCACAACACAGGAAACTAGAAAAGTTTGGGGATTTGTTAAAATTCAAGGATTGCTAAGATTAAGAAATTTAAACTTCTTTGGAAACTTCTTAATATAGAGTACAAGCAATGTAAATATAGTGTCTATTTAAATAAATAAACGATGGTAAATAATGAAGTATGGTACATTACACATATGTCATATACCATGTAAACTTGTTAGATTCCATATATATCATATACACATGTAAACTCAATAGGTAACAAATCTAACAAGACTTAATTATAATGAATTCAGAGAAGAAATACACATACAAATATAAAGACGATGACCTGAATGTGCGGTGAACCACGTCATAAGGGGGGAGAGAGAGAGGTTTTTGCAATCACGAGATAATCTTAAGAATGATTTACCGATGGGAGAGGATAAAAGGAATAGTGTATCCTTCACCCCCTTGTGATGTATTGCAATCCATTAAAATGGGCATGAGCCAGATCACTATTCCCATATTGAGAGGTATGCTGGGTAATCATTATTACATCCTTTTGTCTTACATCATCATCATAAACTAGATGGATCCCACACTTTTTCAGGACAATATATTTTTTACTAAAATGATCAACAAAAATCTCAATTTGACACCAATCATTTGGGTTATTCGTCTCCTCCTCAAACAAAGATCCATCGATATTGAAGCCCCCATATTCTGTTTTTTGAGCCAGTTTGGAATTTATTGTCCTAGAAGATAAATATGAAATTCACCTTCTATAAATATGATTCCTCCATATGCCATGATAATCAAGTAGTTGAATCAGTAAATTATGAACACAAATATATATGCGCACACAAGCACGCGCATGTACGCACACACACACACACACATATATATATATACACACACACACACACACACACACACACACACACAGAGAGAGAGAGAAAGAGAGAGAGAGAGAGAGAGAACCTGAAGAGGATGTTGCCACAATAAACTCAACAAATTGTTACGTTATCCATCCTCAAGAAATTGGAAGCAATTAGTGAATGAGACTCTGTACGATTTTCCGTTCATAGTCGTTAGATCCCCAAAGCTTCTTAATGATGTACAGTCATATGCAAACAATTTAGTTATACTTGATATAAGCTATGGCAATGTTTCGAGCATATTTCGACCTACCAACTCTAGACTTTTAAGCTGAGGAAGTTAATTGAGGCTTGTAGCTAGAATGATGGTAAAAAAATTTCTTCCCAGATTTAACTCGTCCAAAGAGGACAAACACCCAAGATCACTTAGGAGTGCTCCACCTAACAGATTGCAATCACTGAGATCTGTTGTTCTTAACAAAAATAAACATGATACAAAGGGCAACGCTAAATTCATGGAACTTTGGGGTTTTCTCTGAACTAGCCATGATAGAATAGGTGAAGTCCCTAATTGAGACGTTGTTCCTTTACATCCATTGAAGGATAATACCTTCGGATTTTTCAAAAGTTCAATGGATAATGGTGTTCTTGTAATAGAAGTTCGATCTCCATGAAGCTCTAATAAACATTCCAAATTTCCCAGATCCTCAGGTAATTTGCCAAGTTTTGAGTAGTTGGAGAGAATAAGAGCTTTCAGAGGTTTTCAACATACAAATTTTACTGGGAAGACTTGTCATATTTTTGCAGTAGCTTAAATTAATCAAAACAAGGTTGTTTTGGTGTTCAATTGATGAGGGAGGCTCTCTTATAGCAGTTCCTTCCAAGTAGAACTCCAATAAATGTTCCATATTCTCCGAGATTTCAGGGAATTTTTCTATTTTTAAGCACCTAGAGAGAATGAAATCTCAAGATATTCCAAGTGAATAATTTTTGGGAGTCTTCTAAGACTCTCACAACCTTTAAAATTTATGAAAACAAGATTTTTGGGAAGTCTAATAGATGGGTGAACCTCTACCAAACTTGTACACCCTTCAAGAATCAGCCTCTCAAGATTTGGGATACCTCTTATCTCTAGGGTCCTGATTAGCTTTTGGGAATGACTAAGGTTGATGTAATTCAATTTGTCAAGAATCTATGTTAAGAAGAAACCATCATTAGAATATGATAGATATATCGTCTTCCCTCAAAATGACTGTACACTCAACATAGGAAGCATATGCATACATATTCACATATAAGTATGATAATAATACCTTTTTACCCTTCAAAAGTGGTACAATGCGGCTGTAACATGTTTTAAGTCCAATAATCTTCTCTGCCTGAAAACTTGGTGGCAAAGATTTTGAAAGGAATTCATGCCAACTAAGCCACTGTAGCTCATCGGGAAGATAGGACCTCGAGGAATGCACACATTGTGTATTTTGAGTAGTCTTAGTTTGTTTATATTTGTGAAAACTTCACTTCTAACATTGATGTCTTCTGGTTTTGACAAATCCAACAATATGTCTTTAATTTTTTGTGTCCCCCACCAACCAAGAGCACAAAATATAAGTAAAAGAAATAAATATCAAATTTTACAAAAAATGGAAGATTAACACTCGTGCTTTAATGAATTCTCACCATGCTTCTTGTTAATACAAGTATAATATCTTTGCATATCCACAGCCTACTACGCTTCCCAGGCTCTTCCGGAGAACTCTGATGAACAATACACTAACCCATTTCTTGTATCAATTGATGAATCCAAATCCTATTTCTCAAAAACAAAATTATTGGTTTTTCAATTAGAACACTTATACTAATATCTTGGTAGAAGCCAAACTTGTCAAGGATTCTTGTTATGGAATATTTCTTCTTCCGTTCAAAGAAACATGCAATATCTAGGAATATTTTTCTTTTATTTATTATTTAAACCATCAAAACCTATTTTAAGTTTTTTGAGAATTTCATCTTGTAGTCCTTCTTTGATTAGTTTATCGAATACACTTCTCCACTTATCCATGTCTTTACCATACAGAAAGGAGCCTAAAACTCTAATAGCTAAAGTGCATGGATTTTCTTAAAGGCCTTCCAACTAAAGAGTTGAATAGCTTCATCACCGTTTAACACATTTACCTTGTGTATTATATCCATTCCATGCCCAACAAGAAAGTGTTTGCTATGATAATTCTACTCACCAAACCATTCGTGTTTCCTAGCTAAAGCATCAAGTTGGTCAAGATTATTAACATCGTCAATAACAACAAGAACCCTTTTATAGCATAGCCTTCTTCTCATCATATTGATTCCATTGTAAACATTGTTTATTTTTAAATTCTTCAGCATTGGGGTTTCAGAAATAAGAGTTCCTTGTAAATGTTCAAGACCATGTTTCTTTGAAGTTTCCCTAACTTAATAAAGAAAACTTCCACCTTCGAACTGATTAGAGATTCTATCAAAAATTGATCTTGCAATAGTTGTCTTCCCTATTCCACTCGAGCCCCATATCCCACCGATGCGAACGTCATCGGAGCCGGTACCTAACAATGAATTCACTTTTATTATACGGGACTCTATTCAAACTAGATTCTCGACATCACATGGGAACGAATCACCCAATTTACTCAAAATCTCTTCAACAATTTGTTGGATACATTTTGATTCATGCCAATAGTTAAAAATGATGCGTTAGTAATAATAATAAAAATGAGAAATATAGATACGATTTTGTTTGTTTACTTTTGCTTATTGGAACATTCCGAAAAATTTGTAAATAGGATGTGTGGCATTCTCAGACTTTATATGTTTATCTCATCTTCTTATGATGACCCAACTCTCGCAACTCTGACATCCCGCTTATTTTAATCTCGGTTGATCAATTCTTTATCAAAATAAAACAAAATTCTCATAATGGATCATTCTCATCATCACTGTCAAAAACCAAATTAATTACTAATAACTTATTAGGCCCGGTGTAAAATTTTCAACTTTCTAATAATTTTAATTTCTACACACAAAATCCAACCACATAATAATAAAAGCAATAAAAGAATAAAACAATTAGGCCTGTCAACGTATCGCATTTTAACCGAATTCGAATCCGATCCATTTACACGGAGTTGGATCACGCCTGAAATCCGATTATCCGATTACCCGTTTATTAAATGGAGCGGATTTCGATTCATATAATCCGATCTGTTAATAATCTGATTCGATTAATATATATCTATATATATAATATTTTTAATTAATATATATATATATATATATATATATATATTGTATTTAGAAATTTATTAATATTTTAAATATATATTTTAATAGTTATTTGTAATAGTCCTATATTGATATATATTGTATTTATTTATAATAGAAATTTATATTATAATAGTTATTTAAATATATTTTTTGGAATATATATTATAATAGTTATTTACAATATATACTGTATTTTGAAATTTATAATAGTCATTTATAATATTATAATCAGATCAGATTGAATAAACGGATTCTTAACGGATTCGGATTCGGAACCCTAATAGATAATCCATCGGATAATTGGATCGGATCCGAATTCATTTAACATAAACGGATTCAGATTTGGATTGGCCTGATCCGGTCCGAATTCGATCTGTTTACAAGCCTAAAAACAATAATCGATAACTCTCGATAAAGCACTATACAACCATAATGAATAGGTGCAAACAAAAATGCGACAAATAATATAAATGACAACAATTGGGCAACATGCCCGGATATTTTAACAGTACCTCCTATCTAGATCACAAGGATAGAAGCTCCTAAATAATCCCTGCTAACAGCTGTTGCAGCCTCGTCTGACTCGAAGGAATAATATCATCCAGGCGTCCTTATGTCTGGACACCTAAAAGGTTTTTAAAATATTTGCAAGTGGGTCAGAGCCCAAAATGTTTTGAAAATATTTAGCAAGGGTTTAAAATATTTTAACATTTAAAATATGATATTCTCCATATTTAAACTAGTGTCACACTCACATGAGATACCCCTAAAATCTCATATAACAGTCCACACCTAACGCGTGTATTTTAAACAACCTAGTTACGCTACCCCGCCCCAAACTTTTAAAGATCCATACGCTACCTCATGCCCCGCGTATATATTATTTTAAGCTTTCCTAGCTTAAGCATTATAAGCTCACTTATAATTTATCCGTTCATTATGAATAACTTTCACTATTTATACTATTCACATTTTAGTGGCATTAATCTCGTATTTAATATTATCATCTTTATATACGTATATCACATTTTTATTCCGGATTTTATACTCCCGGATGTAATAGTTTACTTTTCACTTTATTCTTTTTTTTTACGTACATATATATCTTTTTCACATCTTCATATATATATATATATATATATATATATATATATATATATATATATATATATATATATATATGTACACATATACACATCAAGTATATCGATACTTATATATCACACACTATATAAGTATAATAACCATCCCTCGGAGCTATAACTCAATGGATGCAGTCTCTAGAATGCTATCATCTTCCAGCGAAACGCACATCATCCTGGGTACCACCAGTCGCGATCTCACACCGACCTGATAAAAACATAACACAAACGTAGGGGAATCGGTCATAGTTCCTCACCAGAAAGTGACACCATATCATACCCAAGACGTATCACCTATGATAAAGAGCCACACTGCTTAAAATAACTAGACGCTACGACCTGGGGACTATACTCCACATTCATTCACTTGCCAAGAGATTCACCCACATCTCTAAATTTCCCACGATAGCACTAGAGGGGTATCTTTCACAGAAATATATCATTCACACGCACATATATCTATAATCGTATCTTATATATACTATCTCTATACCCGTATATATATATATATATATATATATATATATCATCGAATCCGTCTATTCATGCCTATCTCCCATGGCATTAGCCTATAATCCCGAACATACCAATTCGTATTAATTCATAAGTATACACGCACTTATTTTAATCCCATAAGTATTCTCTCACTTATGATACAAATATCACATTAATTTCTTCTGAATATTAGCTTATCATATCTAGCTAGTATTCTAGGTTCATCCTACTCACACATTCAGATTGCACTTATATACTATCGGCACATACATTCTATATGCATCAATGTATATATACCCGCCAAAATGATTTTCTCGAGTGTCGTTCGTCCCAAACACTCCTATAATGTATAACCCAGACCTTATTCCCACTAACCCAAGATTTATGTATCACTCATTTTATCTTTTACAGGTCCTTACTGTCTAGTTTAGGATCCCCTAATATTTATCTCCAAAAGGAATTCTTCTCCAATCCTTTTTAGTCCAAGAAAATTTTCCAAAACTAACTACCATAACCAAACCGTAACGATGGCCAGAAAAACGAATCGGTCCGGTGACCAATAAATAAATCGAACCGATGGCTCAAAAAATGAACTGGTACGGTGACCCAAACTGAACCGCTATTCATCGATTCGATGTGTTCAGTTCGGGAGTTTCATCTTCTCTAACTCCAAAATTGATGGTTTCTAAGATCACCAACCATCACTATCAACATCTACACACTTATTTTTACCCAAAACAATAATCTATTCATGGGATTCATTAATTTAACTAAGATTTAAACCCTAACTTAGTTAAAGCCTCAATTTCTCACCTTTCCAGATTTTTCACCAAAAATTCCTCCATTAATATGGATCTGGGCTCAGATTTCATATGGAGTTGTCATCACATCAATTTTTATGAAATCATCTCCAAAAATCCCATTTTAATTAAAGAATCCAAACCCAAAATCATATAGTTTTCACCAACTATAATATGAATTATAAACACACATAAATAGTTAAAGCAAGTTAAACATTTTCCTTGTTGGATAAATCCGACGACCTCGTGCTAGGATCCGCCCTAGCTTGGTCGGAGTCTCCTCTTCTTCTCCATTTTCTTTCTTTCTATTTTTTCCTTTCTTTCCTTCCATTTCTCTCTCTCTCGTGGCTTATAAGAGAGAAATAAGGGTTCTCCCCTTATTGAACCCAAAATTGACTCGTATACACAAATGTGAGTCCCTACCAGTCCAAATATTCCTCGGAACCCAAACACTATCCTCGAGTACTCTATTTTGACTATTTTAGGCCATCCAAGACCAATCTTGCACTCGAAATCCCCATTCGAATCAATTATCAAAAAATAACCTTTCTAAATCAAATACAACTCCACACGTAGTTTCCAAATAAAATATTATTACTTGTCGGTTTTCCCAACCGCGGCATGATATTAAATAATCCAACTTCAATTACTTATTGTAGTAAGTAAATATATCACAAATCAATAATAATCCAAACTCATTGATTAATATTTATCCATTCACTTTAAATGATCAACTTAATAAATTACACTTACTCATGTAATTTAAATGTCCATAAAAGTACATGGTATTACATACATCCCCCCTTACAAAGGCATTTCGTCCTCAAAATTCAGATACAACCAGTACTAAGACTCATGATCTTTAACAACACAGCATCCTCTAGTACACAAGATCAATCTCAAGATGACATAAGAGTTACTCTATTATACACCCGCTATTGGTAACCACCTGTGTAGAGGCTTAATTACTATAGCCTTAGCTTCATGGCAAGCTATTCAATTCTCTTCATACTGATATACTCTATTAGTCATAATCTCTCACCTTAATAACAATATATCACACATTGTGCTTCTACCAACGCTATTTGAATAAGACGAGCCTATACATCACTAGATATATCTCCTTAATACTATTGGAAGGTTGCACATCACTAAGTGATAACTTCCCGTATCCATCCCAACACAAAACTCCAATCCTAAGAGAAACCATAAAAACATCTGACCACCCTTGTCAGTCCTCCAAATCTCGATTCATGGTGACGTAACTCTCACAATGCTGAAAAGTCACCCTAAAACAGTTTGTGGTTACTGCCCCTCTCCACAACGGAATCACGTGTGCTATAAAAGTATTATTTATTCCCTCACCTCTAAACAACTAGAGGGGGATTAACAATGCTTCCCACGCAAAACATCAAATGGCACCTAGTCTATAATATATCGGTTGGAGTTATTACACACATCTCTAACAATCAGTAATTTCCCTTCCCAATTACCATTTTATAATACTCACCACTTTCCCAAAACAAAACGTCATCCCCACTACTTCCCAAAAATCCCTATCGGAGGTGGGGTTCAAGTATCTTATCCTAATTCACAACAATATTGGGCGAAACCTAGCACCGGTGCAATCCTTCTTTTCAAAGAATGGTTTAGGCACATTAACCTATTTCCATCTATGAGTGGTGCATCCGGAGATAATCTCACTATGTCTCACCTAACACCAATTCCCACTTATAACGTCTCACATTAAGTAGTACTTTATACTCCCATTTTTTTCCCTAGGGTATACCAAAAGTCTCGGCACGTGCACTTTATTACCACAATGCACACTTATGGGCCCTTTTTCGCATATCGAGATCAACATTCTATTTACGCACAAGCCACTCTCAACATTCAACTGAGTAAGACTCCTCTCTACTTTCACACAATATTTGGATTTTTTTCTCTTCTCAAAAGATATCCTTTTAAATGGATTCCCGTAGCCTTTCATCTCATCTCGGGTATGCTACTCTCATTGCACATATATACTTGGATCCTCCTCCTCCTCCTCCTCCTCCTCCTCCTCCTCCTCCTCCTCATCATGTGATGTTTAATCCACGATGATATTCTAGCTTTGTTTATAACTACTCCATAGTCATATATTCCACACATCTATTCCCACGTCCTCCTATCTCAGACGACTGAAAATAAAACTAACCAGGGTGCCCATACACCTATAATCCGTGGATATTTGCACAACACTGGAAACGTCACACAATTTCCTCAAAACTGGCCTCGCATTCTCGATGTGGCTATAACACACGGGTATTCTCAATCACCACATAAATCGAAATTTAATTATCCTTAACATCGTTCCACCTTTCAACTTGTGGTGAGAATAAACATTTTCAGTGCTCTCTCGCGGCACTACCGGCTCCACTGGCCTTATACTATATAATAGCTCTCAACTCAGAGTGTTTTATCTACACTTTCATTGATTAAAATTCAAAACAAAAGCCCTAGCATCCATCATCTTCTCTTTACTCACGATGTTTATCAAAGTCCATGCGTATCTCATCCCTCAATAACATCCAAATAAGGGACTTTCCCCCAAATGCACTATCAATCAGCATCGATGGTAATCAAATTCCATAAACATCAAACGCATAACAAGGACTCTTAAAAATCTTATCCCCAGACATATAAATATAAAATCGCAACTACCACGTCTCTAAAGGAGTAATATCACAATGTGCCCTTCCATCACCAAGTCCTGAGCATTAAACATAATAACGAGCTAAATCTCTTTGCTCAATAGTAAACCCAATATAACCCGAATCATATCGGTAAAGTCCCTACACACCGGGTTCAAATATCTCGAGACAACTATACTCTCAGAAGTCTCCATCATAATATAATATAAATGCGAGCTCGACCCTCTTGCAGGTGAGACATCGCCAAAACAACACATCCTACCCTGGAACAGTGAACACGATAGCCTTGCAATAACAACCCACTATTGGTCTAACCATTTATATCAAGTTTATACTCAGGATAATATCATACTCGTTTAACACATCACTAGAATGAGTAATTTTAATAAAGTATATTCTCGCTGACTACACTCACTTCCCTGCGAATGAAACAAAAGATAACCCCATTATACCACGGTAAATATATAAACATAATAATAATGTTATTGATATAACCACTAAACTCGTCTCATATGAGAATCTAGTGCTAGTTAAAATATCATGACTCGCTTGTGTCATAATAAGCATACCTCAATCACCCAAGGATAAAACTTAGATTTCTACCTTGCCAAATCACCCTGGCTATTCAAAAGGTTCCTGGACATAACATGCCTATTCAAACTAAGCTAAAAATTATCATAATCATTTCCCCTGCTAGGCACCATACTCTTGTCCCTTTTACTCGCTTTGGGAAAAATTCAATGCACATGGTCCTTTTCTCCACGAGAAAATATCTTTATATAATCCCCTATTTCTAGTCATTCTGACTATATTAGGGTTGTCCTTCTCTCGGACCCTGGTAGTCTCGAACCTATTGGCTAACCCTGTTGTTACCTTAGCTCTACTGGACTTAAGGAACACACTATTGGCTTTACCAGTACCGACTTAATCCACCGTCACTCAGTAGGAATTCAGCTATCTGAATCATTTAAATGGTTCCCTGATGGGTTTCCCTGTGCGGTGTTTCTCTAGCACCGTTAAATTCAGTCTTACCCCCTAACTAAATCCTCCAATTGTTTTATCACCATTCACAAAGAAGTGTTATTATCATCGCCGTTAAAAGAATGACATTGTCGACATCTGCATCGTTCATCCAGTGATTTAATTTGGAGAGCGGGTGATCAGTGAACTCATTGTCTATCAAAAGATTTATTAAAGAGAGTATCTTGGATCAAACATTCCTTTATTGTAAAAAAATCAAATTCAGAATGCCCTGTGCAACTTCCTATTAATTATAAAACGCAATTCATAAAAGATAGTTGAACACCCACCAAAGCTTTTGTAATACACCCCAAGGAATCATTCCAAATGTGAATTCAAAGTCAAAAATATAGGCTAACATTATTCAATAATTAACATTTCACAAAACATTAAAACATTAATTAACATATCAATTACATACATTCATGGTTTCACTTAACATACTGACTTAATTCCATCCCTTATGAATCAGGTCAAAAGGGCCCATTCACAAGCAGTAATGCCGCTACTTTATGTGTGAGGAACACCTCTAATTAATTAAAAGGTCATAGTGGTTACATTCAAATATACCACCACTTCATTATTATAGTCTCAATGAGGAGGAAATATAAATTTATGCATATAAATTTACGTACTTGAAACATAACTTAAAGTTGAATTTATTTTTGAACAGAAATTAAAGTTGAATATGTATTTGAACATATATGTGTGAAATAAAGTAAAAAGTCAAACATAAATATATGTATCTGAACAGAAATATAAAACAAAAATAAAAATACATGTATGATGTATCTCGAGCACCAATAGTATGCTAAAGAACACGACGCTCATTAATTCCAGATTTGTGTTTGATGTGTTTCTGCAATTTGAGGTACTTTTTTAATGATCAATTATTTATGTTTATTGGAATATTGAATTTTATATATTATATATTTGTTTATTTGTTTGATTGAAGAGTAATCAAAGTTGATTATACGTTTTAACATAGACAAAATATGAGTAGAAATGAACATAAACAAAAAATATACATACACAAATAGAAGTCATAAAGTTAAAAACGTATTTGAATATAATTCAGATACAAATAAAACTAATTTCATATGTGATTCTCAAGTCGAATATAATAAAACTGAATATATGTTTGAACATAGACTAAAAGGTTAAAGATAAAATTATATTTGATCAGAAACTAAAATATCAATAGATTATTTACATGCCTGGTCATATATACATATTAATTGCTAAAGACGAAGTTTAGTTATATATGTAACACATATATGGAACCTTTGATAATTAGATATATGATGGGCACACTAAAAATCTTAGAAAGATACGTAGATGTTGGTTAGTTTGGTTTTAGTCCCTTTTTTCTTTTCCCACATCGTTGGCTAAAGCGCAATCATTGATCTTACTTTATTTGAACTGCAGACCAAACCAATGTTGACTCTATCTGTTTGTTTTCCTCATAATCGTAGATATGAGTAGAGATTACAAGCGAGAAGAAATTTAATTTGAAACATGCATCAATAATTTCGAATTTATCTTACCCCTATTAATCCCAAATGGAGAAGTTCAGAATTTGATTTGTAATCAAAAGAATTAGGGTCCATTTACATGTAATGGTTTTCAATCACACTTTCTAAAGCTACCGTATAACTAAAGAAAAAGAGAAAAAAAAAACATATGTAGTTTAAGGCTAGAACGGACGTTGAGATATCAATCCAAGTTCATAACACGTACACATGCACACGCACACATACAAAGATAACGAGAGAGTACTTTATAACATTGTTACCATTTTCCAGGTGGAAGCACACACAAAGATTCAATGCATTACAAGAACGTATTGAATATAAAGACAATAAGATTCATTGCACCTCGATGAAAACACCATTCTAGTCTATGATATTAATATTTCAGTTGTGGAGTTGTAATTTATCATGATCTCATCCCGAAATGCTATTTCCCATTGTGAGTTCCTTTATATTCTAATAAACAAGTCGGTGGTAAAAAAAACAAGTATGAGGGAAATCCCTACTAGTCTACTCAGATATCGCACAAATGCCCAAGTACGACTCTTTCTCAGATTTCAATTGAGATAGAGTGTTCACATGAGGAGATTAAAACTCTCATTATAAGGCCAGTTGTAAGCCATTTCTCTTAATATTGGGTCTGACACCTTCGAAAATCTTAATGAGCCAGAATCCAATTGACATGTTAATATAGGAACCAAATAAATCCTTAAAATCGTATTAAAACATAAAGTTCTAGGAAAAAAGACAAAGAAATTAGAACATAAACTGATCAACATAAATTGATCAACATATACTGATCCAGGTACCAATGAAGATGGGAAACATAAACTAGTCAACATAAATTGAAGTTGAGCAACATAAAATGATCAGTTTTCTATCAGAGCAAGAAGTGGACTTTGTAACTAATTCATGCCTTAACAATTTAAAGAAGACTATGGGAAATAATATGAAAGATAAGAATGGATTTGTTACCGTCCTTTCAAACTCTAGAAAGAAGAAGCTAAAAGGTAAAGTTAGGAAGGAGTTGCAAACTTCAAAAAGTTATAATTTTAGGAGTGGACGTGAATCCTGTCATAAATGAAGTTGTTTTATGGGAACATTAGCGGATTGGGAAATCCTCATTAAAAAAAATGCTCAATTCTTGGTATGTCCAATATAAACATGATTTTATATGTGTTGTTAAGCTAAAAATTTTCTTTTTTGAAGACTTGATGAAATTTCTCACTTCTATGGGAATAGTTTTCTGGCTTCCACTAGTAGGGATGGTTTAATACCAAACCAATGGATTTTTTATTCTACTAAGCATAAGTGTCCTACCGTTATAAAAACTGCATCCCAACATGTTGCTTTCTTAGCTACTATAAATGGTTTATGTTCTTCATTTTCCATTATTTATGCCTCCATGGATTAAACTACATGTTTAGTTCAATTGAAAGACTTCTTAAACTACTTATTTACTTCAAATGAAGGAGTTTTTAAACTGCTTCTTTAGTTCAAATGAAATAAACAAAATTCATTATTATTTTGTGTTTAATATTATAGTTATTATTGATATGGAAAACTAAAGCTATAGTCTTATTTTATTACAAATATAAATTGGGAAAGCCGAAGTCCTTAAAGCTTATATAGAAACGATTGGGGCACAATGCATAGCATTCGAAAAAAGAAAACCCCCTAAATTCTTTTTGGATTACCATTGGGGTTCAAAAAAACTAATACTCAACATAAAGGAAATAAGGAAAATGTCCATGTTATATCAAATAGATGACATAAAATGGATCACAAATATCATTTACAAAAATGAAAAAAAACAAGCAATGTCTAAAGGGAATTGAAGCGTTATATCTTCAGTAGTCCAATGTAGTGATATGCACAGTAGAATACTCCCCTGCTCCCTCCTTGTGCATGTGTTTCCATCGATACTCTCAATTGAATTAAGAATCATGTCTAAAACTCATC
Organism: Sambucus nigra; assembly: GCA_949130495.1. Classification (NCBI taxonomy): domain Eukaryota; kingdom Viridiplantae; phylum Streptophyta; class Magnoliopsida; order Dipsacales; family Adoxaceae; genus Sambucus; species Sambucus nigra. Next base: position 503,022,228 of record OX422221.1, on the reverse strand, counting down.
ATGACGCCTCTATGGTGTGAACTGATGACTCATCTACTACTCTTTCACTCATAGTTTGAATATGTAGTTTTCTTAACCAAACATGTCCCTTCCGCATAGCTATGAAATCCTTGAGGTGTAGACCACCATTACCTTTACAATTCTTAATAATCTCGTCCGATTTTTAATAACACGTTTGCCACTGAATTCCTTTCTCAATAAAGAGGAGATCCTCTAAAGTTCATTGAACTTTAGTCAATTAATCCACTGATTCTATAGCATCCAAGGTGGATATTATTGACGAGAACATAAACAAGCAAGGACATCCGTTGAATCAACATCGACCCAGAAATTTCTCGATCAATATTCCTATAAACTCAGATATGTTTTGACAAACGATACCTCTAACAAACCCTTTTGTATTTTCTAAAATCACCTACAAAAGAGGATAATCATGTATTAACAAAAAATAAAACATTAGTACTTATTATTATGCACTCTACTAACAACGTTTCCCACATTAGTTCGTATGATCCTGAGTAACTTCAGTATAATTCTTTTTTATCCCTGTAGGAGGGGCTTAATGATAAGCCTCTCATTTAATTATTAAATGAGGTTAAAGATGACTAATATTGATAAAATTCAATGTGTTTATGCTACTGAGGTATTATTATGCGCGTCCAGCATATAATGCGTATTTGTGTATTATTTATGAATTAACTAGACAATATTCTAGTATTGAGGGTTTGATATAGCTTATGGGACACATGTCACTTAAAATAGGACAGGTGTCACCACTAGTTATTTGACATGAGGAGAACCACTTGAGTGTAATTTTTCAATAAATAAGCCTCAACCCCATAATTTTGGAGAGAGCTTCTAAGAAGTAGAAGAGTCGTTTTCTTGTCTTATAAAGTTTTAGAGAGTTTGAGAAAATAGTTTTGGAAACGAGTTTTGAGATGAGTTTCAACACCTCCTACCTCTCCGAAAATACACCACAATGAGTTTTTTGGCAAATAGTACGAACCCACGAACTACGCTGACTTTGATTCTGAGTATAACAGATACGTAGGCGCAACCTAAGTTTCTCAAGTCAAACACGTACAAAAATTGGGTATTTATCCATATTAGACTCCCCTCTTACATTTGGTGACTCCGCTAGCGAGGTATTCACAATTTTTATCGTGTAACGCCTCATTCGTTCTTGAAAAATGGTGGAAATGAAGGAAAGGGGTTGAGAAATCATTGTAACGGAAAATACTCAACTCAACCCACACTTGTCAGCATTATTTTACATTATTTCAGATAAGTCTTTACCATCTTCTGAATTTTAATGCTCCTTTAGATTTATTATAGAAATTTCAGCATGAGATGCTTATTTCATACATATGATTAGTCAAAATGAGATAAGATATCTGAGAACCACTGTATTTTGATATGAGCACAAATCTTTTAGTAATCTAAAATTAGTGCCTTATCGAATATCTGGAGCAAACTTACCATTGCATTTCTTTGACTGATCATCTTGATATATATATATATGTATGTATACATTCGGAGCATTTCATAAGTATCACTGTAGTTCACTATTTATTATGGATGCAGAGCTTGGTCTTATTTTCGATAAAAATGCATATTTGATTATGAAATTGTGTAAAGATTGTTTTCTAGAGTAACACCTTTTTATGACAGGAGTTAGTACAAATAAAAAAGAAGGGCTGTCATGAATAGATATTTCTTGAAAAATTCAATGATGGACCTCGATTAAATTAATTGGCTGACTGTACTCTTGTAAACAAAGTTGACGAAAGTAGGAAGTCACTGGAAAAAAGTAAGTAAGCCACATGGAAAATGATGAGCGTTTGAAATAACAAAGTGTAAGTTGGAAATCTTTACACTATTACATTAATATATTAAGATATTTTCAAAATGGCATTCTTGTACAGTACATTAACAGATGAGGCCACATTAGTAGGACCTGTGTAGCTGTCACAGATTGATTAAAAAATGTGTAGTACAGTTCTCGATAAATCTTTATAACTTTAGTACAACAGTAGAAAAGGTCTGACATAATAGATTTCTTTTTTCATATTTAAAATATTTGAGATTTCCTAGCATGTGGCACTTTCAGCAATAATACACTATTTAATAAAGATAAATCTTTGAGATTTATGCTATTTGAGCAATATTATCGCGAGTCATTTATACATTTTTGGATCAAAACTGAGGAACCTTTAAGATTTCCCATATCCTTGCTTCGGAGAACCTTAACTCCGGTAGAAATTGACGGAGCCTTTCTCTGATGAACCTCTTCTCGATGAAGCTCGAATTGGACCGTAGACCCTGTTAGAAGAAACTCACTCAAAGAAACTCAAAAATCTATTCACCATATGAGCTACCCACCTCAGATTTAACTGGGAACAAATTGAGTTATCATCAATAAACTCACCATAAAGTTTACAAATTGACCCACCACTGAGGTATGAAACCGATTGAGCATATATGGGTCCAGGCCAATGAGCCATAAGTTAAAGTAGAATCACCTCAAATGGGTACAAACCAGTCACCATTCGAAACAGCTTGAACAAACAGATTCAACCCATAACCAACGGATCTTTGCTCCGATGAATCTCTTTCCTATGAAGCTCGAACTGAATCGTAATAAATTTTTAAAGAAACGCAAAATTCAGTGACCTTCTGGGATTCAAAATCCGTTCAACCTTATCTTATGCAATATAAGATTTGAACTTTAATGGAGCAGGAAGACAGAGAAAGAGAGTCACCACAGAAGCACTAGGTAGTATGAACGAACCATGGGGTTTTTGAAATTTGATGAAGCTTTAAAAAAAAAGATCTGTTGGGTACAAAATAGGGAGCCTACGTCAAGGAATGAGATCCCTCGTGTTTTGGCTTTATTTATTCTTTTCATTTCATGAAGAGGCGTTGCCCAACTTACACGGGCGGGAGTTTAAAACAAACCCATGCGCTAAACTCACGTGTCAAATCAAAAATCCATTAGCAGCCAGATAACATTTGGATTTACGAGTTTCCTCGGATATAACACCTGTTGAAACGAAATTGGTGTCTCAAAAAAAAATATTTATGAGTATATTTAAAAAAATGAGTGTTACTAAGCTATTTATGGAATAGTTAAATGGTTAAAATATAATTATGATATCATTGATTAAATGAGGTTATTTTATATTTAATATGATATTTATACATTATATATATAGAGAGGTATATTTACCCGTAGTTTTAACAACACAGTATTATACCAAGTATCGATTGGATTATGAATAAACTACTATTGAATTAGATTCTTCGAAAATAATCAAATTGACAAGGAATGTTATTTTTAATGTCAATTAAGGAGGGTGTTATTCATTATCAATTATAAGTACTGTTGTGGCATGTGATTTGAATAAAATAAACGCTAGAATAATATCAAAAAGACATGCATGGATTCCACATTTGAAAATTGATGTCTTTATCATGCTTATTGGGGAATTGTATATATTGTTTCTTGGTCTTCCTCGAAACATACTTGTGCATGTTTATTGAGAAATATAAATTACCTCATGTGGTTATTATGTTCATGGAACGTTTTCTTTCAACATAATATATTATTATACCTTAAAAAATTGACAAGTTTTATTTAATGATTTTAGATATATACAAACATGGTTTATCCTTCTGGCACCTGTATACGGGTTGAATGACGTCACCTGAGATATAACTATTTTGGTTTTCTAGTATGATATTTGGCATGATATATCTATATGCTATGCTAAAACATAAAGCTAAAAATTAGTTAGAGGGAGCGTAATGAACCTTCATTTAATTGACAAGATTTTATAAAACATTTTGTAAATGTTATTTTATTGTTTAAGATCATGTTGAACATGACTAATATATTATGAAACAGCTTGAGTATGTTTTATAATTCACAATTCACAATTCACCTTGATATTTTACACACTCTTTAGTTTGATCGGACGTATTCTTAAACCACATTAAATTGTGTGCGATAAACCTACTCGTATGGGTTTTTATGATTCACTATAAAAATATCCCCTGACTTTATTTAAATTTTATTTCATTACATCAAATAAAAAATAAAGGGGGCATGATGAGAATTATACTTCAATATTTCCTGAGTTTTTGCTAACCATTTACAATGTGATCTTATTGTATCGGCAATATATTATTTTACAGAGGCTTCTAAATGAGCAGATATTGAGCGATGCTAACATGAAGCCATTATTCAAAGATATGATAGTTTGCGATCTACCCCATACAATGTAATGATTAGGTTTCTTTCATTTTTTCGGGTGGGCACTGTAAATGATATACGTAATTTATTTTATTTTATCTTGAGATAAAGATCAAATAAATGGGTCAAATGGATATTATGATGTAATGTAGCTTGTTGTTTAAAGCTTCTTCAACATTATCCATGACAAGATTAGATTGATGAACCTTTAGAATACAATAAACGTCCAAGAAGGCCATTACAAAATCTTCTTCAACTTCTTTCGCAAAGAATTCAGAAAGAATAAATAATTGTCACTCAGCGATTGACAAAGTTGTAATCATCCTTTAGATATGGCATCATATTACATGAACTTTGTGATTATTGTGGTAAGTCTTATTCAGAAGTGTATTATATTCGAAACAAAAAAACCTGATAAAATTGGTAAGTGGTTGAACCACGGTCGTTGTGACTTGATTCGTCCAAAGAAGTTGGTCATTGATACAAACAGACGAAGGACCACACTCAGCTTATCATTCGAAAGGTATGGGATCCCATCCTGAAAAGTGATACAGAAGAATGAGTTTACAGAAATATCTTGACAAGCGGTTTTCATTGTTAAGTCACTATTATTGGTGGAGTTTGACGAAAAATCTTAACAAGTGGTTGTCATTGTTTAGTCACCATTTTGGGTGTCACCGTTATTGGTGGAGTTTTACAAAAATTCTTAATAAGTGGTTTTCATTGTTAAGTCATCGTTATTGGTGGAGTTTAATGAAATTTTTTAACAAGTGGTTGTCATTGTTAAGTCACCGTTATGGGTGTCACTAATATTGGTGGAGTTTTACAAAAATCTTAACAAGTGGTTTTCATTGTTAAGTCACCGTTACTAGTGGAGTTTGACGAAAAATCTTAACAAGTGGTTTTCATTGTTAAGTCGCCGTTATGGGTGTCACCGTTATTGGTCGAGTTTTACAAAAATCTTAACAAATGGTTTTCATTGTTAAGTCACCGTTACTGGTGGAGTTTGAAGAAAAATATTAAACAAGTGGTTGTCATTGTTAAGTCACTGTTATGGGTGTCACCTTTATTGGTCGAATTTTACCAAAATCTTAACAGTTGATTTTCATTATTAAGTCACCGTTATTGGTGGAGTTTAAGGAAAATCCTTAACAAGTGTTTGTCATTGTTAAGTCACCATTATGGGTGTCACCATTATTCGTGGCCTTTTACAAAAAATCTTAGTGAGTTGTTTTTATTGTTAAGTCACCGTTACTGGTGGAGTTTGACAAAAAATCTTAACAAGTGGTTGTCATAGTTAAGTCACCGTAATGGGCATCACCATTATTGGTGGAGTTTTACAAAAATCTTAGCAAGTGGTTTTCATTCTTAAGTCACTGTTACTAGTGGAGTTTGATGTAAAATCTTAACAAGTGGTTGTCATTGTTAAGTCACCGTTATGGGTGTCACCATTATTGGTGGAGTTTTATAAAAATCTAAATAAGTGGTTTTATTTGTTAAATCACCTCTAAAGGTGGAGTTTCCTAAAAATCTTAACAAGTGTGTTGTCGTTGTTAAGTCACCACTAACGCTGGAGTTTGCAAAAATATTAACAAGTGTGTTTTCACTATTAAGTCACCTCTAACGGTGAAGTTGTGTTTTAATGGTTAAGTCACTTATAACGGGCAAGTTTGGGAAACCTTAACAAGTTTGTTTTCATTGTTAAGTCACCTCGTAGGTGTGAGTTTGCGAAAAACCTTAACAAAAGGTTTTTATTATTCAGGAGTCACATTTTACTTTTTAAATCTTCGTTCTAGCATGCATAAGGACATGACTTATGCAAAAGAATGAGAAGGCAGAAGGTACCCCAATATCAGGATAAGGAATAATAACTTCAATAACCCCATGGGAGAGTTAATAATTTGCGCATGCATGAGAAACCTCATCATGATCTATACAAGTAAAAAACATATGCACGCACAAAAAGATTAAAAGAAAATGAGAAAGTCGTTATTATGTAAACCGTAATAATACTTCCACCAAGCTTGGTTGATAATAATGAAACTGAATAACATAGTAGTTATTATGGAACCAGAATATACTTCTAAATAGATTTGTTGAGAATAATGAAAGGTAATGATGAAGTAGTTATCATGTGTCCATGATAATACTTTTTACCAAAGCAGAGTTACAAACAATCCCATATTAAACTCCCCTCTTATAATCCTAACTTATGCCAAATGGACAAATTGGGCATTGTATTATAAATGTGGTATGTGAAGATACATAATATATAACTCATCTAAACATTAAGGAAAGATATACAATAGTGATGGTGTTCATCCCGGAAAATTGATGGATTCATGGTTCTTCACATTAGATCAAGACAACCAAGTACTGTTGTTATCTAGAGTTGCATCAATTAAGAACTAAATTTGAGCTTACGATATTTTTACCAAAGATTAAACAAAGATTTTTTCCACAAGTTACTGTTTACTTAAAAAATATTTGTACTCTTCTTCCCAGTATGCATATTGAATTAGAATTTAGAGATTAGGCAAGCAATGGATTTTTTTTTCGTTTGCATAACTCACATGTTGATGGTACTCTAAAACCATTAGCTTGTAGCTTATCTTTGGTATGGATTCTCTCATGGATTAGCCTCTAAGTAAAAACGAAATTCAGGGTGAGATAGACATTTGTCATTTGCCTCAAAATAATGCTTTACAACTGCCAAGATCATTCAGGAAATTAAATGCATCCTTATAAGAAAATTTCCTACTGTGAAATATGGACAAAGAAGTGTTTCCTTACTACTTTCACCAAAAAATTAGCCTCTGGAGTAAAATCAGTGAGAGTAGGAAATTTAATAACATCATTTATTGGGAATACCTAACTACAAAAATAATTGGAGTAAGAAGCCAATTTTTTATCGAAAGGTTAATTAATGTACCATTACCCACAACCCACTCAGCATGTAATTCAATGATATTGTATAGTTGACTATAATATTAAAAAATATAACTAATCTTGTAAGAATCATTCCCCTTCACAGGAATAAATCTCTTTTTACAAAATCTAGACAAAAAAAAGTCTATTTGAAGTCTATTCCACGCTTGCTTCAAAATAACTTCTTAATTAAGTGTTAGTAGATATCTAATTCTGAACCATACATTATCCATTGTGCACAAGTGCTTCCCTGAATCTACTACTAGTTTGGAGGTAGTACGATTGACCTTATGAAGTTCATTATCAAATTTATGTACACCTCACCAATAATTTATGCCATTTGTAAATCATAAAATTATAGAGAATTTTAATAATGACAATGCAACACCCCGCCTAATTAAATACCGTGTGATCAGTCCTTTATTATATTAAAAATCAAGCTGAACGGTGTGGTTCATTCTTAGCATCACTGTCGAAAACAATATTTTCGTTTTAGTCACCCTAAATAATTATGCTAAGTGTCAAAACAATTTAAATAATTTTATTTATTTAATTTCCGTTGTAAAAACCTTTTAAGCATAAACTAATTTATGAATAATACAAACGATAAAGATACCAATCATCCAACGAAACATGTCAACTAGATTACTCATATCCAAATAAATAACCACTACCACTAACAATTTGATAGATCAAATAATACCAAATAAAGACAAAATACTGAAATGATAGAAGTGTATGCAAACCCTAACAAGTCTAAAAAAGAGTCTTGAAATGGGTGACACATGCCCTAACTAAAAGAACTAAATAGAAATCTGAGGAGCCAAAGGAGGAAGCGTTTACTGCAATGACCTGCAACTCCCACACAAGCTGCAGTACGTATAGTCAAATGAATCTACACATGATGCCCTGTGGCTGAGCACTTGTAAAATATATATGTATATATATAAAAGAAGGAAAAATGACAGGAAACAGGTCAGAGCCCGAGTGTAAAACAGTTTTAAAAACCATTTAGCAAGTATTTAAAATCCTTACGAGCTAATATGACAACCATCTTAGTACACGACACTCTCTTGAGAATTCTCACCTCTCATCTAGTCTGCACGCCTACCGTACTATTAAATAACTCATAAGTCTAACTCAATAATACTCCAATAAGCTCTGATTTGCAAGATCATAAGTCTATGATTAAATTAAGATAAAATCTTCTTAAAGGTTATTTAAGTCAATTATGTATTTCTCATTACTGCTGCGAAGTTTCAAACACTTACTATAATTGGGATCATTTTTTCGATTACTTATCTACTTATACGCGCAGTAGAAGGATCTCAAGTATAGGTATATATATTAATCACTCATTCAATATATATTCTAATCGGCACCCCAAATAAAATCTATGGTGCTTGCATACTCTGCTATCATGTCCCCGTATACCTCGTATAAGGGAAATACTAGTTTGGAATCACTCTCGAACTGTATTAACACAATACACACAAAATGTAGGCGAAGCATAGTTCCAAGACACTAAGAGGTCAGGACATACCATCATATCTCTTAGGACTGTCTGACTATCATTCTCAGATAGCGTGTACCAAGGAATCCTATGTTCTAGGGTACGAGTCAATATCCCCCATAAAGGTCCCATCGAGATAAGACTGTCCTGATGCGGCAACCTCCGTGATAGCAAGTAGCGCGGGTATGATTATACACAAATATATATAATATATATAATATATACACAAGCACTCGGTTATATATATAAATATTCACATCTTTCAATTAGATTTGCTCATGACCTATAACAACATTTTAACCGTACATAGTACAAATTACCAAATTCTCACGCATAATGAACTCCTCTCCTTTTATTCTCAATTATAACCATTTCATAATTACTTCTCGTCCCTAGAAGTGATTTCCCTTCCTAAAGGTCTATTTAGTAGGTATACCCTCACTCCCATACTGGTCTCAGTCTTTCTTTCATCTCCCAATATCTTACTTAACGTACGCACGTTTTCTCATAAATGTCATACCCTCGTTATCCTGCGATTACATCTCGTATTAAATTATATTCACCGGAAGCTACTCATACCCTACTGGTCCCCTTCCTGACCCATTATGATCTTCAAATGATATCTGAAGGCTCCTACGTATTTTAACTACATTAATTAAAAAGGGGAAAAATATTCAATTTCTAGGAGGGGTCGATCGATCGATAAAATAGGGTTGATCGCTCGACATTCTTGAATCAATCGATCGATCAGGCAATTCTTGCCCAGATTCTGCTATTCCAACCTACGGGTTTCATCACATTTCAACCTCTAAATCATGCTTAATTCATTCCAAACTCCCAAACAATTAAAACAAGAGTTATGTCAACCTATCTACATGATTTCCTACGTAAAACATGTACAAATTCATCAATGGCATGGATTCAAAGGGAAAAATTCAGTAAAATTATCAAGAACACTAGTTTTATCATAAATTCCAATATTACCAATCTTTTTCCAGACTTCTTTCTATTAAATCATTACAAATTCGAGGGTGATCCTCTACAAATGCCAAGGGTTCAAGACTACATTCGTTCCTCCCAAAACATGCGATTAAAACCTCCTAAAATAATATAACTTTTCAATAAAACATGTATTTACCAATCCTATTCTAACATAGCTGAAATATTAACTAGGAATCAGCAAGATAGATACTTGCCTTAACATTGTAGTTCCGATTACATTAAATAGACTGGTATAGGTTTGATCCCCTCGCTCCAATCTACGCTACGGTGGTGGAATCCGACACAAAGGTTGTGAGTTGGTGGTTCTCATCCTTGGAGAGGTCTTTCTCTTCTCCCCAACCTAGCCCCTATGTAACTCTGTAACTCTTAACCCTCGAGGAATCTAATTCCCATAAGATTAAAACCTATAATTTTCGTCCATAATTAAGCCTAAAAATGGGTAATTACTAAAACGCCCTCTCGGGTTATCGGTTAGGCCTAAAAATGTCCCGAGGCCCAAACTAAGCCCCCGGGTATACTTTTCTGACTATCTCGACCCTTTTGAACACGTTGATGCACTCGAAATGACTATACGGGCGACTTATAAATTGTTCACTTATTATGTAATAATTTAGTCCTGACACGACACATGCGCGTACCACCTTAATTTCCATAATTGTCAAATTATTCACTCGTGACAATTTTGAATAAATTCAATTACATATATTACTTTACTCATTAAGTAATATTCAACCAATTCCCAATAATTACTAACTCTCGTCATGCTAGTAAAAATTTAAAATAAATTCTGGATTAATATTAAATTAATTTATCTCAATTAAATTTAATAAATTCACAATTTTAAGAGCCATTAAAATACAGGGTATTACATACGTCCCACCTAATAACGGAATTTCGTCCCGAAATTTGGAAAATAAGGTATATCTACTAAAAATAAATCTGGGTATTTTTCCCGCATATCTGCCTCGCGCTGTTAAGTGGACTCCTCCACGTTATGATGCTCCCACAGGACCCGTACAAGTGGAACTACCTTCGACCTCAATCTCCTATGGCTATGGTCTAAGGATAGCCACAGTTCTCTCCTCATAAGAAGTGTCGGGATGTAAATCAATCTCCTCTATCGTTAAGTGAGTGTGGGTCATATCATCCCGCAAATGTCGTCTCAACGACGAGATGTGGAATACATCGTGAATACGGTGTAAGTGCTCTGGCAACCCTAATCTGTATCCCACCAGCCCTATTCTATCGATAAAGGGAAATGGTCCTACGTACCTCAGAGACAACTTCCCCTTCTTCTAGAATCTCATTAGTCCTTTCATAGGAGACACACGCAGTAATACTTGGTCCCCTATGCTAAACTCTTGGAAGGACCGCTGTGCATTGGTGTAACTTTTCTGCCTGTCCTAGGCTACCCGAATGTGAATCCTAATTATCTCAATCCTATCTAACGTCTCCTGAATTACCTATGGTCCGAGAAACTTGTCATCCCCCACCTCTAGCCAACAAGCGGGAGAACGACACGGTCTGCAATATAATACCTCAAATGGGTCCATGGCAATCTTGAACTAATAGGAGTTATTATAAGCGTACTCCACCAGTGGAAGATACGGATCCCAACCCCCTCCAAAATCAAGGACACACATACGTAGCATATCCTCCAGTATCTGATTAGTACGCTATGTATGTCCATCTGTCTGCGGGTGATAAGCTGAACACAATCTCAACTCTGTACCCATAGCCTCCTGAAAGCTCTCCCAGAAGTGTGGCACAAAAATATTATCTCTATTAGACACAATATCCAGGGGCACCCCAGGCAATCTGACTACCTCAGCAATAAACAACTGCGCATACGGGCTCGTAGTGTAGTTTGTCCGCACTGGTAGAAAATGAGCTACCATGGTCAACCTATCCACTATAACCCATATGGAATCATGACACTGCTGTGATGTAGGCAACCCAGTGAAAAAATCCATGGAAATGCTCTCCCATTTCCACATAGGTATCTCCAGCGGCTGAAGTAACCCTGGCGATCTCTGGTGGCCCACATTTACCATATGACAGGTAGTACATTTGGACACGAACTCCAGTAATGCCGCCTCATATCCTGGTATATTTTATCCCCTCCGGGATGTACCAAAAATCTGGACCCGTGCGAGTGATTCATTACTTCATGATGTAAATCATCTCCCTCCGGGACCACCAATCTCCCATTAAACCTCAAACTCCTATCAGAACTTACTGAATAGGACTCATCACCCTCAGCTAAGAGTCGTACAATATGATCCTAACAAAATATATTCGTTACTTGGGACTGTATCACCTTCATAACAATCTTCGGTGTGACTAACATAACGTATATAAAGGAACGAGCTATCGCGTCCTAGTGCCCCAACTCTTTCAACTTCGCTTTCCATACTTCCACTACCTCACCTACCAGCCTACGGCTTAACGTATCAGCAACCACGTTAGCCTTCCCCGGATGGTACTCTATCTCGAATTGGTAGTCTTTCACAAATTCCAGCCACCTGCGCTGACGCATGTTCAACTCCCACTGAGTGAACAAGTATTGCAATGACTTGTGGTCTATGAACAAGAGAAACTTTTCCCCCAACGGGTAATGCCTCCAAATCCATAATCAAAACACGATCGCTGCTAGATCCCGGTTATGGGTGGGGTAATTTATTTTATGAGGATTAAGCTTGCAGGAGGCATAAGCTATATCCTTCTCCTCCTGATGAAGTAATCCTCCAAGTCCCTATAGAGAGGCGCCAGTATACACCAGGTACTCCACTCCTGGCCTTGGTGAATCAAGAACTGGCGCCTAATTCAGGTTATCCTTTAGCTCGTCAAAATCCAATTGACAAGCGCCATCCCATATGTACAGTACCCCCTTGCGATTCAGATTCGTCAATGGCCTCGCTATCTTTGATAAGCCTCGAATGAACCATTTGTAGTACCCGTCTAACCTTAAGAAACTACGCACCTCTGTCGATGTTATGTGCTATCCCCACTCCCTCACTGTCGACACTTTGCACGAGTCAACTGATATCCCCAATTCTGACACAACGTGCCCCAGAAACTGTACCTCCCGTAACCAAAATCTTCACTTCTCATACTTAGCATACAACTGATGCTCTCGTAGAGTCTGAAGAACCCATCGCAAGTTCTCGTCACGCTCCTCCTCAGTCTGTGAATAAATCAGGATGTCATTTATGAAGACGATGACAAATTGATCTAAGAACTCTTTGAACACTCAGTTTATAAAGTCCATGAATACGGTTGGAGCATTTGTCAGCCCAAATGGCATGACTTTGAACTCATAGGACCCATATCTCATCAAGAAAGGAGTCTTCATTACATCATGCTACCTAATTCGTACTTGATGGTATCCCTATCTCAAATCTATCTTCTAAAAGAATGTAGATCTTCTCAACTGGTCGAACAAGTCATTGATTCTAGGCAACGGATACTTATTCCATATCGTGACTTTGTTCAACTCCCGGTAGTTCATGCACAACCTCAGTGAACCATATCTCTTCTTCACAAACAACACTGGAGCGCCCCAAGGTGAGGTGCTCCTAAGAATGAAGCCCTGACCTAACTGTTCCTCTATCTGATCCCATAACTCCCTCATCTCGGTTGGAGCCATACGGTACGGTGCATGTGCTATTGGCCAAGTGCTCGACATCAAGTCTATGACAAATTCTATCTCTCGATTGGAAGGTAGGACCGGTGTCTCCGAAAACACATCCAAAAACTCACGGACAACTAGAATCGAATCCAGGGGAATCACAATCCCCTTAGAGCTATCCTCCTCTATGTAATACAAATGGGTGGAAGATCCTCCCTCTGGGCGAGGTATCGCCCCCAAAAATATTTCCTGACTAGGAATGGCAAAGATAATACTCCTACCAACACGATCTATCATGGCTTTATATGCAGCGGGCCAATCCATGCAATAATGGTGTCGTGCTCATGCATATCTAACACTAGCATGTCCGCAGTTAAAATGAAGCTACCAATCTCTATACCTACTCCTCGACATATAAAGAAAATTAAGGGCTCATTTCCTAGTGGTGAATCTACGCATGTCACTGTACTCTCTACCGCGTCTAATAACCCAGTGGCCCGTACGAAGCTAGTAGCTATAAAATAGTGTGATGCCCCAGTATCAAATAAAACATGACCCATAGTGCCATGGATATGAAATGTACCCTTAATCACGGGTGGTGCCTGTGGTGTTGCTAGCTAGTGAACATTATAGACACGTACATACTGCAATTGACCCTACTGATAGGGGCTGTTGGGATGCCTGGCATCTGAGCTGGCACTAGGAGGGCGGCTGGAAAGAGTGGCCTCTATGGCTCATGATGAGAACCCTACTACTGTGGGGCCCTATTAGCCTCTAGGAAATCCTGGCGCCTATGGCCATTCTTGCCACATACAAAAAACCTACCCCTGAAGTTTCCTCCCTTCTGTCCCTACTGACCATGGCCCTGTTGGCCGTTACCACCCCGCCACTAGCCTTATTGAAAATGTTGTTGGCCCTACTGACCCTACTGCTGATGGGGTTGGCCCTGTTTGCCATTTTGACTAGTTTGATCTTGCTGGCCCTATCTAAATTCCCTAAATCCCTGTACGGAATTACCGGATCAAAATCTCTTGGCAGGGTCCCCTTGATGGGAACTCTGCTGACCGTGATGGCTCTGCCCTTGAGCTGATGGTGCTACACTGGCACCACTACCTCCAGTCCGACCTTGATGACAGGACTCCCCTACTCGTTTGCTTCCCTATTGATAGAAGCGGTGATCCTGGTAGCGCAATAGAGCGGTGTTGATTACGTCGGTGTAAGTACCCAATGATAGATTACCTCTGAGGTGCTGATGAATCTTCCAGGCTAATCCATCCAAAAACAACAAGATCTTCTTCTCCTTAGTGGGTGCCTCATTTGGCACTATATCGAGAAGTCTCGTGAGCTCCTCCTCATACTCAACAATGGTCATACTTTCCTATTTAAGATTCAGTAACCTCCGCGTCATCTCAGTCTACACGAAAGATGGGAAATATTTATGGTCAAACCATACCCAAAATGATTGAATCGACATGTTGTCCCTCTCCTACAAGGTGGTGGTGGACTCCCACCCATGCAAAGTGGCTCCCACTAGCTTGAAGGAAGCCAGTAACTGTCTCAGCATGAGAGTGCACTCATAGATGTGTAGATGCCTTTGGATATCCTTCTTCCAATTTGTTGGCGATCACAATGTCCAAACTACCTGAGAACTCAAGGGGATGTGCCTTATAAAAGGCATCCCTGACCCTCTCCCATGTCGTGGGAAGCTGTGATGGCACTCGAACTACTGCCTGAACCTGGGGTGGAACCTGTTGCACCACCGCTAATGTGACGTTCAGTGCCTGAGGAACTACGGCGTCTACTTCTGTTGCTTTCATCATTTCCTGAGCCAGAGTTGCTGGTTGCTCGGGCTGGGCAATCCTATTTCGGGGTGCTCTTCTCGGAGGCATCTGAAACGAGAATGAAGTTTATTAGTCTACAGTTATTATTAAATCTCGAATAGCTGAAGACATAATCATAAACACAAGAATACAATAGTTCTAAAAACAGGACTCTATATCAAAGACACTAAAAATGCTCTGATACCACCTTCAACACCCCACCTAATTAAATATTGGGTGATCAGTCCTTTATTAAATTAAAAATCAAGGTGAATAGTGTCGTTCATTCTTAGCAGCACTATCGAAAATAATATTTCCATTTTAGTCACCCTAAATAATTAAGCTAAGTGTCAAAACAATTTAAATGATTTTATTTATTTAATTTCCATTGTAAAAACCTTTTAAGCATAAACTAATTTATTAATAATACAAACGATAAATATACCAATCATCCAACGAAAAATGTCAACTAGATTACTCAAATCCAAATAAATAACAACTACCACTGACAATGTGATAAATAAAATAATCCCAAATAAAGACAACATATTGAAATGATAGAGTGTATGCAAACCCTAACAAGTCTAAAAAAGTGTCAGTAAATGAGTGATACATACCCTAACTAAAAGAAGTAAATAGAAATCTGAGGAGACAAAGAAGGAAGCGTCTACTACAATGACCTGCAACTCCCACACAAGCGGCAGCACGTCCAGTCCAATGAATCTACTCCTGACGCCCCTGTGGTTGTGCACTTTTAATATATATATATATATATATATATATATATATATATATAATAAGGGGTAGAAGTTCGTTACTATTCAATAAGTTGATAACTTAATTAGGGGCTAGGATTTGGCCACCAAGGCAACAATCCAATGGTTGAGATTAAAATACCTCTATTACCATTTTTTTCCTTTAAATATTTGGTTTCCCCCTCTTTTAACACACTCTACTTTATTTCCCCTCTCTTCAAAATTCAAAATAAAGGGTAAAAGGGTATTATCCCTATTTTGATCTAAAACTCTAACTCTCTCCTCACACACAACCCACCGACCCTCAAACAAGTACCCCCTCTCTCTCTCTTCAGCTTCTCTTCTCACGGTGACTTTTCTATCTCTTTATCTAAGATGACTTCTCTTTTTATCATTTAAAACAAAATTGTGCATGTGTTTACAGATCGTTGGTATCGGAGATTATATTCAAACTAGAGATGTGGTGTTTTCTCTTTTAATTTATTTTTTGGTTGTTTTGCAGGTTGTAGATATTAGGTATATAATGGAGGTTTATAGATTGAGTTTTTCTCCTTTCAAATCTATTAAGGTATGATTTTTAAGCTTAAGTGCCAAGTTCTCATTAACCTAGCTCTTTGATTAATGAGGGCACATATATTGTTTTATATGATTTCTAAGTTTTAGAATAAAGACTTTGGTTTGGTTATTACATAAGTTATTTGGATTTTATTTGTTACTTTTTTGTTTCATTCTGTATGATTCAAATAAACAAAATACAATTATTGTGAAGTATAGAAATCGTGTCTTGATTTGGATTTCATTGTAAAGTTATCTTAAAAGATTTATAATTTTTTTATCATTTTATTAGTGGCATCTTATGTGTTTGACAAAAATCCAAAGCAAACAGATGCATGTATTGAAATTACAAATCTAAAATTTTCAGTCACTTATCCTAAGGGCTATCTGAACCAGCAGTTGATGGAAAACATATTTGATCTACAGTCGCATATCGTAAACCTTGAGAGGGAAACTACTTTTGCTCATTTATCAACTGACAGTACAATGGCTTCTGTAATTACTGAACACCGTTGAAAGATACACGAGTACTAGTTGAGAAAATACTCTCTGGAAACTCAGAGATTATTGATAAGGTAAATGAGTTATACGTTGAAACTTAGAGCTTATTGAGAAGCGTATTGAGCATATTTATAAGGTAAACTCATATCACAATGGCGTTTTCTATTCGATTTGATCTAAATGTAGGAAAATTGTGCATTTTGTTGTACTACTCATTTCATGGCTACTAGAGTATTAATATTTCTTTTGTTTCCCCCTATTTACGACCCCTTCATATTTTGGTTTATATTAATAACATTATGAACACTGTTTTTACTATCATTTCTCATATTGTTATTATCCCTTCAAATTTCTTAAGTTGCTTTCTAACTGCCTGATAAAATTTTGAAGCAATTATTAGTTTCAGATTGGTGATGCCATTTTTTGTCACGGCTGAAAGACTTATTATCCATCCATTTTGGAAAGTTCTTTATGACTATATCATGACGATCGTTAGTTATAAATCACTACAAGAAAAATGGTCATTTATGTCAGTCAAAAACTGACATAAATGACCATTTATGTCAGTTTTAAAAATTTTCAAAACTGACATATAAAGCCCTCACATAAATGTTCATAAAACTGACATAAATAAGTTCACATTTATCTCAATTTTTAAGAACACACATAAAAACTACGACATTCAACATGTTTTTAATCACTTTTTCATAAAAAACTGACATAAATAAAATCACATTTATGTCAGTTTAAAAAAATTTATGAGAGTTTTTTCAAAACTGACATAAATGTTAATATAAAAAATTTAAAGAAAATCATTAATCCATCAATAGACAACTATTATTTGATGTTAAATCCCCATTGCAAATAGATAATAACCAAGGTCATAAATATCACTAACTTATATACATCAAGATATTTAGAATCAAATTGATGTTAAGCTACATCATATCCAAAAACTACCTATCCAAAAACTAACTAACGTCTACTTATCTATGTGATAATATCCTAAAAATAGTGATGATACATCACAATATCCAAAAACTAGCATTTCGAATTACATCATAAGAATCACAATCCAAAATAGGACGTTGTCGAACGTAATACTCGATCAAATTTGTTCTCGACGCTATCCAACCCAGAATGAGTAACCCTGCAATCAAATATAATCAACATAGTTTTCATCAAAACACAGTCATCTCAACACGTTGTCATTACAACGTAACAAAATACAATTACTCGGAAATACCTAATATATATAATCCGTAATGAACTCAATGAACTCCATTTGAACTTCATTTAGCTCATTCAACGTGTAGGTCACTTTACTGGACAATCTTCTCATCTAAAAAATTGAAGATAGAATTAAATTTATTATTACGGTATATAATAGTTAATAACTAAATAATATTTTATATGATAGGACAAAAAGAGAACATTGGTAACATACCTTTATTTCAAAACGTATGGAAGGATCCTCCATAAAGTACTTCATGAACTTCAACACAAAATATCCACAATAAAGAGTACCATTTCCTTGCATTGGGCACTAGTCAACACAAAACATTACTAGTGAACAAATAATAAAGAGTACAAGTCAAAAATATTTTTTATACAGCACAAACAAGTGTAAAAACTATAATAATTTTGGGCCGAGTTTCCTCTCTTTATAGGACTATCCACACTGTTTAAAAAATATAAAATACTCCAACAACAAAACTAATAGTTCATAACGATAATACCAATTACCCGTAAAGGTAGAAAATGTATCACGGTCAGCTATGCTAATTATTTAAATACAAAACTTATCTAATATATAAATATATATAACAGCAACATAGCTATTATAATAGCATAATTGCTGATATTATTAATATGTAATGAGAAAAATCAAGGAATTTCCAAAGAGAAAATGAAAAAGGAGGCTTTTGGGGAATAAAATCATGGAAGGTAGATAGTGGCTCTACCATATATTTCCAGAAAATTATCTTCCAAATTAGTTGTAGGACCAAGAACGTTTCTCAGTAACATAATATGAATCTATACACATACATATATGTAAATACACTATGAAAGGAAATTATATAAAAAAAACTTTAACAGAACATGGTTTACAATTTCACAAAAGGTAAATAATTTTAGACAAAAAAATTGACATACCAGGGCATAGGTGCTTAAGAAATGTTCCTTAGCATATTTTTGGGAAACTATATCACCATATACTTTACATCTTTCTAAACCTCAGGAGCAATGATCATAATGCAAATCAATATTTGAAGAAGGAATAGCTCTGTCACTCGAGAAGGGAAAGAACATAGCAAATTATGTTAAAACTTAAGCCCTTAAGGTAAGCTAACAAAATTATTAATCCACATATATGTGTGATACAATTAATCCAATTCGAAGCAAAATCACTCAATGAGTCTTATTAGTGACTGCATATGTGTGTGGCCTTATTAGAAGCTACTGTCATTAAGTAATTTTATCGTGTAGACAATGGTGAAATTGAGGACCCTTATTTACATCCAAACCAATTATGTTTGGCTTTACTTCGATGTAAATTTACTGCTTTACATCCATAATTTACCCATGATGAAGATGAGGACCCTTGCATTCATGTTGTATAGGATTTATCCATCATAAAGAAGCTTCCTTATGTAGTGCTCTATGTCTGAACCTATCAGTCGAAGTGTGTATTCTTTCAATGGAGCTCCCTGCATCCAAATAACATGTTAGTAGTACCTCGGTAGTAATAAAGAACTCAAAAGATGAAGAAGATTTTTTTTAAACAAATCATGATAAAAACCATATACAGACTAGCATCTCCAAACGTGTCGACAATATGAAATATTATGCACTTTGTGAGTGTTCAGGCAGACGCCCTCCACATTCCGAACTTGGATAAGTAGATTTTAATTTTGCGATGTACAATAACACACCAGAATCATTAATGTAAGAAAGCATATACATGTTGAATTTTGCTATCAACTAGGAAAAGTTTAGATGTCATAATCCTCTAATTGAATGAGCCAATTATTGGCCCCTGAACCGTACCCACGATGAAAATGATAGTCCAGTAGTGTTCCATCCAAACATACTAAAAGGAAACACGGGGAGAAATATTAGCAAAGAAAATAGTATATCATGTTTGTAAAATCAAGCAAACCAGTACTGAAATTGAAGAGGAAGTGACCTAGATGCATCTTCCAATAAGTATCATATGGGGAGGCAAATATTCCAAGTTCTTCATCAGTAGATTTTTTCAACATCTTATCACTTTCAAAATTTTTTGATAACCTAAAAATTGTGATGTCAAATAAACAAAAGTAATTTAGTAAACTACTCATCTGATCACTTAATAAACATGATTAAGAACATGAAAATTTATTTCCAATATTTGGAATATTTCAAGTCAACGAATTGAGAGTTTACCTCTTCCTTCAAATAATTTTGAACATGAATGCTAGGCAATTGCATCTGGTTGACCTCAAAACAAGCCCTTAATTGTCCCATATTCTACCATCAAAATAGTTCCTCAATTGCATCTGGTTGGCCTCAAAACAGTCCCTCAATTGCATCTGGTTGGCCTCAAAATAATCCCTTAATTGCATCTAGTTGGCCTCAAAACAGTACCTCAATTGTCACTTAATATCACAAAACAACAGCAGCAGCAACTGTTGACATAACAACTGTAACAACAGCAGCTGGGAAGCAACTGCTGGTATAACAACAGCAATTGGGAAGCAACTGTTGGTATAACAACAACAGCATCAGTTGCCGTGGGAATCGAGAATCGACAACAACAACTAGTATGGGTTAACATACAAGTTATCTATTCAACATTAAGTAATAGGCATAGCATGCGAACGTACCAAACATAGGCTTGTACACATACCAAACAATAATTCTAAGACAGAAGGATGGAAAGAAGGGTAAAACTAGTGGTTTAAGCATTTATATATAGATGTCAACGTACATAACAGAGAAATGGTGTTTGTAAATCTTACGTTTTTTTTATGAACGAGATTGAAAGGTGGATAGGATAAGTATCCCATTTTATTATACAATAATACACATAGTTTCAAAAAAAGAGAATACATGAAATAATGTGACATGAAGGCCTTTCCACGTCGATCTTGTTGGTTCAATTATAATCTACAAACGTGTGACTGGTGATAATGGATTAGGCAGAAAAATATAATTTATGGACATATTTATAAATAAAGTAATAGTATGCATATAAATTTAATTAGAAAGCAAGCAAGAAACATCCACTTGCATGTCACTGAAATAGCTTGAGTAACATCCATTGTGTATATAATCAACTTCTTAGTAGTTGACATAGTTATATATGAATTTAAGTAAAATAAATTACAGAAATAATGAAAAGAAGTCAAATAACAAAGAAATAAATAAAAAGTTAATTAAAAGAAGAAGAAAAACAATCCAAAGAGTTGTGAATCATTGACTTGTAAGCAAACTTGATTTGTTTATAAACGACATCGACTTGTACAAATCAGGGAAAAATATATGATACTTGTCCCATGTCAAACTGATTTATACTTGTGCCATGTCAAACGATATCAGTTTGTAAAGAATTAGTTTTTTTTTGTATAAAGCAGATTTATAAACAAACCTGATTTGTTTATAAACAAATTTGTAAACAAATTATTTGTAAAACAAATTATTTGTAAAAAAATTTGTTTACAAAACAAATAAGTTATAAATCCGTTTCTCATCAAACAGATCATTAATTTGTGCAAAGCAGAGCAGGGCTGCCCTGGATAGCAGTTGCCGACCAAAAAATGAGAAGAATAGAAAAAATGCATCTCCGGAGGCCTGCGCTGGACAGTAGTTGCCGACCAAAAAAATGAGGGAAAAAATGTAAGAACTTACATTAACTGGAGTCCTGGAGCGGTGACAGTTGCCAGAGGGTGGGAGCGGTGGGAACAGGGCAGTAGAGAGAAATGAGTGTGCAAAGTTGTCATGGAAGGACTAGTCATGACTACAGGTGTTAGGTGTGGGATTCTAAACCCCCATGACTTGATGCTAGCACCCGTGTTCAAGAGAATACACCCAAATCATGTGCAACAAAACAACACGCTAATAAAGAAAGTTCAACAAAATAATATACATCTGATGTCCATACATACTTTCCTTGTGCCATGACATGGCTGCCATCTCATGGTGAGGTAACCTCAATCTCCTGTTGATTGAGTGTGTGGAGCACATTTAATGGACCTCAATTGTTGCGTGATGTCTCTAGTCCCTGCTCCATGCTAATATAGGCAAAAACTGATCTTGGTTGTCATCTGCATCCTACACGGGGTTCAGTTTTTTGACATACTTGAAGTTTTGAACCACCAAAACTGAGTAAAAAGACGTTCTGGTGTATGCTACTTGATGTATCTGGTCCTGCTCTATGCTAGCATAAGAAAAAATGGCAGTGGTCGTTGTTCATATTCAACATGGAGTTCAGTGATCTGACATAATCAAAGTTTTGAATCACTTATAGATGTAAAATAATATTATGAGTTAAATATATAACAATAATGAGTTTAATAAAAAAATATAGTTAGAAATTTTATGTACGAATGTGATTAAGAAGCTAATTCCATGCCTGTGTACACACGGACATGAAGTCCAGGCCTGAAGATATGCGTGTCAATATGGCACTTCCCGAATCATTTTTGCCCAATTGAAGAGTATAAAAAAATTGTGAACAATGAATTACTCAAAATGGTCTTTTGCAACCACCAACTCATTTGAGACGTCAATCAGAGCCACAATAAAAGAAGGAAATAGTCAGAAGCAATACTAACGGAAGGCAAGGGGATTTACTCACCCAAGGGCATACGACTTGTAATAGAACTAAAACTCGAGCTCCGCATATCATCCCACAAGTGCACAATTTTTTTTTTGAAAAACAATAGAGTGAGCCCTATTTCATAAAAACAAATGTCAGTTATACAATAGATATTATTGACATTTTAGATAACTATAGCTTTAGCATTCCTGTTTGTCTCAATTTCAAAAGTAAAAAATCTACCCCCCCCCCCCCCCCCTCACTTTGCAATTTTTAGATTTGAAGATATATCCCCTACCAAAAAAAACTTTAAAAAATATTGTACTATCTGCACCCACTCCATGTTTAAAACTTCCTCCACGATAGCTGGAGTGGTCAATTTATGAAATTGTGTTGGCAGATAAGCCAGGGTTAGTAGAAGAATCATTCATAGCAAATGAAAAAGAGTGTCACTATGTGCAAGTTCATGGCTATGAAGGCACATAATTCAGAGAAGGTAATAGGTTTGAAACAAGCAACAAGAGTTGTGACAATTATATATAGCTGTTATATATAACATATTTAAATAAGGAAAATCATTACCTATTGTTTGGAAAAAGTTGAGAGACTTTGTTGAAGTCGAACTCAATTCATCGGATCCTAACGAATCAGATCGAACCACCAATAGTGGATCTGCTTTAGCCTCTGATGATTTTGAATTGAATCTGAGTAAAAAATGGGCAGAAGGGTGGTCGTCAGCACTCGATCTGAAATCCACACTGATAAAAAAGCACCAACAAATATGAAATAGAACAAAAAGTTAAATACTCAGCAGAACTACTTTTTAAAACTAATGACAGTTTTGATTATGACTCTACTAAAATAAGTTAATATATGGTAGGTCCATGTATCATGTAGATTTTTATATACAGCTGCTGTTATATATGGTAGGCCCATAAGTTGTAGTTACTTGATCTCGTTATAGGTATTCAAGGATTAATGATCGAAAGAAAATGCCAGCTCTAGAGACAGGTAGGATCTTTTTAAAGAGGTTGTACTCATCTCTTCTTAGTTTGTGGCATAGTTAAAGCTGATTTCAACGCGACAAATCCTGCCCATGGTGAATTTTTGGGACAATACTCTTTGATGGCCTTTGCATTTTAATAGATCTATTACAAGTTTTATTGAGAAAGTAATTCACTATTGAATAAACAAGTAGAACATTATAAGAACTGAACCTCAATATAGGTGTGCCAAAACTACATGACCAGCTTCAAGTATATTCTTTTCACAAGATACCGGTTACATAAATAACATCATGAGGACTAATGTAACATTATTTGTATTTCAATCATTTTATTTGAATAAAAGGATTCGACTACCAACAATATATGGGACTTAGTACTCTTCAACATGGTCAAGAGTTCAAACTTAGAGTTGTCCAACCAACTAAACAAGATGGCCATGTCCATGCCCTGTACCATTATAGGCACAGCTGTTACATATGGACAACCCCTTGAAAACTCCATTTTCGTAGATTATTTCACCTTCTTTATGCAGGTCTTGAACTTCTCATGACATTTCACGTTAGTCAAGCCTGTAAAAAAATCATGAATGCTAGTCAAAGATGGAGCAAAAGAAACATCAAATCAAGCAAAATCAGTTCTCAATACAAACATTAGTAAAAAATTATATTATCCATAATTTTTTTTCTTTTTTAATCAAGAGTTCATTGATAAGGAAAACGGAAGCTACCAAAAAAAGAGTGTACATATACATAACCTAGGCATGTCCTCATGCTCTCCTAACAGAGCTGGCCCTGGGTATAACCCAACTAGGTTGCCATTTATGGCTATTGATTTTAACGGCACCATAATTTTTAAGCTCTTATATTCCAATTATGAAAACTCACCTGAATATTAGCATTCAAAAATAACACATTAAATAGGAGTTTGGAATATACAATCCATTGAATTCAACCAATAAGAGAGCTCCACTTCCAATTCATCTCACTTAACAATCAAAGTAGACCTAAAAAAATCTTGCCAAAAGTATGCATAGTATATAAGAATCAAATCTGCACTCTGTTTTAAATCAAATCAAGTAGTTCAGCTTGAGAGCAAACCCCTTTATTCATGTGTGATTGAAGGGGGGTCACCATGTCAACTAAATGTAGTGCATATTTGTCATTTAAATTTATCAAATATCTATAAAGTATTCGAAAAATTACATGTAGTGAGAATTCAAATCAACCTTTTTTTGACAAGTTGTGTCTACAATTTCTTTTACCATTAACTTAACATGAAATTCAGATTCTAAATGCTGAAAAACAAACACCACCGAAAACATATAGCCACTATATGCATCATTTTTAAATCGTTTTAAACTAAGACACTAAATGCACACATATGATTATATAACAGTTATATATATATATATATATATATATATATATATATATATATATATATATATATATATATAGTCTCAACATACAGATCATCTAAGTAAATTGAAAGAAAAAAGGAATGTTATATGATTAAAAAGGGAATGTTATATGATTAAAATCATCCAAAGTTGATACTCAATCAATACAAAAATAATTTCATTTCAGCATGTTCTAAAGACATGAGAACTGACTTGACTTCTTAGAATTGCACTAATCGATGTAAAATAAGATGGACCAACTGATTTAAAATAGAAAAATTAGTTATTTTGTTGTTAGCGCGGATGGTCGATGGATTGCTTCATATACCACAGAACAAAACCTGCGACCAACAATCTGCATCAGGCATACAAATGCTTCAACTAAGTCAGCTTCAGGAAATTCAAGAATCTTTTAGACTTACATTTTTTAACTGTTTGCTGGATTTGCTGGTCATTTGGATCAGATTAGAGGTGAGCTTGGAGAGAATAGATTAAGTAAAGAAAGTCGAGATTTCCAAAATGGATATTCTCTTGATCCACTAGAAATGTCATTCGATCCTTTCCTAGAAAGTGTAGTTGATCCACATCAATAACTATTGATGGTCTTGAGTAATATTGGGTATTGCAATGATGAAATTTCTCGGGAATTGTACAAGAAATACAAAGTAATATTGCTGCAGTCTAGGGGAAAAGATGAAGAGGACAGCGATGTGCAAGATTTGGTTATGTCTTTCTCCTGGCTTGAAGAGAAGGTCCTTGCACAGTACACCGTTCCAAAGGAAAATTTTATTAAAAAAACATCAGTGAACTACTTGTTAGATGCTGGAGTTCAATGGAGAGGAGCACCTGCAGTAAAAGGTGTGCGTGATGCAGCTGTGGAGTTATTGCACACTCAAGTCATCACCACCGACCAACACGTGGAATCCACGATGTTCTTGCTGATGACAGACATCATGGGATTTTTAGTTTTTTATAACGCTTGATGTAAAGCTTGAAAGCCTTCATATAAGGAATCAAAACACCATCCTTGACGTACCTTACCCCCAGGTTGATTCATCTCCTTAGAGTATATAGGTAAGAGAGATTGAAGATAGACATTTATCATAATTAATGAGCCTTTTGTAAGTGTTTTTATAGAATAATTTTTTAGCAGTGATGTCTTATAAAAATAAAAATAAAAAATAAAAAAGTATGGACAAATAGTTTGACCACTTAAATTCGTGATAGTTTAATCTATCCAAAGCACATCAGCTTGTTGACTGCAAGTCCCAAGCACCAAGTAAGGCAATATAAACACGCCATGAACAGGGTGAACACGAGAGGAAGGGTCAAGAGGATCCAAATTGTCCACAATGGAAAGGAAAACAAGCAAAAGGAAATGAAACCAAGTATTGTAATGAATGGTAAGGCAACTGCACTAGATATTTCCCACTTCTTACTAGACTTGTGGAAACCCCATACTAACATACTTGCATACAAGAAGAATATGGCATTCAAACTGACACCGATCATCCCAAGGTATAGAGGTATTATTGGAATGCCTCTGCCTCATCCCCACTCGACACATATCCTCTCTGGTTGTGCCTCTACCTCATGCATCCGTATCCACGCACCGCAACTGGTGACCCACCAGACATATTCAAACTATCCCTAATAATTAATCTATCAACCTCGGTCAACAAACACTCAAACCATTGGAAAAATGAAATTAGATCATCTTCACTCTCAGCGTGACTTAATCAGACCACATGATGACCCTGTGACGATTGAAGTAATCATATCCTGTGGGGTAATCGAAAACATCAATTGGTAGTTTCTTGGGGTTTTGTTTTTCTATATATAGTAGTAGCAGTTTCTGTTTTCCTGTTTTCACATACTTATCACTTGAAAACAAGGTTACTAACACATATTTACAAAGTATGGCCCGCGACAGTATTTATTACTGTTATTATTACTATTATTATAAATAAATAAACTAAAAAGTAACTAGAGTCCTTCATCTATAGATAATATTAGATATACATAAACTCTAGCTAAAAGTTTAAAATAAAAACTAATGCCTAAAGTTAAACAAAGATATAATAACAAAATATATAAAAGGGGAAAATACATCTTTCCCCCTCTCCTGTTGGGTGACACCCCTAAGGGAAGCCCTTGCACATCAAATACGTTTCTATCATACATGGTGTATCACAAACTAACAACCCCATGCCAAAGAGTGAACAACAAACCACATATCTTAGAAATTTTTGAAGTACATAAGTAGCCTTATAGAAATGGGGGCAAATAAATGGTTCAGGAGTTATCACAAGCAAAGGAAATGAAGCTACAAGAAGGGTGTGGTATCATTGAGAAGACCAAACAATATAATACTTGTCTCAGAAAACAGTGAAATATACTCGAATAATTACTACTTCTTCAATGTTTAATGTTTTGATAGAACTTACTTTCGTTCGATCCGCGCCGACACCCAAATCAATAGCATAATCCTGAAAGAATATCAAATATATCTGCTTATGCAGAATTATATTTAAAAAGGCCAGCACAAACTCTTTGATAATTTCTGATAAGGATTGACATGCAAGCAGCAACAAAAGATAAAACATAAGGATATTTCTATATCTTATGAGGTAACACCTCACGGCAGTGGATCATATAAATCTAAATGGATATGTTTACAATTTCAGAAAAAGGTGTAAAGTATATGTAGTACTTATATGCGGATATTGTTTCCATAGTCTCTCAAGAGTGCAAAATTATCCTACCCCTTGGGTGTGAGAGAAATCTTGTGCTTTTTGATTTCAATCACAATTTTTGTTGCAGATAATAAAAGAAGAATTAATGGATGAATTATTGAGTGTTTATCGATAGGCCAATAACAAAAAAGAAAGTATATTATATGTACAACATCATCAGCTAAATTGGACTAATTGAGCTACAAAAAATCGCCCATTTGGGCTATACTTTAATCGCAAAGTAGAAATATGATAATAACAAACTTCTATCTGAGCAGCCTATGTCCTAAAATCTGTTGTAGGGGAAATGGTCGCAGAACACGGTACGGTATACGATATAGAATAGGGAAGCCTAGTGTCTTTTATTTAAGTTTTTATTTTAATTGAAATCATAATGTTTACCATAGTTGTCTATATTGTACGATATACGATATAACACAAAAAACATATGTATCCCATAGATGTAACGCACGTATCACTGAGTCGTAGATGTACAGTATGGTATGCATAACTTCAAAAGCCATAACAATGCATTTTTTAAAAATTCTTCAATTTATTACTGTATTCTTTATGTTTTGAACGATATCTTGCTATATGATATATGAGATACATTCAATCATAACGCTGTTGTGTTTTATATTCGTTTTAGATGGTTCAAAGGATAGGCTGCATTATAATTGTACCTTGAAAATATAAATGCAGCAGCCTTAACAACATTATTTCGTGTTTAAATAATTCGAATTAGCCAAAATGTACAACGAAAGTAGTTCAGAATAATATTCCCAACAAGTTGCACGAGCCAAATTTTCAAATACAATCAAGAATGATGATTGTACTATACAGTTATAGAATTCATGCAGTTACAAAATAATTACTACACAGTGGATGCAATGCTAATTTAAAGTGAACAGAATTCATGCAGTTCCAATTTAAAGTGAACATAATTCATGCTATATTACAGAATTCATGAACTTTTAAATATATTTTCTTGCATTGTGAATGTATAATAGTAGGTTTCCTTCACATTAGTTGTATTCCAAAATAAGTACTACAAGTATTCATGAAACTTACAAAGGGATTTGCAATGGTTTTAAACCGTCATAATTCATGTAATTACAAACGGTTGCAGATCCTAATTCGCAATGGTTCAAACTATTCCCATATTAATTAGTTATCAATCACGTCTTCTTGTTTTTGTCACTTTAAGATATAAGGATTCTAACCAAGGTATACACTATAGCCATAATTAATTTATGATCATTAGGGATTCCAAAGTAGTCTTCATCCCCGTAGGTCTCAAGGAGTAGAGAAATAAATTGATAAAAGAGGACGCTAATTGGTGAGTGTTTCAAATAACATAAGATACATTTCACCGTTGGCCAATGTGCGGTAGTAGTTTATGCATATACTGATATACATGATTCACATCAAAAGCAATATCTCGCCGAGTGAAATTAAGAACATAATAGCATAAAGAATCTATGTTGTGCCAACTGGTAGTATGGTAGTATGCTTTACAAGTAACCTAAAGAATCTCTTCATTATTCATTATATGAGCATTTGCTTATGTAGAAGAAAATTCTACAAGTCTTATGTAAATTTCCATATCTCCCAAGTCCTTGTGTAAATGCACCAACAACTGAGGTATGAAAGGACGTATTACCATTTCCAACTACTTTCGATGTCTATCTATTGTTCAAAAGATCAAACATAATTTTCCGTTGGTGTATGTAGAGTAGAATATATATATATATATATATGTGTGTGTGTGTGTGTGTGTGTGTGTGTGTGTGTGTGCGTGTGCGTGTTTGTACACACACACACACCCGTGGTGAATAATTTAATTTTACTTTTCCAAACACTACACAAATTTTATTTAAACGAATTCAAATGAATTCATTGACAAATTGACCAATTTATATAATTAAAAAGGGCCCTAAGTCAACTGATTAAATATGTTCGAAACACTATTTCCCAATTTCAAAACTATCTGACAATAACATTTCTTCAAATATCACCTCAATTAATAGATTATGCCAACTTAACAACCCTTCACCCACTATTTACTGGTATACATAAATGGTACAAATCTATATATAGACTTAGAATTACGATGAAACCACATTCTGCAATATTGAAAAAATTGAAACAAAGTAGAGAAAACATAAAATGAAACATAACCCAACTTTAAATAGCAAAAGACCCACATATCAACAAGAAATTTAAATAATACATCACTACTAACCAGAGATCAAACACAGTTGAGAGTTGAGATGATTGAGCTTTATCTGCAATCAGAGATGAAAATTTGTGAGTAAGATAGTATAAATTGGTGTAAAATTTCTTTACAAAAACATACTAGAAATAAAATTTCATTCAGGTGTGATTTCTTTGGAAACCCTAGAAAAACATGTGGTATAAATCGAACCCTAAAAATTAGTCTAAAGGAGAAATCGATTTTACTCGCAAATGGTAGGTGATGATATCGTCTGAGATCGTGAGGGTTGTTCTTTGGAGAACACGAAAGAGACAGATTGTTGTTGTGATATGAGAGAGATGGTGAGCGTTGCTTTGGGAATAATGAGAGAGAGTATAATGCATTTGGAGTACAAAGCCATTTCGACGAAGAGGCGGGAATGAAAAAAGGATCCCAATTTTTTTCCAATTATCTTAATTCTAAGTAAAACCTAATATAACCAACGACTCAAAAAGGGAATATATATGTGTTATTTGTGCAGAATATGAGATAAATGGTTCTTTTTATATTTCAATTTTACTCACAATTGAGATAAAAATGCTAAATTGACATAAATGTATCAAACAAAAACTTATTTATGTCATTTTATATTTATGAATGATAACTACCATTGTCGAATAAACATCAAATAAAACAATCGATTGATCTGTCCAAATCTAAAACTATATGGACTGAAAGACCCACATGCGTGGATGTAAAGCTGAACATTGAATGCACTGGATAAAAAATCCAAAAGATCTTGTAAATAGAGAACCGATAAAGAAATGTGAGGTCCCCTAATAAGAGATCCAATCAAACGATTAGATAAATATTAGAACCGACTCATTCAGAAGTGAATGAATCCCAGAAAAACATGGATCAAATACTTGTAATCCATCAAGGAATACATGAATCACATTGGGTTAATCCCAAAGATAATGGGATTAACCATAAGACAGGAAACATACGGCCAACCCTAGGATGAACCTATTATCTCCTTAATATCGCCTCTCTATCTGACTATAAATCCCCGATATCAAATAAAGAAGCACAACTCACCCTTTGAACCAAGCTAATTTGATCAAAGTTATCATGCGAATCTACTGATTCATGAAGTATGTCATAGTCCATCATAGTCTTCCTCCTCAATGTAAATTTCATTCATTTCCCCATTCACAGCAGACACATTGGTGGCTTTACAAGCTGGAGGTGACCAACCTGAAATTAATAAAAAAAAATCAATAAGAGAGAAACAACCTTTATAACATACAAGGGAAAAATGATATCTTGCAAACATAACTTAATATGCTTCATTAGCTTATCAAGACGATATCTTCCATACCACATTTCATTATAAAAAAATCTTGGCCACCTAATAAAAAAAGTGGGGGAAAATAAGGATTTAAAATATTATTTTTACCTTCTAGGAATGGTGCAAAAGATTTAGGACATCATGATTTTATGACCTCCGAATCGTCAAAAATTACCAGTGAGCCATCAACAATAATACCAAACTATAGCTTCACTCCGCCATTTGAACCCTGCAACCATATGAAATCATTGACAGTCTTAAAAGATGTTATAACTAATATTATTGATTACATGGATACCCAACCACATGAGTTTCAACTGTACATTGATAGTTTATATCATTCATCAATTTGACTGAATCAAAATCAAAGTAGTAGTTTTTGGTAAATATCTAAAATTAATTTCATTTGAGCGTAGTCTAGGTGCCAAAATTAAACATACTTAACTTGACCTTAATAAAAACACACTAGTGATGTGAAAATATTTCCCTCTATAATATCATAAAAACAAAAGCAAAGGTTCCTTCCAGATCCTTAATAACTCGATTAGCTGGATAGGGCCCCCGATCATAAAGCAAACTATATAGTCTCATTCATCACCTTTGATATACCATATCATCTAAACATTATCAATACTATTTTAAGAGTGAAAACACATTAAACTTGGTACAAGATACTAACTCACAAAATTCCAAATCTAAAATATTCACAAGACATGACATTAAAATAGCAAACTTTTCTTATATTTTTCTATCAATATAACCCCCATGAAGTTGACATTATTAATGTGTATTGTCATGGGCAGATTATGTTGGGTAATTTTGTGAAACACATAAACCACATAAGCATTTCTGAAATTTTAGAAGGTTATATAGATGTATATCACATTCTTTTCAATCAATTCAATATGTAAAAATCGTAATGCAATCATCCATATGAATTTTGAATAAGATTTCCATAACTTATATTCTTTCTCTGTATGAAATTATAGACGTAGATAAAGAAAAACAGAAAAGCACACAAATCGAGCTATATTCATTACTAATATTAACATAATCGAAGAAAATCCCTAGTGTTAATGCAAGCTCAAGTAGACATAAATAAATCAGACAATTCGATTTGTAGATCACCCTAGTAACAATAAAACTGGAACAAATAAAGGGATAACCTATTATAGAACATTCATAAATATAAACCCTAACAGAGTTGAAGAATGAACATATGTAGTTTGATTTTCTAACCTCAGTAGGCTTCTATGGAGACTGGGAGAAAACCTTAGCCCCCGTTGGGTCTAGATTATAATCATAAACCGATTTGTAGAGTCAGTCAATAGGTTGGGGAGATAGAGAACACAAGAAAGGAAAGAAAGTGGGAGAGTTGATGAGTGAGAAAGGTGAGGAAAGGGTTAAGAGACCCACTTCTTCACTCAATTTTTCGTGCGGCGGGAACGAGCGCGCCTCTAATTTTTCCACTTTTATCTCAGTTTTGGATTTGAGAGGGACAAACGTATAAGAGATAAATCGCAGTTATAAGAAAATCTGGCATAAATAATTCTTTTAATATAACAAATTTATTGTAACTGAGATAAAATATAACTATTAAATTAAAACTGCCATAAATATAATTATTTATGTCATTTAAACGTTAATTGACATAACGTTAATTTTAAAATTGACATAAATGACAGTTTTTCTTGTAGTGAATGAGTGTATTACACCACTGGTGTACGGAATTATATACCACTAAATTGGTGGTTTGAAATACTCTTCTTTAAAGGCTGATTAGTACTTCATCCATTTAGGGTTCTTCTCTGCTGTGATTGTAATTTCTAAGCACAATTTTGATATGTTAATAAAATTGTTTGATCTAATCATATTACTTAGTAGTGGAAGCAGGAAGTACAGGGAGTTAGGTGAGTGAAAAAGAACTTTAACAAATAGTTTTAGTGATCAATTGATTTCTAAGCTAGCCATGGTGTTTAGACAATTTGAACTTATTTGGCATTTTTTTTCCACAAATTGGATTCTACAAAGGTTCTTCTATATTTCAGTTCTTGACTTCTTTTGTTTATGTTCTTTACTACCTAATATAAGTGGTATTAATATATTAGTCATGATTTGAATATAGATGAATAGTCAGTTCATAACTTAGCATAAAAAACTATCGATTGTATTAGCCTTTCTCTCATTTGGTTCAAATCTTAATTTTCTAGAAGCTCCCTAACAATTAGGTGGGATGTGAGTTGAAGTTTTATTTTTGTGCCCACTTTCCACTAACATATTAATCAACTTAATTTCTTCTATCATTATGAGTAGTTTTCCACATGCCCAATTGAAGTTTCTTCCTCGCCAACATAAAGTTGTCGTAGTAGTCATGTGTAAAGAAAGATGTGTAGTAACCTTCATTAGAACATACAATATAGATTTTCGATTATTTTGTAACGATTTCCTTTTAAATTTATAGATTTGCATGTAGTTTTGTCTCTGAGTTGACTTCATAAGAAGTAATATTGTAAATTATATTTTACTATATTATTGTTTTAGTTGATAATTTTTATTTTGTGAAGTTCATGCATTACATTATTTAGTTTAGTGTAATGAGTATAAAATTAGTTTTTAAATACACCACTGCCACAATCAATAATGTCACCTTGCTTATTTGGTTAAATATAAGTTCATTGTGATAAAATAATTATCCAATGTAATAATGTTAATTGTTAAATGTGGATCATTTCCATAAGTTTATATTGATTTGAGAAAAATAATTATCTATAGGAGAATGTTTGGGACAAAATGTAATTACTGATCAAAGTAGCCATTGATGAATTATGCAGGTGGTCGTTGACAAACAGAGTGGACAAACACATTACTTCTTACCATCACCGAAGAGGTAACCCAAGGAAGAACCACCACCAGTGAATTTTCCAGCAATGAAAATGTGGTTTCATGTCAACTCTCCTGCAAGTTCAACAATCCAAGTAGAGAACATAAATGATTTTACATTGCTCAATTCTTCTTATTGTTCTGTTCTATGCCAGCTTGAATCTTCCACACTATTTTTTGTTGGTTAGTTATCTTCCACGTTTTTTGTGTTTTTAGAATTACCGACATGTTTTTATGCTACTGTTTTATAGGTTGTACTCACTTTGTTTGCTTGGTGCTTTTATATGTCGTATGCTACTATTTTATATGTTGTATATTTTTGGAGTTACAAGATATATTATACTAATTTTTTTACCCTTAATTTTCAAGGCTTTGTAATTTTGTGGCACTCACGTCCTCATGGATAGGTGTGGTACATGTGGAGGCATTCAAAAGATGCTTTGGTGTATCCATATACTCTGTCCAAAAATTAGAGAGGTATCAAAAAGTTCGTTTTGTGTATATTGTCCAAAAATTAGAGAGGTATCCAAAAATTTCTTTAGAGATGCTTTGTTTTATTATTTATTTATTATTTTCTTGAAGGTATTCAATGTTGGTTTCTTTCTTCCGAACATTCTTGGTTCATGTTAGTTTCTTTATATATATCTCCTCGGTGTTAGTTGTTGGGATGCTCACTGGAACTTTGGGACGGTTCTTGATTTATATTTTGTGATAAGTAAATTTGGTACTTGGTCTTTTTAAGAGCTCTATTGGATTTATTTATTGTTGTGAAAACATTTAAGACAAACACGACAAAACTGTACGCTTGGTTTATAGATTTATTTCATATTTACATGCCAAATAATCTAGCTCCAGAGGTAGTCCAATGAATTTTAATATTTTACTAACCACATTGAGAGTTATTCGAGGGAAAGAATCACATTAGATTCTATATTATATGCTTATATAATTGGTCATGTTTATATAGTAATGCCGGGCCTTAAATGCAACATCCGAGGAGCTTATTATCGAGAGAACCTCCAGAGTTGCTGCTTGGGGCTACTAGGTATGGTATGTTTATTGGCATGTGATATACTGGTTGTATTTTTACAGAGCTTTTGCTAGGCAAACTGATCATACCTATATAAAAAAATATGTTATTTTTTATCTTTTAGACACCAAATATTTTGTTCAATAACCCACGAAAGTGATGTGTAGTTTGAAAGCATATTATAGAACATGACTGGTTCAAAAAAATCCTGCAACCTATTTTATGCAATTCCACAAGCTAAGATACTCATATAGGATGGGCTTTGAAGTTTAAGGCACTGACTGAACTAAGAGACTTCACATCCTCTAGGACTCATATACGATGTGTAGTTTTTTTTTATTGTTATGTCTGGTTTGGATGACGTATGTGTTTGACAGAATTATTTGTATCAAATAATGGCGGATGACTCCGATATCTATAAGTCAAATTAGGTATACTTTTTTTGTATTTATGTTAGCTTTCAGCTCACAGTTTTGTTTCTTTCTGTTTGTTTAATTGACTTGCAGCTCCAGTTCTAAAATTTGTTTGTATTATCCTTCATTCTCTCAATTTTCTATGGTGTTTTGATGTCACCAAGTGACCTATCAAGTTGATTAATGTTAGCAGGTATTTTGTCCATTTCAGTTTGTACCCCTTCATATTTATTCAAAATATTTATATTTATTCAAAACAAATTCATGTGAGAATGTTGATCAAGTTGATCAATGTGAGAAGGTATATTCATTTAAAATAGAATTCACGTGAGGAGTTTGCGTTTGTGCATATATTAATTTTTGTTTTGTGCAGTTGATTCACATAAAACACATTTTGATATCAGGTACACTTCAAACATATTACATCAGCTGAAGGGCGACTGATATCAGGTACAGTCCAAGCTTAATATGGCCCAATTTACTAGTGTCCATTTTTCCCTCTAAATTGTTGTTTCTCTATTTTGTATAATCCTTTAATGGTTGGTTTGGAATTCTGACCCATACGTTCTGTATAATCATTTGGATTTACTAATTTTAGGTTCATGAGAATATAAATATTACTTACCTGTTGGTTTTAAGCCATCCACAATTTCTGACCCAGTATATCAGGTAGGTTTCATAATTGTCATGCATTTATCACATAGATTCAAACCATTAGTTTAGGATGATCCGTAACTTAAGGACTGTTAAACTCCATCTCGATTATGATTATTCTTAAGAGATACCAACCGTTGAGATCATTAAGCTCCAGCCCTCTTATGTACACAATCAGGGTAGTTCAATGTTGATTATTTTAATGATGATGTCATGTGTATGCAATTAGGAGCATATGAATTCAATTAGGATCATCAATGATGGCATTATATGTTCTAACTACTCATTGTAATCAGTAGTAAAACAGTTAGAACAGTAAATATTAAATGAGTAATATTACATGATGCACACAGTGATGCACAAACACACCAGTGACACATAGTGTACTCACACATTGATGCACACACACACCAGTGCCCAAATCACTTTTGAATATGTATTCACATTGAGAATTTTTTTTTGTTCTATTTCAGGTTGAATCTGTCAAGTAAACGTAAGGCTGTAATGTGGATTTGAGTTACATTGTCAATGGTGCAAATCTCTATTTCAAGTTAAGAATAAAACGCATTGTTCATTTATGAATGTTTGAGGACCTATTCTCAATTTAGATCATTTTTATGGAATGGAAAGGTACAAAGTGCTTGATTTTGGTTTTACTATAAAAGGATATACCTCTATAGAGATTTGAGTTTGAACCATACTCCTAGGCTTTCATACAAAATGTGGTTGTAGGGTCTAAAAATCTCAAATATTGTGTGGTCATCATCTTCTCTTGGATTATTACAGAACCAAAGTTAAATAATAGCACTACATTTGTGCGATGAAATATATCCAATGACTCATTGTTTATTTGATCCTACAGTACTATTTCTATTTATTCACACCAAATACACATTTCTATGTATTCACAGCAAATACACATTTCTATTTATTCACACCAAATACAACTTAAAGGTAGCTCTGCTTCAGAAAATTCTTGATTGATAGACTATTCCAACACTAGTTCAGTCTTTTTAATTATGTAATTGTACAATTTGAAACTTTACTCATGTTAGGTCATTTTGTTGGTTCTCGATGGGCAGGGAAAAAGACTGAGCAACAAAGTGAGGAACCTGATGTTGCTTAAGGTGGATTATGATCATGATAATTATGAAGAGATGCAATGTTATGCAAAAAATGAAGAATATAATGCTTATGATTCAAAAACTGAGGATGGCCATCATAAATACGACGATGACGATGATGCCACTGACGACCACGTGGAAGATATTACAGAGGATGATCACTAAGATTCCAGTTATCCGTATAATTATGAGTTAGATGGTGAGACAAACATTTTGATATAACAAGCACATGCAGCCAATCTTGGTTGCATAAGATACAACACACGGAAAAAATAATTTAGTCTGTCAATTTATTCTCGACTCCAGTGGATAAATCTGAGGCTGGATATGTACATAAAGAATTTGATGAATCCATGGCAAAGTTAGCTAAAATGTAGTTATGTTTCTTATCAACTTTACTTTCGAACCTCTATTTTTTTATATTCTATAACCATACCCATCTACTTATTCCCTCAATAATACTCAAAAGTGTTATTTCATTATTTGATGCACAAAGTCAATGTTTTGGGACAACTCATACGTAATAGACTAACAAGTCTCTCTATTACATATCAATGGGTTATTAGAACTTAAATGATAGGGACGAAAATGTTTTGGCCCTGTATTTCGACCAAATGGTTTCTCGGAGCCTTGAAATTCCAAGTTCTAATCAATTGTGGTGATTTGGAGAAAATCCACTCATGGTCCGTGGATTTTGGATGCTGCTGTGGTTGTTATTATGCCTTACACTAAGGAGGCTCAGTACAAACACCTTAAAAAGAATAAGATTCAGTTTATTGTTTATCTATAACTACTTTATGATTAAATTTGTAAGCTACTTTTGTGTCAGACATAATGTGTCCTAATCCTAAGTCGGTCTAGAGTTGAAACTTTCTCCGTAATACTTTTCTATCTCTGTTTTCTATTTTCAATGAGTGAATTGTGTATAATTATTAATTCCATTTCCTAATATACATGTATGAGAATTATGTGTTAAAGAACAAAATTTTTGTCATTTATCGATTACGTACTTTGGAATTTTTTGTTGTTTTGCCATTACAGACTTTGTAAATTTTCGTCGTGCCTTCAGGCATGGGCATTCCTCTAGTGTGTGTATATATATATACAAGAGAAGGAAAAATTACAGGAAACGGGTTAGAGCCCGAGTGTAAAATAGTTTTAAAAATGTTTTAGCAAGTATTTAAAATGCTTACTAGCTAATATGACAACCATGTTAGTACACGAAACTCGCTTGGGAATTCTCACCACTCATCTAGTGTGCACACCTACTGTACTATTAAATAACTTATAAGTCTAACTCTATACTCCTCCAAGAAGCTCTGATTCGCAAGATCATAAGTCTATGATTAAATTAAGATAACATCTTCATAAAGGTTATTTGAATCAATTATGTATTTCTCATTACTTCTGTGAAGTTTCAAACACTTATTATAATTGGGATCATTTTTTCGATTACTTATCTACTTATTCGCACAGTAGAAGGATCTCAAGTATAGGTATATATATTAATCACTCATTCAATATATATTCTAATCGGCACCCCAAATAAAATCTATGGTGCTTGCATACTCTGCTATCATGTCCCCGTATACCTCGTATAAGGGAAATACTAGTTCGGAATCACTCTCGAACTGTATTAACACGATACACACAAAATGTAGGCGAAGCATAGTTCCAAGACACTAAGAGGTCACGACATACCATCACATCTCTTAGGACTGTCTGACTATCATTCTCAGATAGCGTGTACCAAGGAATCCTATGTTCTAGTGTACGAGTCAATATCCCCCATAAAGGTCCCATCGAGATAAGACTGTCCCAATGCGGCAACCTCCGTGATAGCAAGTAGCGCGGGTATGATTATACACAAATATATATAATATATATAATATATACACAAGCACTCTGTTATACATTTAAATATTCACATCTTTCAATTAGATTTTCTCAAGACCTATAACAACATTTTAACCGTACGTAGTACAAATTACCAAATTCTTACGCATAATGAACTCCTCTCTTTTTATTCTCAATTATAACCATTTCATAATTACTTCTTGTACCTAGAAGTGATTTCCCTTCCTAAAGGTATATTCAGTCGGTATACCCTCACTCCCATACTGGTCTCACTCTTTCTTGCATCTCCCAATACCTCCGTGATAGCAAGTAGTGCGGGTATGATTATATATATATATATATATATATATATATATATATATATATATATATATATATATATATATATATATATATATATATATATATATATATATACACACACACACACAAGCACTCGGTTATATATATAAATATTCACATCTTTCAATTAGGTTCGCTCGCGACCTATAACAACATTTTAACCGTACGTAGTACAAATTACCAAATTCTTACGCATAATGAACTCCTCTCTTTTTATTCTCAATTATAACCATTTCATAATTCCTTCTCATCCCTAGAAGTGATTTCCCTTCCTAAAGGTATATTCAGTAGGTATACCCTCACTCCCATAATGGTCTAAGTATTTGTTGAATCTCCCAATATCTTACTTAATGTACGCACGTTTTCTCATAAATGTCATACCCACATTATCCCACGATTACATCTTGTATAAAATTATATTCACCGGAAGCTACTCAGACCCTTATGGTCCCCTTCATGACCCAATATGATCTGCAAATGATATTCGAAGGCTCCTACGTATTTTAACCAAATTAATTAAAAAGGGGAAAAATATTCAATTTCCACGAGGGGTCGATCGATCGATAAAAAGGGGTCGATCGATCGTAATTCTTGAGTCGATCGATCGATCGATCAGGCAGTTCTTGCCCAGATTCTGCTATTCCAACCTACGGGTTTCATCACATTTCAACCTCTAAATCATGCTTAATTCATCCCAAACTCCCAAACAATTAAACCAAGAGTTATGTCAACCTATCGACATGATTTCCTACGTAAAACATGTTCGAATTCATCAAAGGAATGGATTCAAAGGGACAAATTCAGTAAAATTATCAGGAACCCTAGTTTTATCATAAATTCCAATATTCTCAATATTTTTCCAGGTTTCTTTCTATTAAATCATTAAAAATTCATGGGTGATCCTCCACATATGCCAAGGGTTCCAGACTACACGCATTCCTCCTAAAACATGCGATTAAAATCTCCTAAATCATATAATTCTTCAATAAAACATGTATTTACCAATCCTATTTTAACATAGGTGAAATATTAACTAGGAATCAGCAAGATAGATACTTGCCTTAAGATTGTAGTTCTGATTCCACGAAATAGACTGGTGTAGGCTTTTTCCCCTCGCATCGAACTACGCTACGGTGGTGGAATCTGGTAAAAAGGTTCTGTGTTGGGGGTTCTCCTCCTTGGAGAGGTCTTTCTCTTCTCTCTAACCTAGCCTCTCTCTAACTCTCTAACTCTTAACCCTCGACAATTCTAATTCCCATTAGATTAAAACCTATAACTTTCGTCCATAATTAAGCCTAAAAATGGTTAATTACTAAAACGCCCTCTCGGGTTGTCGGTTAGGCCTAAAAACGTCTCAAGACCCAAAGTAAGCCCCCGAGTATACTTTTCTAACTATCTCGACCCTTACGGATACGTCGGCGCACTCAAAATGACTATACGGGCGACTTATAAATTATTCACATTTTATATAATAATTTAGTCCCGACACGACACATGCGCGTCCCGACTTAATTTCCATATTTGTCATATTATTCAGTCGTGACAATTTTTAATAAATTCAATTCTATATATTAGTTTACTCATTAAGTAATATTCAACCAATTCCCAATAATTACTAACTCTCTTCATACTAGTAAATATTTAAAATAAATTCCGAATTAATATTAAATTAATTTATCTCAATTAAATTTAATGAATTCCCAATTTTAAAAGCCATAAAAATACGGGGTATTACAGACAACTATTTTAACCAACACCATCCTACCGTCGAAGTTTAACTTGATAAGTATCCATTTTAATTTTCACCACATCAGTAAGTGGTTGGAGGCATATACCCCCTCTTTATATATTGATATCTTTTTCTAAATATTGAAGTTGTATAATTAGTATTGAAAATAAAGAGTAATCGAATTTAGGATTAAAATTCTATAACGAGATTCATATAAAAACACATGCATACATATACATACACATCCTTGGATTTTATTGGAAAAGAAAGATGGGATACTTTGTTGACCCATAAATTTTGTCCAACAAAATGGCGACTCTATTTCATCATACATGTATTATATTTTCAAAAATTCAAGATGCGCTTATAGGCACGGGCATTCACTTGTGAGTATATATGAGAGGGAAAAAATGTTTAATAAAAATTAATGTGGTCCTATATGTATAGTTATCATACACTTTAGGTGAGTATCTAATATCCTAAAAAAAGTATTCAAAACATTGCATAAACTAATTGGAAATAAGTTATTCAATGATTAGGTGTTTTTTTATGGTAGTTATCAATGCAATTAATGAAACATATGACTTGATTAGATGATGAAATTATAGATGCTAAAAAATTAATTTTAACCGGGGTTTAAATATAAATTAAAGGAAACAAAGCTAGGGTTTAAATCTATAACATACCTTACGTGATTGTCCAAAGCTTGATGTGAAGAGGCAACGACTAACGGCAACAAGATGGGAATATGCAGTGATTTACGGTGGCTTGCAGTAGAAAATTAGAGATGATCAAATTAATCAAGTAATTTATTTATGTGGGAGTGTGATTTGGGGCATAAACAAAGTGTGTTATGTGGGATTTGTTTAAATAGAATTAAACAAGTATTAGAGAAGGACACAAAGATGGACTTGCAATAAAAAAATCAGCAGACATTGTCAAGATGAAAATAGAGCAGAGATTGAGGGGAGAGTTTCTGATTGAGTAAATTCACATTTGGTCATACCCCTTTCCTTCTTCATTAATATCAACCTATAATTTCTAGCATGAGACAATGTAAAAGTGGGCATCTAATTCAAATCATTTCCATAATAAACAATACACATTTGATGTTTCAACATTCACCAAAAACACACAAAGAAAATAAATACTCAAAATTGGCATTTGTAAAAAACCTAATTCTCAAGTAAATCCGTAAAATCCAATCCAAAAAAATAAGAAAATAGCAA
Organism: Sambucus nigra; assembly: GCA_949130495.1. Lineage (NCBI taxonomy): Eukaryota > Viridiplantae > Streptophyta > Magnoliopsida > Dipsacales > Adoxaceae > Sambucus > Sambucus nigra. Next base: position 502,979,518 of record OX422221.1, on the reverse strand, counting down.
ATTGATAAAGGTGTCAAGAAACACAATAGATCATTTAATACCTGGCATTCTGGAAAGGGTTGATTTTGTTTACATAAAGGGGGACTTGATCTCTAGGTTGGATCTTTATCTAATTGGACGAGAGGGAATCCGAATGAAGAGTGGGGGAGAGAGAAAGGGGTGGATTTAGGATTGGGGTGGGTGTCATGATGGGTTTGAGTGGGAGTTCATTTATCAATTTTTCAATTAAACCATGGCAAATGAACCAAAAAAAATTTATTTAGGTAATCAAAGTTATAAGGAGATGTAAAAATAAATGGATGAAATTGTTTAGGGAGGTTTAACTTACAAATGATATAAATTAATTTTAAAAATAATCTTAAATAAGTGGTTCTCTTATAGTGAAGAAAAACCATTTCATCATTCATTCATGAAATCAGTTCTGCTAGACCAAAGGCAAGTGGTTATCTTTCTTGTTTTTGAAGAGTTATAATACCCAAGTAGTGTAGGGTCTTATATTTGATGATTTATAAACATGTTTTTGGGTAGTATTTTCATGTATAATTAATAACTCATATGGGTAGTACGACATAAAATGATATGTGATGAAGAGGATGAAAGAATTATGGGTATTTTGATGAGAATACATAAAGAACATAAAATCTAGGTTTTTTGATGAATTAATTGATTGATATGTTCTTGGATGAAATTTATAAAGTTTTCATGAATAATTTAAGTTGGAAATCACCCCTATACACTGTAATGTTGTTTAGAAATGTTGGATGAGAGTTTTATGAAGTTTCATGAAGTTAGGTTAAAACTTCAACAGTGAAAAACATAACTACGTAGAGTGAGAAGAGGGTTGTTACTTTCTGAATCGATTCGACCCAGAGGCGAATATGTTCGACAGGCGAATCGATTTGGCCTCCTATGAAAATTGATACGGTCTGCCCAAAATTGCCAATTTTCCCTATTTAAGACTAGAAATTTTATTCATTGAATGGGGGACTTTTGGGACATCCTTAAATTAGTATGTGGGAAATTATGAATCATAGTAGGCCTTAGTAGGGTTGGGTCTTTGTTATATATGAGATAATTAAGGTGAAGATTTATTGGGATTAATTTATTAAAGTAATGAGCTCGAGAGAATGTGAACGAGTCTTGGGGGTTGCGAATGAACCTAGTATGTAGACCAGTAGGGTACTAAAGAAGCAGCTACTGAATTAACTTAAACTTATGAATTAATGATACGGTGAGTATTCGAGGGATAATACTACACACGGATTATTATTTTAGGCTGAGTGTACACCTATATGGATTATTATTATTATAGGTTGAGTGTACACCTATACGGATTATTCTTATTATAGGTTGAGTGTATGCCTATACTAAATATGCATATGGGCAGGTTGTGTGTATGCCTATGATATGATGTCTTTATCTTAACATGCCTACACTACAACCTATCAGGAGGTTTTCACGCTGAAAGAGATCCCACCTTATCGATTACCGTGAGGTCTGGATTTGTGCCCCAAAAAATTGAACTTAGTGCGGCTCACTATGTTCAGTGCATTAGTGAGACTGACAAGTCATTTGGGTAAGTTAGGTATGTGCGTATCGCAAAGGCCTAGAATCATGTTTTCCTCCATTGCTATGTTGATTTGATTTATGGTTCGAGGGTGATATCTGAACCGATAGTCCTTTATTTGGTACTAGAGGTACAAGGACATGATAGTAGAGTACCCGAGTGAGCATCACGATGGCGAGTCCGGTAGATTCTAGATTATACATATATAGTAGCAAAATGCTCGTGCCCAAAGGCACGACAGAAATTGTCCAAAGTATTGGATGTAGAACAATGTAAGTTAAAGGTTTTTTACAACACAAATGTGAAAATAATTTATAAAATTGGGACAAAATTTCCCTTATTTATCGGACTACCCACCCTGTTTAGAAATAAAAATTGTCCACAACAACATATTATTGGACAATCGATCCTGTCACAACAAATCACAAATATTATGTATGAACTTATTTTATACATTCTCGTGCCTGAAGGAAGGAAATTTTTTTAAATTATCACGACTCTTCCCATGTTATAAATATATATAGTACAATAACAATAATAAATTTTCACCGTGTTTAAAAAAATAGTATACCTTGGACCTCACATAAACTTTATCAATTATTTAGCTCACAACCTCATGTAACACAATATACATTTCAAATTTCAAAGAAAATCCCATTAAGTCTTAGTTGTTATAATGGGATAACATGTTGAGGCATTACAAATCTAATTCCACCCAACTTGTATTCCCATTCGTGACTGTAATACGCCATGTTGCTTGTACCAAATATTCATCTCCATCTCTCCTAAAATGTAAGAAAAAAATTATTATCATAATTTTATTTAAATGACAACCGCGGTATTATGAGAGTATGAATGAACAACAAAGAATACAATTATCCAAAACAAATGGTGAAAACACAACTTTCATTGAAAATGTAACAATGATTATGACACTATTTGAACTCATATTCTGAAGACTTTCCAAAATCATTAAAATTTAAATATGGATGGAATGAAAAATGCAAGATTATCGTACTACTAAAGGATTTTAAATGGAATTGTGAAAGGTTAAATATGGTCCAACGACTATTATCACACCCGCCAACACAATGTAATCTCTAGGTGGAATAAAATATGCCGCTACATGCGGCATGGTGTATTAGTATAAAATATTAGTAATGAGGAATATCAAGTATAACCAATTAGGCCCTACTTGGTTGCGCCAATTGTATCATTATGTAAATTGGTTCATTGTGAATTAGTGAATTGTAAAAAGCAATAACCTAAGACCATACAAACACAAAAAAAAAATCAATATCTACAAAATTCAAAATTAATATACAAATTAAAAAACATGCAAACCAATGTTTTTGTACACTGTTAGTCCAACACTTGAGGTGATGAAAAAAATATATCCTATAATTTAATCATATAAGTAACGACTTTATTGTTATATAGTATTTGATTATAAATTCTAGTAGAAAATAAAAAACAAATACAATTATTCTAACAGCCTTGAAAATACGTGGCAACCACACCCAAAAAATATACACAAACACCCATCCCTTAGATTTCACCTCATCAAGTTCATAGGTAACCTTGGAGAATTAAGTTCTTTACATTTTGAGTTAAATGAAGGTACATTTTGAGTTAAATGAATAAAGGAAATGTGAAAAAGCAAAACTAAATGTTGACATAAATGAATCAAAAAAAGATATGGGAACCGAGAAAGAAATAGATACAAAAAACCCTTATCTAAAACAAATATTGCACCCAAATTAAATCAACAAAGGAATACTTGTATTATTCTAAAATGAAACCCAAAGTGTGACACCCCACCTATTAAAATACCAGGTGATCAATCATGTACCAAATTAAAACAGGAGTCTCATATGGTTCATTCTCAGCATCACTGTCGAAAACCAATTTAATTACTAATAACCTATTAGGCTGGCGTCAAAATTTTATTTAACTAATCTTTTTAAACAGACCATTGAAATAAATTAATCACAATAGTTTATATACACAAAAATGAAATGAAATAAAATAACCGAACACTCGGTAACATAATACCATTAAATCGAATGCCGAACTAAAAGGGAGTAAAAGAATAAATAAATACTATTGGGATTTCGGCCCGAGTGATACTACAATGCTTCCTAGCTAGATCACAAGAATAAAAGCGTCTAAAATAGACCTGCATGCATCGACAGTTTCCACAACAAACGTTTGACTCGAAGGAATCATCATCCAGACGTCCCGGTGTCTGGACACCTATATATATATATATATATATATATATATATATATATATATATATACATACATATATGTAGCAAGAGAGGAAAATAGAAAACGGGGTCAGAGCCCGAGTTGTGAAAATATTTTGCAAGTGCATAAATGCAAAAATTTTAAAATATGATTTATCTCATATTTAAATTGGTATCACACTCCCCTGAGATACCCTTCATCCCTCTTCTAATGATGCACACCTATCTCATACCTTTTTAAACTACCTAGTTAAGTTACCCTGCCTAACTAACCGGTTTCACCCATCTTGTAGAAATCCTCCTAAACCCTAGTATTAAGGGCTAAACTTCTCCCCATTCCCAACATTGCTCTACGTTCGTGCGTGGGGTGTCTCGCGAGGTGAAATCCAAACAAGGAACCTCCAATACACTACTACCCGATAATGTTGATCGTCGAAATTCATTAGGCCCTCAGCACATAACGTGTATATATAACTTATATATAAATATATAGTTCTCACTATAACCCATGATTCATATTCGTATAAATTACGATATATACATATAACTACTAGAAGGGGAATAATACCTTATGTGGGTACCCCGATTTTATCACCATAAGGCCTGGACGAGTAGCCCATCCTCAGCGGCCCAAAACCCAAGCCCATCACCTCTGGTATTCATCTATTTACTCCACGATGCCATGAAGAGAAGTTGTGGGGGTACACGATCCCATGAAAGGGAGATGGCTAATAAAGAGGAACCTATCACCCCCACTACTCCAACACATACATGTATAAATTAAACCCCAAGTCCGGGTCAAAGGACAAGTTGTATTCTCTGTACTTACTCTTCAGAATATAGAGAAATAACACTGATTGAACCACCGTGGACGTAGGCACTTCTTTGCTGAACCACGTATCTTCGTTGTTGTGTGATTGGTCTTTTATTTGTTTTTTCTTGGTTGTCACCTCTTTCATATTTATTTGTGCTGCATAATAATTGCATCTACAATTGGCGCCGTCTGTGGGAAGCGTTTATCTTTCCTTGAGAAGAGCCCACACCGAAGAAAAAAATCTAAGATGTCTGGTCACAGCAGCAACGCTCCTCAAGCAGGAGACATTCAGGAGCCACCCGCTCCTCGCAGGATCAGGTCTGAAGTCTGACGTTCCGATCAAGGGGCTCGCTTAGAAAGGCCAGCCTCAGAAGAAAGTCAAGGACCAGCAAGGTCCACTCAGATATCCAGATTGATCGATGCATACGAAGCAAGGCTCCACGAGCAGAGGGAGTCTTCTCGCAGGTATGAGGCTGAGAATGCTCGCCTGAAAAGAAGACTGGAAAAACTGGAAAAAGAACTACGTCCTGATACCAGGAAACGCCACTATCGCACTCCTAGCCCTCAGGCGAGCAAATCTCGCAGCCGAGGAAGGAGCCCTAGGCTGCAACATCAAAGGTTCGAAGGTGGTGACTCAGACGACGACCTCCGTGAGCAACTGAGAAAAGCTCGCCGCTATCAGAGCCCTGCTCGCAGCGACGACAACATACGGAACCTGGTCCGTAGAGAAATGGACCAACATCCAGCTCACCGCGGCACCAGGTCAACCAGAGAACTCGCCAGGAGAGCCCTCAAGACCCAGATGAAATCGCCCTTCACAAGGGAAATTAAAGAAGAAGAAGAAGCTCCCAAAAAGTTTGCTATTCCGTGGTTCAAGATTTATGACGGGAAGACTGACCCCATTGATCATGTCAGGCAGTACCGGCAGGCTATGACCCTCTGGAATCACCGAGATGCGTTGATGTGCCGTATTTTCCCCTCGAGCCTTCATGACGTGGCCCAGAAATGGTTCGAGAAACTCCCTCACCGATCCATCAGAAATTTCAAATCCCTGGCCGAGCTCTTTACGGCCAGGTTCATCACCAGCAGCTCCCATCCCAAAAGGATGGATGCTCTATTGACGATGAAGAAAACTCCTCAGGAGACACTTCGAGACTACGCGAAAAGGTACTGGGAGTTATTCAACGAAGTCGAAGACTGCGCAGAAGAGGTGGCAGTGGCTTCATTCAAAATTGGGCTACCTAGCTCTTCCCTCCTCTACCAGTCCTTGACAAAGAAGGAAGCAACCACCATTGATGACCTGATGGCCCGGATTGAGAAATACGCAAAGGTGGAAGATGTCACCCGCCTTAACGTAGGTGAAAACGGTCGAGCCAAGCTCGCCACGAAGGGAAGTGAGAAAGTTGATAACCAGAAAAAAGGAGGAAAGAATGGGAGCAAGAATGGCCCCAAAAACGGAGGAAGCCCTGACGTTGCAAAGTCGTTCCAGGCGGTCAACACCGTCTTCAAAGAACCAATCTACAAGATTCTCGCTAAGATCAAGGATGATCCATTCGTCAAATGGCCCCGAAAAATGGGAGGAGACCCATCGAAAAGAAACAATGCGCTGAGGTGCACCTTCCACAAAGAGGGGGGACATAAGACCGAGCACTGCAAGGCTCTTAAGTCCCACCTCGAGAAGCTGGCCCAATCCGGACATCTGAATGACTTTATGGAAAGGAAGGTAGAGAGAGTGACTGTCCACAAAGAGGCAAAACCTGACAACGTGTTAGAAGATGACACCGGACACGAATTCGCAGTAATCTATGGAGTATCCGATGTTAAGCAAATCCAGGGCAACTCAGCTCGGATGGAGGTAAAGAAGCTGACAGCAATAATGCAAGCTTTTCAAATTGATCCAGCGAAATCACAGGCAGGAAAACGCCGCCGAGCAGAGGACATCAACTACAACAAGCATATTGTCTTCACGGATGAAGATCTTATGGGAGTGAGGACCCCACATCACGATGCCTTAGTCATTACACTCAGGATAGCCAACTTTGATATCGACAAACTGCTCGTCGATCAAGGAAGCTCATCTGAAGTAATGTACATCGACCTGTTCAGGAAATTGAAGTTGGACATCGCCGACCTTAAGGGAACCACTGTCCCTCTGGTCGGCTTCGCTGGAAAAATGACCATGCCTCTGGGCAAGATAGTACTACCAGTGCTCGCTGGAAATGTTTCGAAAATGATCGAATTCTTGGTGGTCGATATCGATTCACCGTATCAAGCCATCCTCGGCAGGGGATGGCTCCATGCAATGAAGGCAGTCTCCTCGACCTACCACCAGAAACTCAAATATATCACCGAGCGGGGAGTGATGGAGATACATGGCGACCAGGCGATGGCGAGAAAGTGCTTCATAGCGGCTATCCGACTGAAGCCAGAGAAAAAAGACGTTTGAACCAGCGAGAAGGTGGAGGAAGGTGCAATCCCTTCCAAATAGCAATTAAAATATGGAAGGCCTGGAGTGGAAGAGACCAGGCTCCTCCCCTCCGAACGAGTTGTAGAAGACCTGGTAGAAGTCATTGCTAGGGAAGGCGACAACAGCAGAGTCTTCCTGATCGGAACCTCACTCACTGACGAAGAGCAAAAGGATTTGTTAACCTTACTCAGAAGCAACATAGATGTTTTCGCCTGGGAACCCTACGAGCTGCCAGGGATCGATCCCAAAATGGCCTGCCATCGGTTGCACGTCAATCCCACATTCAAACCGATAGCACAAAAGGCACGACGAACTGCTCCCGAGAAAGCCAAAGCAATAGAACAGGAAGTCGAAAAACTGCTGGATGCAGGATCCATACGGGAAGTGCAGTTCCCCAAATGGTTATCCAACCCAGTGGTAGTTCCAAAAAGCAACGGTAAGTGGAGAGTTTGCATAGACTTCACTGACCTCAACAAAGCCTGCCCCAAGGATAGTTTCCCTCTTCTAAAAATAGACCAACTAGTAGACGCCACTGCAGCTCACGAGCGAATGAGTTTCCTGGACGCATACTAGGGCTATCACCAGATTCCCTTATATGCCCCAGATCAGGATAAAAAGGCGTTTATCACGTCGGTTGGTTTATACTGTTACCAGGTCATGCCTTTCGGGCTAAAAAATGCAGGGGCAACCTATCAGCGGCTGGTTACTAAAATGTTCAAAAATCAGATGGGAAACACGATGGAGGTCTACATCGACGACATGCTCGTCAAAAGAAAGGAGAAATAAAACCACCTTTCTGACCTAGCAAGTACCTTCGAAATCCTCAGGAAATACCGAATGAAACTCAACGCGAGCAAGTGTTCCTTCGGTGTCCAGTCAGGAAAGTTCCTTGGGTATTTGGTCAGCAAGCGTGGCATAGAAGCAAATCCGGACCAGATTGAGGCAATTAAACGGGTGCAACCTCCTCGCACAATCCGCGATGTACAGAAGCTCACTGGAATGCTCGCTGCTCTGAATCGTTTCATTTCTAAATCCTCCGAGAGATGCAAGCCCTTCTTCCAACTCTTAAAAGGCAGCAAAACGGTAGAATGGACCCCAGATTGCTCGCAAGCATTAGGCGAGCTCAAATCCTACCTAAGCTCCCCACCACTGCTCGTCATGCCACAGCAAATGGACCCTTTGTACCTCTACCTCTCTGTATCCAGCCATACTATCAGCTCAGCGCTAATGTGTGAAGTCACAGGGATCCAACATCCAGTCTATTACGCGAGTAAAACCTTACTAGACACTGAGCAGAGATACCTGCCATTGGAAAAGCTCGCATTCGCCCTAGTAATGTCATCGAGGAAACTAAAGCATTACTTCGAAGCTCACACGATCATCATCCTTACGTCACACCCCCTCAAGGCTGTCCTAAGGAAGACGGATTTGTCAGGCAGGCTGTCTAAGTGGTCAGTTGAGCTCGGCCGGTTTGACATCCAATTTCAACCAAGGACAGCTATCAAGGGTCAAGTCCTCGCTGACTTCATAGCTGAATTCACGGGCGAAGAACCTCTCAACCAGCCTAAACCAACAGAACAAAACAGCCAGGCTACAGGGGGAAGCTGGAAGCTATTCGTTGATGGAGCCTCCAACTCAAAGGGGGCAGGAGTAGGAATTGTTCTCATCACTCCAGAAAATGCAGTACTCGAGCAAGGAATTAGGCTGGGATTTGCAGCCTCCACCAACGAAGCAGAATACGAAGCCTTAATTGCAGGTCTCCAAAGGGCGCAAACTCTAGGAGCAAAGCATTTACATGTATTCGGAGACTCGCAACTAGTTTCCAATCAGATAAGTGGAGACTACAACACGAAGGACGAGAGGATGGCAGCCTACCTCTCGTTGGTAAGAAACTTGATGACAAACTTTGAAGAAATCAACATCCAGCAGTTTCCCAGGGGGCAGAACAGCCACGCTGACGCTTTGGTAGCCCTGAGCTCGGCAGTTGATTCCAGCCTTAAAAGGATAATCCCTATCGATTTCCTTAGCTACCCGAGCATTCACCGCGAGCTAACAAAAGAGAAACAAATACTCCAATTGGAACCAGCCCCTAGCTGGATGGATCCCTTAAGAGGCTATTTGAAGAACGGAACGCTCCCAGATGATAAAAGGACCGCCCACCAGATAAGAGTCAAAGCTGCTCGCTTTCACTTGTCCACGGGAGGCGACTTGTATAAAAGATCTTTCTCCGGCCCCTACCTTAGATGCGTCCACCCAGGCGAGGTCGAGACAGTGCTTCACGAGCTTCACGAAGGAATCTGTGGAAGTCACGTCGGAGTAAGATCTCTAGCCTTCCGAGCAATGAAGGAAGGTTACTGGTGGCCGTATATGCAAAGGGACTCCGCAGTATATGTCCGCAGATGCCTAAAATACCAGCTTCACGCCCCCATGGTCCACCAGCCTGCCAGCGAATTGAAATTCCTGACCAGCCCCTGGCCTTTTGCCCAGTGGGGAATGGACATCGTGGGACCTCTACCCACCGCTGCCGGCAATCGCAAATACCTGTTGGTCGCCACCGATTACTTTACCAAGTGGATCGAGGCAGAACCTCTGGCGAACATCCGAGATGCTGACATGATGAAATTCATATGGAAAAATATAATCACTCGATTCGGGATCCCCAGAACAATCATCACTGACAATGGGACACAGTTCGAAAGTGGCCCCTTTCAGGACTTCTGCGACCAACACGAAATCAGGCACCACTTCAGCTCGGTAGCATATCCTCAGAGCAACGGACAAGCTGAGGCTTCCAACAAAATAGTGATCGCTGGATTAAAAAAGCGGTTAGAACGAGCAAAAGGCGCGTGGACTACCGAGCTACCACATGTCCTATGGGCATACAGAACGACTCCCGGACGAGCCACAGGTCAGACGCCATTCTCACTAGCATATGGTATGGAAGCGGTCATCCCATTAGAAGCAGGATTGCCTACAATGAGATCCGACCTTGTCGAGCAGAATCAGAACGATCAGGCTTTGCTCGCTGAACTCGACTTAGCCGACGAACGCAGAGAACTTGCCCTAGTAAAACTAGCGAGTTATCAGCAACAGCTCGCGAAGCACTACAGCAAAAAGGTCAATCCGAGGAAGTTTGAAATTGGAGACTATGTCCTAAGAAAGGTCCTGGGCAACACAGTGAAGCCATCAGATGGTAAACTGGGCCCAAACTGGGAAGGACCTTATGAAATAATTAGAGACGACCTGCAAGGTGCCTATCATTTGAAAACGATGGAGGGCAGAGAGATACCACGAGCATGGAACGCAGCTAATCTCAAGAAATTCTACTTTTAGGAGTTCTATTGTTAGATCTTTTATTGTACTCATTTTGGGAAAAGACAGTTTATTTCTCTACTCACCAATAAAAATCTCTCAGTTGATTACTCTCTAAAAGTATAACAATTATATCTTATTGCACATCCTTTTCAAATCACAGGTATAATAGTTGACATAGCAGGGGAACACCCCTCCTCAGGTCATCGTCACGAAGCACGACAGACCTCTTAGCATTGCCCATGGCAATATATGAAGCCCTACAGAGAATTCTTAGGCATCAAACCTACTTTGGTTAAACAAAATCCTGACTGGATGAAGACATCCAAAAACAGGTGTGTCCTCGCCAATTGCCCCTCTTAGACCTAAGGGAGTGTGACGACACGACCTAAAAGGTAAAGAGAGAGCACAATGGTATTCTTAAATACTGGACTGGGCGGACACTCACATGACAAGATAAAGATTGTGAAGCTGCAAAAATATAACAGAGATTGGATAAACACGTTTAGTCGGCAAAAAGGCCCAAAACTCAAACTTTCCATTAATCTTTTATATTTACAAACAATAATGGTACATGTTTAGTCGGCAAAGACTCGCCCAAAGCATTTACAATTATTAAAAAACAAAATATCAAGAAGGAGGAAGCCTCCGAGCAAGGTAATCAGCAACCTTAGCTCTCCTCCCGTCATCAGGGGCAGGATCAAATTCCTCAACAACTTCATTTGTGTCCAACTCCAGTAGCCGCCGAGGAATAGCATCGATAGGAATCCATCGGTCATCTCGCCTAAATGGATTGGGAATCAGAGTAGAGGGAGACATCTCATGCCGATACCACAATATCGAATTTCTTGGCACCTGCAGCTCTTTGAGAGCACTCAACCACCCCCTGATGAAGGAAAGCTCCTCGAACTCTGATAATCTTGTGGGAGCATCTAGCCAGCCCTGATCATAGCCATCAGTCCACACTTGGCGAGGGCCCTTCTTAAATAAATGCCGCAGACGGGTGACGTCCCTCTGAAGCCCAGCAGCAGTTACGTAAGCTCGCTAAACATCGCCGCGCAGCTCCTCCATCTCCCTCTCACGCCGCTCCTCAGTTTCCCTACTCCTACCCCGCGTACTCCTGCCAGCTCGCGGGAGGGGTGGCCGAGCAGCTTGCGACGAGGAAGAACCTTGCAGGACTGCCGAAGCGGTGCTCGGCGAATGCTCCTTAAGCTTCAAGACCTCCCGCCTCAGGTCGTCATTCTCTCGCTGAAGAAACTCCACGACCTGATTGATCTCGGTAGCCTCCAGTAACTTTACTCTCAGCTCGCTGACTTCTTCTTGCACTGAAGCTCCAATCTCTCCCATTTCCTGGAGCCTGTCCTTCAATTGAGCCACCAGCTCGGACTGATCCTTATACTTCTGGTTCCTTGATTTAGCAAACCTACAGAGCCTAGCAAAAGCCTGGCGAACTACAGGGCTTGCATTAGGACCCAGAGTCCTACCCAATTGGGAGGTAACAGGAACATAATCATCCACATCAACCAACTACAAAGAAAGGAAGAGAACAAAAAGAAATCAGCATAAACAAAAATGAAGCCTTTTTATTGATAATGAGCGAGGTTACATCAGAATAAAAAAAGGAAAAAATTACAAAGAAATCCCTATCACTTAGCAACCTCGGTGGACGGACCCTCGTCCTTATCAGCATCAGCAGGGGCGTTACCCTCTGCAGAGGTGTGCACTGCCCCCTCGACCAAGGAAGCATCAGCAAGAGTCGCCTGAGAAGCAGGATTGACCCCTTCAGCAGTTGGAGCTGGCTCCTCATCCACAACTGGCTTGGGCCCTGGATCATGTTCGTCAAAAAGTGGGGATGCAACATCCACCCCTGCAGCCACAAGGGCCTTGTTCCACCCCTTCTTGAAGTTCAGACGGCTAATATAGCCTATCTAAACCTCGGCGTCTTCATACGCAGCAGCCCAGCCAGAATTGTATGAATCTTCTTTAACAGTGGCTGCCTGGGCCTTCTCCGCTTCCAGCTGCTCGGCAAGAACCCTGTTCTTCTCCACAAAGTCCAGCTTGCTAGAGCAGACCTGGTCATACGACTTCCTCAGCTCGCCGAGCTCCCTGACAGCATTATCTCTCTCGCGAGCAGAATTAGCAAGGGCCAAGGCAGAAGAAGCTCGAGCCGCATCAGCAGCCTTCAGATCGGCTTCCAGCTGAGAACCCCTGGCCACCAGAGTAGAATTCTGCTGCTCCAGCTCGCTGTTCCTTCTCAACAGCTCGTCGCGAGAGCGATAGAGCACAGCGAAGTCAGTCACAAACTGCAGAAAATAAGGGAAAGATCAGAAAGAAGAAACCATCAAAACAGATTAGAAGAAGTTGAGAAGTAGAAAAGAAACCTTACCAAGGCAAGCCTCTGGCTAGCTTGCAAGGCCAGTTGATCAGACCCTGACGCCCTTTCGCGATCTGCAGGGAGGACTGCCCTCTCAAGTAGCGCAGGGGCAAGTTGAGGAGAGGTGTCCACCGAAGCCCCCTCAGGCAACGCAGATACTGGGACCAAGGCTTGACCGGTCTTGGTCCTCAGTTCCATCTTCCTCCTCTCCTCCTCCTTCTCTTTCTCCCTCCTCTTTGTCTCTTCCACCCTCTTCCTCTCCTCCTCTTTTTTCTTCTCCCTCTCCCTCGCCTGCTCCTCCTCTCTCTTCTTCTTCTCTTGATCTTGAGAGGAAAGCCGAGAACCAGTTGTTATGGCCCCGGAGACAGTCTTCGATTTTTTGGACCTCTATGCAAGAAGCACATCATCATCATCATCATCATCATCCCGGATTAGATTCTTCCTGGGAGGCATTTCTTCACCTGGACTGCTGGTAGTACTCGATGAACTGCTACTATCAGCACTGCCTCCACCCAAGTTACTCACAACACCTGCAGGCTCGCTCTCCGAGCTGCTCTTCTCCTCGTCCAATTGGATGGGTTCAGCAGAAATCTCTTCGGAAGAGTCAAAGTCCGGAACACTTTCCACAGGTCGGGCTATGAAGCTGGAGCCTGTATTCTTATATTCAAGCAGAAAAGCAGCAGACCTAGGATGCTCGCCGTCACCCAAAGGTTCCCTGATGTTCCAAGCTTTCACCAGTTCCGAGATACGAACCTCACTGAGAGCTGGCTCCAAATTCTTTATCTTCGCTGAAAAAGAGAAAGCAAGGAGAAGTTAGAGAAATCACAAAGTCCACAAAGGTTGAAACAATAATACAACATCTACCTATATATTCTTCCCCATAAAAGGGAATAGTGAACCTCTCAGACCTCGACCCTTCAAATTTAGGGGAGTACTGCCAGTTCCTAACGAGAAACCCTTCTTGCCAGTAGTCCTTATGGGAATCAGGTAAATTTACTACCAAAACCCTATCAGGGCTCCTAGCCTTAAGGTACAGAACACCTGAACTCGTACGAGAAAAAGAATAACAAAAGCAGACCTCGGCAAGCCCTAACCTTGTGCCGTACAATTGATTTATCCTGTGCACACCGTTCACTATTTTCCATACATTGGGTGAACATTGTGCAGGCACAATACCAAAATAACTAAAAAAGTGCAGAAACAAACCATTAGGGGGAAAGGTGAGACCCCCCTGGGAGAGCAACAGGACGTGAATCCAATGTGCATCCTCTATGTCCCTAACGTTCCTAGGCGGCGAGGCACAACACTCAATCTCTACCCACTCAGGAATACCGTAGAATTTTCTAAACTCAGTTACCGACCTATTTCCAATCTTCACCATTGGAAAAATACAAGAAAAACTATAAACTCAAGAAAAAGGGCACGAAAGACTTACAGGACAGAAGATCAGATCAAAAGGCAAAGAAGCGACGAGAGTGGAGACCGAAAACAGAAGGTACAAAACTCAAGAGTTCTCAGAAGATAGAAGATTGCTGGAAGAGCTGGAACGACGAAGAAAAAATGTGTCTTATTCCAACAAGCCTTCAAAACTAATCATAACGCACAGATAGCGAAGCGGGTGCCGCCAAAGCAACTTCACAGTTTTCAAAGAAATCAACCATCATTGCTGATCATTTAAATTCATCGGACCCATAAAGAACGACCCAACAAATTCAGGGGCAATTGTGGGTACCCCGATTTTATCACCATAAGGCCTGGACGAGTAGCCCATCCTCAGCGGCCCAAAACCCAGGCCCATCACCTCTGGTATTCATCTATTTACTCCACGATGCCATGAAGAGAAGTTGTGGGGGTACACGATCCCATGAAAGGGAGATGGCTAATAAAGAGGAACCTATCACCCCCACTACTCCAACACATACATGTATAAATTAAACTCCAAGTCCGGGGCAAAGGACAAGTTGTATTCTCTGTACTTACTCTTCAGAATATAGAGAAATAACACTGACTGAACCACCGTGGACGTAGGCACTTCTTTGCTGAACCACGTATCTTCGTTGTTGTGTGATTGGTCTTTTATTTGTTTTTTCTTGGTTGTCACCTCTTTCATATTTATTTGTGCTGCATAATAATTGCATCTACACCTTATATACATATATTTACTTTATAGGATATCCCATCTTTATATATAAGCATTATACTATGCTCAACGAATATAATTATACTTATTACAATCACAAGCATAATAACCATCCAACTGTGCTATAAATCGAGGATGCAATCTCACAGTGCCTATTCGAATCTGGGTTTACTCACTATACCACGATACCAAGCTAGACTCTCTCATGGTCATGGTAAAAATACACAACGGTGAAGGTGGTCATGTTCCTTGTGCAAGTGGATTACACACATCGCACTCGAACGTGGAACAATATGACCTGGGGATATACTCTCCCTTCTCCTCAAGACAGGAGATTCACCCACATCGCGCAACCTCCCCGGATCGCACTAGAGAAAATATATAATCTCATTGTTCTAACGCTACCCCAAAGGAAAGCCCGTGGAACCACCATCTAAGATACAAATTCGTACTAACTAGATAAGTATACTATCAACTTATCTTAATTATATAGGTATCACACCACCTATACTAACCATAGTCAATAGACATATCGGGTAACTGCTAAATCTTCTTTAGCCTATATACCAAATTCCATCCTAGTCACCCCGTAGGATTTACTCAAATATAGGCAGCGTATAATTACACTTTCTACGCACACAACTATCAAAATAAAATCACCCGCCGAAATACTCCCTCTTGTGTTAGTCGTCCCGAACACCCTTGAATAAATAAGTCATGGATACTATTTTCCATGAGCCCAAGATTTACATTTCTCTCAATTAATTATCTAGAGGTCCCCACTCTATTTTTAGGAACCCTGGTTGTCTAATTCCCCAATGTATTTATTTTCCTCAAAAACATACTTTTTGTGCCACACCATTTTTACACCTTCCTAACCCTAATTAACTCCCTTAAAAGGGCTAGGAATAATTTCCCCTAATTGGATATTTATTTCTTCAAATAAATAAGCTAAAAACAATAAATTCGGGAATTCATCCCATTGAAACTAAACTAGTCGAAACTGTCAAAAATCCTGAAGGGTCGATCGATTGGCGTCGATCGATCAGGGCAGCTTCTTCTCCGAGAAGCTGATTCGGCCACTAAAGCTTCTCCCAAGATTTTATCTCCTATCCTACATCCTCCAACCTCAACCAACTATGTATACTCAAAGAAAATAGGTTCTAATCATCCTAGAACCAAAAATCAACAACAAATTTCAAATAATTTCTAAGTTTCCCAAATTGAATATTATTCGGGGTTTATTCGTTAAACTTCCGAAAACCCATTTTGATTCACGAAAACCCATCCAAAAATCATATAGTTTGTTACTACAAATTATGATATGAAATTTATTCTCAAAGATAATAAAGCAAGTAAACAGTTGCCTCGTGGATAAAATTTGATGACCTCGAGTCGAATCCTGCGAAGTTTGGTCAGAACCTCCCTTTTCTTCTCCCTCTCTTCTCTTTCTCTTCTTTCTCTCCTTTTTTTCCTCTCCTGTGCCTTATATAGGGATAAATGAGGGTTTATCCCTTATAAACCCAAAGATGACTCATTAACTCAATTGTGAGTCCCTATTAGTCCAAAAATCCCCGGAACCTAAACAATACTCCCAGATACTCTATTCTGACTATCTCGGCCATTTCGAAACCAACCGCGCACTCAAAATTTCCATCCGAGTCACTTAATCGCAATTCACTAATTAAACCCAACACATATCCATACGGGTTTTCCAATTAAAATATTATCCTTTGTCATTTTATCCAACTGCGGCATGTTATTAAAATAATCAAACTCATTTACTTAGTCCCAAATGCAAATGTAACCCACACAGAAAATCACCTAGTCCTCATAAACTGCAAATATTATTATTCAGAGAAATTCCTCAAATCACCAATTTACATCAATTTATGAAATTTAAATATCCATAAAAGTACGGGGTATTACACAAAGTAAGAGAGGATAGAGAACCACGAGAATAGTAGCAAACCGCCAAACCATTGAAACGACCTCACAAAAATAAATGTAAAGCTTAACAACAGTTGCAAACCACCAGAACCATTGAAATGATCAGAAAAAAGAACCTTAATCCACATCTATAGAAAAACTATTAGATAAAAAACACTCTCTCAAACCCAAAACCACCACAGGTCCAAAACCCAAAATAATGTAAAAGGGAAAATCTAGGGAGAAAATAAGTTTGATATCAAGCTATTACAGAAAAATATAGACAAAAAGTAAAATATCAAATGCATACCTCCTAACTGCAATTTAAGAGAGTAGTATACTTTGATTTACCGAAACAAGGCATACCTCTATAGTGTTGTCTTGTTTCTTTACACCAAAGCCAATTCCCATGCATTCCTCACTCATGATTGCCTCACCCTCCTCTTTTTTATACCAAAGTAGAGTCACATTCCATCACATCCAACAAAAACAACTCTCAAATGAACCAACAAAATATAACTAATGGGGAAATAAGTATTTTACAAATTGACAAACACAAACCCCCTCATTTAAAACCCCTTAGTAAAGGAAAGTGCTGGGAAACGAAAGTTACAAGAAAATCGATGATAAAAATAAATAAATAATAAATAAACTTTCGACTCCAAAAAACCTTAAAAGAAGGCAAACATGAAACCACAGTCATAGTAGGCCCTGCAAAATAGGATCACTAAACTCTTTCCCCTAAAACTAGCACTTTGAGTACCAAGAAGGATACCAGGGAGTGGGGATATGAGAAGTTTGAAAAAAAGTGGCAAACCAACATAATTCTACCATTATAAATTCACAACTGAACACAATACACATATGGTATATAACATAAAATAAGGTGTAGATGCACTTAAAAACCACATTGTTTTCTGAGTATCACTTAAATTGGATAACATAAAGAGTCGCACCTTACTGAGGCAGCTCTTGGAGGGGATGGTAGGTTTTCAACACAGTTTCATGCCTCCGTAGAAGAACCCTATGAAAGAAGTGTGTTTGAGAGAGAGAGAGAGAGAGAGAGAGAAGCAGTGGAATCGAAACCCAAGAAGTGTGGGTGAGATTTAGAGGCCCACAACAAAGAGATTGAAAGGATCGAGGAAGCAATTAATGGGGTGGGTTGAAGCCAACCTTCACGTGGATCTTTATTTTACCATCAGATTTTGCCAATTGTGGCATGCCACAATTGTTAAGTTGTGACATAGCACACTCTCACACCCTTAGATAGCACCAATAAATTTGATCCCTACCGTTGACATTTTGAAACAGTAAAACATCTTCCTCTCATATATATATATATATATATATATGTATATTAGCGTATGACCGTGCCTGAAGGCAAGAAGAGAATTTTCCAACGTACGTAATCATAAAATGGTAAAAATTTCCAAAGTATGTAATTGCTAAACGATTAAAAATTGTAATCCCCTTAGATTAAATCAAATAAATATGAAACTACTATATTTTTGCAAATAAAAACTGTAATCCTCATGTGAACCCTTAAACATATCTACGTTAAAAACTATCCAATTCTCTGAATCATAAAATATTTATAATGCCTACAATACACCTGATAATCAATTTATAGCATGTTACAGTACTACAACATACAATATAGGTTTTATAATGTCTCAAACACTGAGTTATGTGACTTTGATTTTATAACTCTGTAGGGGTTTTTAATCTAATGTAAATGATAGTTTCAACTCAAAACATTCAATCCAAAGTTGTAAGCCTACCCACCAAACATTAAGTAGTTAGGGATGATTTCAAAACGTGAAAATAACCCTATTGCGGACCTCTACAATGACAATAGACACCTTAGAAATGTCAATTAAATTTCAAAAGAAACAGGGGAAATATACACTATCCACAAATTCAGGGGAAATAACATATAAAAAATTCCTTATTAGAGTGATGATAAGTGAGAAAGAAACAAGCTTGAAAAGTGAGAAAGAAAAATGCTTGAAAAGTGAGAAAGATTGTAGAAAGTGAAATTAATGGAAGAAATCATTGGAGAGGTATATTCTTTATTCAATCGTTGAAGATGTAAGGAAATGGAGTATGCATCTTTGAAGCAAGAAATTCAAAATCATTAAAATCCATTTAATTGAATAAGAAGGTTGAACAAAAAAAGAATAAAAATGAATGTTAGACGATGAGGCAACCTACAGTTATAAACAAAGGAAGGTTCATGATATAATACTATACTTAACATTAGAATCTGAATAAAATTTTGAAACAACATGAACAAATTTTAATATGAAGAATGATGGGGATGAAACTGGACATTATACTTCATCTATAGTTAGGTTATTACCATTGAAAACTTCAAGTCTTAGCATCCATAAGAGAAAATATTTAAAAAATATTGTTACTTCTAGTGGAGAAAAATATTGACTTCAAGTAGGAAAAAACTTCCACTATATCAAATATTGAAGTTGAAGAACTCAAATTAAATTCCACGTCCAAACCCTCATTTTATTCATCACTATACAACTACAATCACAGTTACAAATATGGGTTGCCTAAATCCAAACAATAATGTGGATGAAGAAAGTCTAAATCACACCTAAAAAATGATTATATATGAAATTTTGATTTATGAACTTAAATTGTCATCAAAGCATAGAAAACAAACAATGCCATGTGTGTCTACTAAAGTAAAGCATGATAAATTAATAGGTATTTGTACACTGCATAGGAAAAATCCCACCTCATACCAAAAAACGTTTCAAACGAATCCTAGTCATCATTTTTGGGTCTTCAAGTCGACACTAAAAATAACTACATCCTTAACAAAATAATTCAAGAGCGTAAATTACCGATATTTATTTTATAAATAGATTTTTAAAGAAGAATTTCACATCAATTCAGTACCAAGATTCACCGTAACACCACTGAGGACATGAACTTAAAACTAAAGCATATCAAATAATTTTAAATAAACTTTAATAGTTCCATAAGAACCAGTAACTTTAGGACATAATGAGGAAGATTATTGCAGCATTGTTATAAACTACATAATGCGAAAGATTCTGGCACAGTGAGAAAGATAAAAAAAAATTATTAGTTTTAAACTAAATAATGAAACTAATCCCAAAAAGATTCTTGCAGCATTGTTCGTGATGGACTTCAGTGTGTAGTATGGATGAAACATTGATATGAAAGGGGGGAAATGTATGGCATTTTTGAAAAAGAACAAAAAATAAGCAAAGGATACGTTCAAAGAAAACTACCTCATTTATAACAAATAATAAGAATTAAAAAAAATAAAAAAAAGTTGTTTGAATATGTGAAAATTGAATCTAGTTCAACCATGAAATACCTTTTGCATTACATGTTTTGAACCCAACAACACATAATAAAGAGGGATACGGACTATATACCTACAATAAGCTCATGTTGTCATAAAAATCACACAGAAAATTTGAGTCAGATTCATCACAATATAAAATGGTTATAGAAAAAAAATGGATTTAAAAATAAGAAATGATGGTTATGTTAGGTTTTTTTTACAACAAACACAATAATGAGTATGTATCTAAAGAAAGAGAAAGATCAATATTATACCACAAATCCAAACCCCTAAAATACCCAAACAAACACAATAAATCCTAGAGGTTGAATTACAATTCTATAAAATATATGAAAAGAGAGTACCTTCTTGGATGATAAAAAATGTGAGAGATGGAGAGCTTATAAGAGAGGATAAGGTAGAGGCAAGGGAAGAAGGTAGGTACTGAAGATGACTGGCAAGTGAGGGAGAGAATGAGGTCGACGAGGGTGAGGGAGGGAGATATCGAGGAAGAGAAATGGGGTGTATGTATGTAAGGTGAGCGAGTGTTACAAAAATGACCCACCTTTTGAATTAAAGGGTAAGTTTGATGAGTAAAAAATAGGGAGAAACCAAATATTTGAGGGGTAGATTTGTAAAAAAGAAAAGGATGTGATATGAACCATTAAAATGTGTAAAAATATGTAAGGAGGTGGCATCGATCTACGCCGTTAAAAATGTGGACATTTCCAAAAACAAAACTATCTTATTATATATATATATATATATATATATATATATATATATATATATATATATATATATATATATATATATATATATATACTATGGGTGATGTATTTTACTTATGTGTGATAGTAAGGAGACTAGATAGTGTAAATCTAAACAATGTTAAATCTAGTATTTTGTAAATTGTGAGAAGATAGATAATGTATATATAAAATGGAATTTAAGTAGATAAACTTAATGAAATAGTTTGAACCCTAACATATGTGAAATGTTAACCTTGATTGAATAAGAACATAAAGTAGATGTTAATTATTAATTAGTTTGATAGAGTATAATATGGACGGGATGGGGGAATGTTAATGTGAAACTTAACTAAGAATTTCATGATAATTAAAGAGTATATTGTGGTTTACTGTATGGGCGGCACGGGGGAGCTAAAGGTGTTAGTGGTTTGTTAATTTTTGATGGTATCGAGTTTGTCTGGGTAACATAGCTAGGTAGGAAACATTAGGCGGACACATTAGTTAAGAGGTCAGGAACTTAAGTGAGTGTACAATGAATAAACATTTGTAATCAATAACCATTTTTAAACTTGTCATAAATACGAGCTAAATATTTTCAAAAGGTTTTCTTGGGATCTGACCCATATGCAAAATATTTTCAAACCTTTTAGGTGTCCAGCCACAGGTACGGCCATCTTGACGATCTATTCCAGGGATGCATAGCTGCAAAACTTGTGGATGCTTGTAGGATTTGGATTAGACTCTTCCATTACTTCATTCCTAGAGTAGGATGCGGTTCAGTTATTTGATTTGGGCATGTCGCCCCTTCAGTTATTTCATTGATTCCATTTATCAGATTTTTTACTTTTAATTCAATTTTATTTCATGAGTTGTTCAGTCAGACTTTGTATTTAGGTCATTATTTATGTTGGACTTTTATATTGAGTTTGAAGTTGATTGTTTTTATTCGACACAGATTTATATTATCTTCTGATGTTTTTACTTAGTTACCGTGTGTATGGTTTAATTTATATTTTCCATATGATTTGATTGTAAATGGAAGATAAATTTTGGCACCGACTTAGTTAAATGATAAGTGGTTAGTAATTGAAAAGTTTTAGACATTGATGCAAAGTATGAACCAAATGAGATTATTGTTTTAAATTTATAAAGGACTCGTCACACTCTTTTTCATTGGGTGGGGTATCACAAAAACCTCACGAAAAGAGGAATCGTATCCTCCATCTCTCTCAATATTTCTCTCCGTCCATAGTCAGTAGGCCATTCGATTTCTTTAGTGTAGTACCTACACTATCCCCCATAGAAATGCCCATTTGCACCATTTTAATGGAGAGCTACAAAATATATGGACATGTTTGCTGGGGGTTCTGCAGAAAATGCGGATGAGTGTCCATGGAGTTAAAGGAGGGTTGTAATGGGTCTTTTTTTATGAGGAAACTTGGTGGAGTTAACACCTCTTAAGTGCACCTTAGGAGCTTGGGGGTTTTCATTTTCCTTGATCTTTCAAGCCTCCCACGGTTTAGAGCGTCATTTTAGGTGGGATAATCTACTTTTTATATTTAATACTCTCTGTGGTGTATATTGTAGTCTTCTTATGGTTGAATGTTAAGAGTTAGATTATTATGAACATGATAATGGGTTTTCTAGTGAAAGAAATAATAAATATATTTATGGAGTAAAATTTTTGAAGGTTTGAAAATAATGTATGGAAAAATACTTTAAGGTTTGAAATATTAAAGTTGACATTTTCTGAAAATGATGTATTTTTGGAAGTTTGATGATTAAATATTTTGTGGAATAAGATATCTGAAATAATGATAAAATCTTGGATTTTTGGAAGTTTGAAGTTAAATATTTTATGGAATAAAATATTTGAGATAATGTTAATCTTACGGAAATGGTCATGAAAAAAAAGCATTCCTAAGCTTCTAGCAAAAAGGGGGATTTTATTGTAATACCCCATATTTTTGGCTTATTTAAAATAATTATTTCAGAAATTAATTTGGGGAAAATACATTTAAATTATATTACACGTGTGACGTAATTTAATGTGATTATATAATAAATGTGATTTTTTGAATATTAACCAAGAGATAGATACTGGTTAATATTACGGCATGAAATTTACTTAGTGTGAATAGTAAATAATTAATGAATATTTGATTTACGTCACAACGAATGATATGGGCTTATGGGATTTTATCTCACCGGGAGTCGCATGTAGACTAGTTTGAGGTAGTAAATGAGAAATATATTTTAAGTGACTCAAAAAAAATTTAGAGGTCACGGTTAGTTTTGAAAGGGTCAAAATAGTCAGAAAAGTGTACCCAGAGGTATAGTTCGGGTCCCGGTCCATTTTTAGACCAAACCGACACCTATTGAGGGCATTTGGGTCATTTGAAAAATAGATGTTATGAAAATTAGAGTCCTATATCTGATAATTAGATATTAGGGTTGGGGTTCATAACATGAAGACCTAAGGGAGGCCATTAGAGAGAGAAGATAGATCATTTTCTAGGCTTAAAAGGAAAATTGTAGGAGATTTCAAGGAGTTCTTACATAGAAGTGATTTGGGAAAGAAGATTGGAGAAGAAAACAATCCAACACCTTCAGCAAAACTCGAAATCAGATCATCACTATTGAGGCAAGTTGTTTATTTTCAAATTAAATTGAAGTTATCATACCCATGCATTGGGATTTAAAGTTAATTTGATTTTTGAACAATTCTTGGGAGAAAATAATGAATTTAATGAATGTTGGGAAAGGATTTGCATGAACTTGTGTTAATATCTATAGAGGATTTGAAATCAGAAGAAAATATATGATGTTGTATAGATTTAAATATGGGTTTATGGTTAATCATATGGGAAGAACATAAAAGCTTGGGCGTTTAATAATAAATGGTTTTAATTCGTTCTTGACTGAATTATGAAAAGATTTAATGTGTTAGGAACATTAGAAATCATCCAGATATGTGTAGAAATAGTTTAGGATGGTTGGTTGTGATTTTGGTGGATTATCATGCGAGTTTTAGGTTTGTTAATGGATGAAAATGCATGAAAAATACTAATCTAGGTCTTTCACTTATTGATCGATCGATCGATCGACCCGTGAATGTCGATTGATCGACCAAACTCTTGATCTATCGACTCAGGTTAATTTTGGGTTCTTTTGTTGTTTAACTTTCTTTTGCATAGAAAAAATTAGGGGAACCCTAAGAATGATATTATACTTATGTGGGGACTTAATAAGGACCAGTAGATATATTAGTAAAGGTTCGTTAGGGTCATTGAGTGTAAGACCAAGGATATGAACAAATGGAGTTGTATACCGAGCGAAATAAGGAATTGAGTTACGGGATGATTTAAAGTTAATTTAAGGTGTATAACCAATAGGTTAATGATAGTAACTACTTAAATTATATCAAATGTGGTAACTCGATCCCTTTATAGTTGTGTGAATACTCGAATAAATACGATAGTAAGATAAATCATTAAATGTTAAGTATGATGAGTATGCGACAGAAAGATACTACATACACGCAAAACTAATTAGGTTGTGTGAATACCTAGTATTTTATATAAGTACTTGGGTTGTGAATGCCTATTGTGTACTTCTATAGGAAATGATTGATAAGTTCGAGAAGAGTTTCCGAAATATGCTCGATGAGGCATTTCAAGCCAGGTTCGAGGAGACATACCAAACCATGTTCGAGGATACATTTCAAACTATATTCAATGAGACATTTAGAGCCAAGTTCGAGGTGACATTCCGAACCATTGGTCCTCGGAGATTTATTTAAGGAAATTATAGGGGGATATACACTTATAATATATATATTGTCCATGAAATATATAAACATCATATGGATAATCTACTTATGTGTGATAGTAGATCGATAGATGATATATAAAGATATATAGAGCTGAAAGGTAAATTGAGTAAAGGGACTTAATTACAGGACATAACATAGATTCTGAACATCTAAGTGAATTGAGTAGTGAGACTTAATTATGAATGTTGAAAGGAAATAGCTTTGAAACATGGTATGAATTAAGTAGGAAGACTTATTAATGAAGACTTAAATATAACATATGTGAATGTTATAGGAGAAGTAATAACATGTGAGAAATGTTAATAATGTAGATTATTGTATGGGCGGTACGTGGACTTAGATTATGTATGAGATCGGTTATATACTTTACTTGAGATAGATAGGGTAGTATAGCTAGGTGGGCTAAGTATTGAACGTTAAGCGTGCAACATAGTTGAGAGGTGAGGAAACTTAAAGGAGTGTACGATAACCTAACATGTGTAATAAATAACCGATTTGATATTTGTGATAAACACTTGATAAATATTTTCAAAATGTTTTGAGTACTAACTCTTGCTATAAAATATTTTCAAAAACCTTTTAGATGTCCATCCAAAGGGACGCAAACTTGACTATCTATTCTAGGGATGCATCGTTGTAGCGGTATGGAGTTTGCAGCGGTTGATTAAACGCTTCCTCATTCTATTCAGATCTGGTGTAGTATCCATCTCAGTATTTCATTTGGACATGTTGTTCATGGTCATTTCATTTATCAGTGCAGACTTGTAATAGTTTTTACTTAGTCTTGGATTTATTATTTGTTAAAAATTTAGCTGATGATTTATTCGACAAGACTTTTATTTATTCCTATTATATATTGTTATATAGTTTGAACTCTAAATTGTGAATGTTTTTATTAAAGGTTTATGCATGAGTTATTTATTTGTTTTAGGAAAGATAAAATTTGGCACTAGTCAAATTTTACTTAGGTGATTAGTAATTAAAAAGTTTTCGACAGTTATGCTAATAATGAACCATATGAGAAATCTATTTTAATTTAATAAAGGCCTGATCAACCGATATTTAATTTGGCGGGGTGTCACAGATGGTATCAGAGCATCGGGTTCTAGTGTCCATAGGATCTGTATGGATTACTACGATTTCAGTGTATCGTTTGATTAATATATATCCCTATTATTAGGATTTTTGTTTATATCTTCATGTGCTTTTGATTCACATGCTTCTGCTATTTTAAATTGTATAAACTGTGTACTTAAACAAACTAATTTTGTTTTAGTATGCCTCTGAGGAAAGAGCGAGTAGAGAGGGTAGTAGCTTAGGATGAGGTTAGTGATGACCCTTAGGAGCAATAAGTACCCCCACCCCCACCAGAGTGATTTCTACTACTCAGGTCGCAGTGATGGTGTCTCGGGCAGTTGAGACAACTATGAGGGCCATGACAACTCATTTACCTAAGCTACAGCCTCAGCCTTAGCAGCCAGTGGCGCCAGTGATTCAGGCAGAAGAAGGGCCATTTGCTTAGCAGCGAGTAAGGGAGACCTTCCAGAAGGGCCACCCGCCCGAGTTCCAGGCCAGTACTGATGTAGTGGTGGCACGTCAATGGATTAACATGACTACCGTTGGGTTTCTTTCTTCCCACTACTCATGAACACTCATAATTGATACAATGTGGAGTAATCTTATTAAAACTGTGGAAAAGAGAGAAAAAACACAAATTATGATTCAATTTGGAGAGCAGGTAATCAGTGAACTCATTGTCTATCACATGACTTATGAATCAGAGTAGCTTGGATCAAACATTCCTTATTGAAAAAAATCAAATTTAGAATGCCCTTTGTAACTTCCTATTATTGTAAAATGCAATTCATAGGAAGGTAGTTGAACACCCACCCAAGCTTTTGTAAGACACCCCAAAGACCAATTGAAAATGTGAATTCAACAATTAATTCAGTCCATAGTACTAAGTCAACAATATAGGCTAACATTATTCAGCAATTAATATTTCACAAAACATTAAAACATTAATTAACATATCCATTACATGCATTCATGGCTTCATTTAACATACTAATTAATTACATCCTTATGAAACAAGTTTTAAGGCGTAATTCACAAACAGTAATGCCACTACTTTATGTGCAAGGCACACCTTTAATTAATTAAAAAGTCATAGTGGTTACATTCAAATAGACCACCACTTAATTATTATAGTCTAAACGAGGAGGAAATATAAATTTATGCACATAAATTTACGTACTTAAAACATAACTTAAGGTTGAATTTCTATTTAAACATAAATTAAAGTCGAATATGTATTTGAACATATACGTGTGAACTTAAGTAAAAAGTTGAATAAAAATATATGCATCTGAACAGAAAATATGAAAGTCAAATATAAATACATGTATGATGTATCTCGACCATCAACATTATGCTAAAGAACATGACGTTCATTAATTCCAGATCAATGTTTGATGTGTTTCTCCAATTTGAGGTACTTTTTTAATGATCAATTATTTTTGTTTATTGGAATATTGAATTTTATATATTATATATCTATTCATTTGTTTGACTGGAGAGTAATCAAAGTTGATTATGCATTTTGACATAAACGAAATATGAGTAGAAATGAACATAAAAAAGAAATATATACACGTAAATAGAAGTCATAAAGTTAAAAATTTATTTCAATAGAATTCAGATACAAATAAAACTGATTTCATATATGATTTTGAAGGTGAATATAACAAAACTGAATATATATTTGAACATAGACTAAAAGGTTAAACATAAATTTATATCTGATCAGAAATAAAAATATCAATAGATTATTTACATGTCTTGTTATATATAGAAATTAATAGATAAAGACGAAGTTTGGTTATATATGTAACACATATATGGAACCTTTGATAATGAGAGATTTGAGTTGTTGTTAGGTGAGGTATGGCACACTAAAATTCTTAGAAAGATACATAGATGTCGGTTAGTTTGGTTTTAGTCACTTTTTTATTTTCCCACATCGTTGGCTAAAGCGCAAGCATTGATCTTCCTTTATTTGAATCGCAAACCAAACCAATTTTGACTCTATGTGTTTATTTTCCTCACAATCGCAAATAGAAGTAGCGAGTACAAGTAAGAAGAAATTTAATTTGCAAGTTACATAAATACTTTTGAATTTATCTTACCACTACTAATCCCAAATGGAGAAGTTCAGTATTTGATTTGTAATCACAAGAGTTAGGGTCCATTTCCATGTAAAGGTTTGCAATCACACTTGCTAAATCTACCATATAACCAAAGAAAAAGAGAAAAAAAAGATATGTAGTTTAAAACTACAATGGACTTTGAGATATCAATCCAAGTTCATAACACGCACACATGCATGAGCAGACACACCAAAGTAGAGAGAGAGAGAGAGAGAGAGAGAGAGAGAGGGAGAGAGAGAGAGAGAGAGAGAGAGAGAGTGAGTGAGAGAGAGAGTACTTTATAACATTGTTACCATTTTCCAGTTGAAAGCACACACTTATCTCCATATTATGCTTTGACATACTTGTCCACATATCCTTGCACAAAGAACTTTACAAATCAATGATATGACTTAGTGTAATGATCAAAGATCTAATGCGTTTCAAGAACCTATTGAATTTATTTACTATCACTTTTATGTACTAATTGACACAATATAAAGCTAATAAGATTCATTGCACCTCGATGAAAACACCATTCTAGTCTACGGTATTAATATTTCAGTTGTGGAGTTGTCATTGGGCATGCCCGCATCCAAAAATGCCATTGTCAGTTGTGAGTTGACTTATATGCCAATAATCAAGTACATGGTAAAAAAAAGTATGTGGGAAATCCCTACTTGTCTACTCAGAAATCCAATGAATTCCCAAGTCCGACTCTTGCTCAAATTTCAATTGATACAGAGTGTTCACGTGAGGAAATACAAAATTGGACAAATCATGCATCTGAGTAGTGGCCACTAGGATCTGATCAGAGAGAACACCAATGATGAGCCCCAATTTCTTATTATGATGCAAAGATATAAATTAATAGTAGCCAGATCGGATACCTCAATTGCTATATCACTCACTAGAGAAGTGGCCATAAGGGGTTCTCAGAGATGAAAACTGTCATTATAAGAGCAGTTGTAAGCCATTTCTCCTAATACTGGGTCTGACACCTTCAAAAATTGTAAATGGCGAGAATCCAATTGACATGTGAATATAAGACCCAAATAAATCCTTAAAATCGTATTAAAACATAAAGTTCTAGGAAAAAAGACAGAAATTAGAACATAAACTGATCAACATAAATTGATCAATATAAAATGAGCAACATAAATTGAAGTTGAGCAACATAAACTGATCAGTTTTCTATCAGAGCAAGAAGTGGACTATGTAACCAATGCATGCCTTAACAATTTAAAGAAGACTATAGGAAATAATATTAAAGATAAGAATTATTTTTGTTACTATGCATTCAAACTCTCGGAAGAATGAGCTAAAAGGTAAAGTTAGGACGGAGTTGCAAACTTAAAAAAGTTATAATTTTAGGAGTGGACGTGAATCCTGTCATAAATGAAGTTGTGTTATGGGAACATTAGAGGATCGGGCAATCCACATTCCAAAAAAAAGTTCAATTCTTGGTATGTCCAGTGTAAACATGGTTTTATATTTGTTGTTGAACGCAAAATCTTATTTTCTATATACTTTATGAAAATTTTCTTTTCTACGGGATTCAGTTTTCTAGCTTCCACTATTAGGTATGGTTTAATACCAAACCTATGGATTTTTATTCTACTAAGCATAAATGTTCAACCATTATAAAAACTACAACCCAACATGCTACTTTCTTAGATACTATAGATGGTTTATGTTCTACATTTTCCATTGTTTATGCCTCCATGGATTGAATAGCATGTTTAGTTTAAATAAAAGACTTCTTAAACTGCTTATTTAGTTCAAATGAAGGATTCCTTAAACTGCTTGTTTAGTTCAAATGAAAGAAACAAATTTCATTATTATTATGTGTTTAATATTATTGTTATTATTGATACGAAAAACTAAAGTTATAATGTTCTTTTTATTACAAATATAAATTGGGGAAGCCGAAGCCCTTCTTAAATCTTATATTGAAAAAGGCTGGGCATGATGCATAGCGTTCCAAAAAAGAAAAACCCCAAATGCTTTTTAGATTACCATTGGGTGTTCAAAAACACTAATACTCAACATAAAGGAAATACAAAAAATGTTCATGTTATATATAATAGATGACATAAAATGAATCACAAATATCATTTAAATAAATAAAAAATAAAGAAGCAATGTCTAAAGGGAATTGAATAATTGTATCTTCAGTAGTCCACTATAGTGATATGCACACTAGACTATTCCCCTACTCCCTCCATATGCTTGTGTTGCCATAGCTCCTCTCAACTGAATTGAGAATTGTGTGTAAAACTCCTCATGATGCCTCTATAGTGTTAACTGATGATGCGACTACTACCCTTTCACTCATAGTTTGAATATGTAGTTTTTTTAGCCAAACATGTCCCTTCTTGCATAGCTATGAAATCCTTGAGGTGTAGACCAACATTACCTTTACGATTCTTAATAATCTCGTCCCATTTGTAATAACACATCTGCCACTGAATTCCCTTCTCTATAGAGAGGAGATGCTCTAAAATTCATTTAACTTTAGTCAATTAATCCCCTGATTCTGTAGCATCCAAGGTGGATAATATTGACAAGAACATAAACAAACAACGACATTCGTTGAATCAATATCAAGCCAAAAATTTCTCTCTCCATATTCCTATAAACTCATATATGTTTTGACAAATGATACCTATAACAATCCTTTTTGTATGTTCTAAAAGAACCTATAATAGAGGATAGTCATGTATTACCGAAAGATAAAACATTAGTGCTTATAATTACACACTCTGCTAAAGGCGCTTCCCATATTACTTGGTATGATCCTGAGTAACTTCCCTAAAATTCCTTTTTTATCCCAGCATATGCAAAATGGACACATTATCCACCGTATTAAAAATGTGGTATGTAATTGTGGTGGTAATTATTGTGCAACACAAATAGATAAGAGAAGCGCAATCACCAACAAAGAATAAGGAATGCAAAATGCCAATCACATAACAAAAGATATACGTGGTTCAGTAAAGGTTCCTACGTCCACGGTGGTGCAGTAAGTATTATTTATCTGTACTCCGGAGAGTGATTACAGAGAAAACGATGTGTCCTTTGCCCCGAACCTAGGGTTTGATATAACATGTTCATTCTAGTGAATGGGGGTGTGGGACTCCCTCACGTATCCCATCCCCTCCTAGAGGGCCTCTTAATGGGAACGTGGGAAGAGACTAAATCATAATCGATTTAAGGTAAGAGGGGCCTGGACTTTGGGCCGCTACAATTAGGCTACTCGTCCAGGCCCATCGTTCTGAATTCGGGTACCCACAATTTCCCCTAAGTTTGTTGGGCCATGCTTTGGTCTCAATAAATTTAAATGATTTGTCATAATGGGTGAGTTTTATATCGTGCAACTCTTCCCAAAATTTGAGGACTGATTCTGGCGACACCCGCTTCGTGGTATGTGCACTATGATTAGTAATACTTAAAGGTTTTATTCAGAGCAGTCGTCGTTTCAAGCTTCCTATTACTCTCCTATTTTCTGTGAGCTTTAGCGATTCGAGTTTTCTTCTCTCAATCTCCATTCTTCTTTCTTCCTTATCATTTGAGCTCGCGATTCTTCATCGTTCGAGTCGAACTTCCATCTCGTAAGTCTCCTGTGATTCCTCTTTATATTTTCTCTTTGAATTTGTAGTTTTTCTAGGGTTTTCTAATGGCAAAGCTTGGTAATAGGTCGGTGTCTGAGTTTAGGAAGTTTTATAATATTCCATAGTGGGTAGAGATTGAGTGTGTCCCTCTCCCTATAAATTTTAGAGAGATAGAGGGTGCCCATTGGATCCATGTCTTGCTGCGTTCCCAAGGGGGACAAACGTTTCCTCCCAATAATTTGTTCTTGCACTTCTTTGGTTATTTTAATATTGTTCCTCCACAGTGTTCGCCCAATGTGTGGAAGATAATCAATGGTGTCCATAGAATAAATCAGTTATATGGTACCAAGTTAGGGCTCATCGAGGTCTGCTTTTTCTATTCTTTTTCTCAAACTAGTTATGGTGTTCTCTACCTTAAAGACAGGATTCCTGACAGGGTATTGGTAGTAAACCTACCTGATTCCCATAAGGACTATTGGCAAGAGGGATTTCTTGCTAGAAATTGGCAATTTTCTCCCCAGTTTGAGGGGTCGAGGTCTGATAGGTTCTCTGTTCCATTTTTTGGGGAAGAATACATAGGTAGACTTTGCTCTTTTCCTTCAAGTTTTTTTACTGTTTTGTGATCGTTCGGACTTTTCCTATTTTTTCTTCAGTGAGGTCAAAGAACTTGGAACCTTCTCTCAGTGAGGTTCGTCTTTCTGAATTAGTCAAGTCCTGGAATATCAGGGAACCTTTAGCTGACAGTGAGCATCCCCAATCTGCTGCTTTCTTGCTCGAATACAAAAACATTAGTTCTAGCTTTATAGCGAGGCCGATAGATAGTATCTCTGAATTTGACATCTCTGAGGAGACTGCTGCTGATCCTATCATGTTGGACGAGGAGGAGAGCAGTTCTGAGAGTGACATTGTAGGCGGTGCTAAAGTCAACTTAGGTGACGAGAGCTCCAGTGGTGATAGTTCTCCTAACTCAGAAGAGGCTTCTGAAGCCCGATGATCTTCGAGTGCGTCCTATAGTTCAAGCGAGGAGATGGTTCCTCCCATGAAAAATCTAATTCAGGATGATGATGATGATGATGATGATGATGATGATCATGTGCTCCTCGCTCAGAGGTAGAAGAATCATAAGTCCAGTTATGGGGCTGTAGCTACTGGCTCTCGGTCTTCTGCTCAGGAGTAGGAGAAGAAGAGGAAAGAAGAGGAACAAATTAGGGATAGAGAGATAAAAAAAGGACGAGGAAAGGAAGAAGGTGGAGGAGACGAGGAGGAGGGAGAAAGAGAAAGAGGAGGGGAGGAGAAAGATGGAGTCGAGGATGAAGGCTGTGCAGGCCTTGGTCCTAGTGTCGGCATTGCCCAAGGGGTCTTCAGTGGCCGTTTCTTCTCAATTGGCTCTTGCGCTGCTCGAGAGGGCAGTTCTCCCTGCAGATCACCAGAGGGCGCTGAGGTCTAATCAACTGGCCCAACAAGCTAGCCAAAGGCTAGCCTTGGTATGATTTTTCCCTTTTTCTTATGCTTCAATAAGTTTTAGCTGTTTTCTTTTTCTGATGTCTTCTTCGTTTTTACAGTTTGTGACTGACTTCCCTGTGCTCTATCGCTCTCACAACGAGATGGTGAGCAGAAATGGAAAGCTGGAGCAGTAAAATGCTTCCTTGAGGTTGAAGATTACGGAGCTTGAAGCTGGTTTCAAGGTCATTGATGCTGCACGGATATCATTCGATCTGGCTCTTACCAATGCCAATCGGGAGAGGGACGCAACAGCTAAAGAATTGAACAAGATGCGATAAGCCTACGACCTGGTTTTCTCGAGCAAGCTGGCACTCGTGGAGGAGAACAAAGTGTTGTTCGAGGAGCTGAAGAAGAAGGATTCTGAGGCAGTCACTTCCAGGGAAGACTCATATAATTCTGGTTGGGCCACTGCCTATGAGGATGCCAAGGTTCAGATAGGCTATAATAGCCGTCTGAACTTTAAGAAGGGATGGAATAAGGTCCTCTTAGCTGCCGGTGTGGATGTTGCATCTCCTCTATTCGATGAGCAGGACACAGACCCGAGGCCAGTTATAGATGAAGTCCCTTCTCCAGCCATCGAAGGCACTGACCCTGTCTCCCAGACAACTTCTGATGATGTTCACCCTGTTCTGGCGATAGAGGTTATCGCTGCTGAGAGGGGTGCACCTGCTGATGCTGATAAAGGGAAGCAGCCATCGACTTCTGGGTAGCTCGAGGTTGCTGTATAATTTTTACTTGTAGTACTACCTTGTACCTTTGCTTTTTCTATTTATAATTTTTTTCTTTTTCTTTTTCTGCTCGATGTACTTTGGCCTTTATTAATGAAACGTAAAGGTTTCTCATTCCCTTCGAGTTCTGAATGATTCTGTCTTTCCTTTCTCCTTTATTTCTTGTATTTGGTTTATGTAGAAGAGTATATTCCTACCACATCTCAATTGCGTAGGACCCTTGGTCCTAACGCGAGTCCTCAGGTTCGCAAACCTTTGTTAAGATTTACAAATCTCTTAGATTGAGGAATCAGAAGTATAAGGATCAGTGTGAGCTTATGGCCAA
Source organism: Sambucus nigra (assembly GCA_949130495.1). Classification (NCBI taxonomy): domain Eukaryota; kingdom Viridiplantae; phylum Streptophyta; class Magnoliopsida; order Dipsacales; family Adoxaceae; genus Sambucus; species Sambucus nigra. The sequence goes on along the minus strand of OX422221.1, from coordinate 502,945,378 downwards.
GCTGAAGGATAGGCTTCAAGAGATGGAAGAAGTTAGCGCTTCAGTACTAGAGGAGGTGAATACATTGAGGGAGAAGCTCGTAGATGATTTTGAGATTAACCAGGTTAGGGAGGTTCTTCAGCAGGAGAATGAAGCTTTGAGGAGAGAGGTGTCGCGACTTAGGGAACATGCGTCGAGCAATGCTCCTGTAGTATTATGAGGCTCCTCTTCATCATGAGCTAGAATTGGTCCAGGCGATGTTCCTCCTGTGCTGCAAGGTCCTACTACTCCAACCATTTCGCGAGCTAGCAGGAACTCTAGGGGTTCAGCTAAGGAAATGGAAGAGCTTCGCGATGATGTCCGACGAGCATACGTGATTGCTGTCGGGATTCAAAGGGACGTTACTCGGCTATGAAACCTATTTATAAAAGGACCTCGATGAGTATGGGATGATGGTTATGACCAGGGTTGGTTAGATGCTCCCACGAGGCTGACAGAATTTGAGTATCTCACCTTCATCAGGGGGTGGTTGAGCGCCTTGAGGGAGATGCAGGTTCCAAGGAACTCGATGCTCTAGTATCGCCATGAAATATCTCCTTCTACTTGTATGCTTAACCCCTTTCGGAGAGATGATCAATGGATCCCCATCGACGCCATCCCTCGGCAGTTATTGGAGTCGTACGTGAATGAAGCCGAGGAGGAGCTAGCTCCCCATCCCGATGACGGTCGAAGAGCCCAAGTTGCTGATTACCTTGCTCAGAGGCCTCATCCTCATTAAGTTCTTGCTAGTAGAAACTTTATATATTTGTATTGAAATGATATATTCTTAATGTTTTGGGCGATCTTGCTGACTAAACATGCATTGTATTTGTTGTAAATGTGATTTGTTAATATAAAATTTATTCTTTGGGAAAATTTGCCGACTAAACAAGTGTCTTATATTTTCCATATTTTTGTTCGAAAATCTTGAGCCTATCTTGGCTGACTAGATTTGTATGTTCGCGTTATCAAGTAAGTGTCCTTCTAGTCCAGTATGCCAACGAGATACCATTCTGCCTTACTTTACCTCTTAGGTTGTGTCTTCACACTTCCTTAAGCCTAAGTGTGTAAATTGACAAGGACACACCTGGTGTTGGATGCTCTATCCGATCAGGATTTTATGCAATCAAACATTATTTGGTGACCAATTCTGACTTGGTCAGAGTGCCTAAGGATTACCTGTAGGGCTTCATATATTGCCAAGGGCAATGCTTACAAGGTCTTTCATATTTTCATGATGAAAAACCTGAGGAGGGTAATTTCCCTACTATAGTGTGCCTGTTATTTGGAAAGTGTGTGTGAGTTATAAAGTTTGTACATGGACACCTCGTAAAAATGCAAATTAGTCCACTGATACTTCGTAGAATGAAATTACCAGAAATTTTTTCATTAATGATAAGGAAATGAACTTCTAGTTTCACAATCAAAGATCAAAAGAAGAATCTAGAAATAGAATTTCTTAAGGTTGGATGCATTCCATGCTCGGGGTATCTCTCTGCCTTCCATCGTTTCCAAGTGATAAGCTCCTTGCAGGTCGTCTCTAGTTACCTTGAATGGTCCTTCCCAGTTTTTCCCGATCTTACCGTCTGATGGTTTTACTGCGTTGCCCAGGACTTTCCTTAGGACATAGTCCCGAACTTGGAATGCCCTTGGGTTGACCCTTTTGTTATAATGCCTTGCGAGTTATTACTGATAGATCGCTAGTTTTACTAGGGCTAGCTCTCGGCGCTCATCGGTTAGATCGAGCTTAGCGAGCAATGTTACATCATTATGGCCCTGGTCGATAAGGCTGAACCTTATTGTTTGTAAGCTTGTTCTAATGGGATGATTGCTTCCATTCCATATGTCAGCAAAAATGGAGTTTCCCCCGTTGCTCGTCGTGGAGTGGTTCTGTAGGCCCATAAAATGTGTGATAATTCGTTTACCCATGCGCCTTTGACTGGATCTAATCATTTCTTTAATCCATCGATCACTGTCTTATTGGAAGCCTCGGCTTGGCCATTGCTCTGAGGGTAGGCCATCGAGCTAAAATGGTGTCTGATTCCATGCTCGCCGAAAAAACTCTGAAAGGATTCCCTCTTGAACTACGTTCCATTGTAAGTGATGATGGTTCTGGGGATGCCAAAATGGGTGATTATATTTTTCCATATGAACCTTATCATATCTTCATCCCGGATGTTCACTAGGGGTTCTGCCTCGGTCCATTTGGTGAAGTAGTCAGTTGCGATCAACAGATATTTGCGATTTCTAGTGGCGGTAGGAAGTGGTCATACGATGTCCCTTCCGCATTGGGCGAATGGCCATGGGTTGGATAGTGATTTTAGGTCTCTAGGAGGTTAGTGGACAATAGGAGCGTGAAGTTGGCATTTCAGGCACTTGCGAACATACATCACAGAGTTCATTTTCATATAGGGCCACCAATAGCCTTCCTTCATTGCTCGATAAGATAGAGATCTTCCTCCGATATGGCTTCCACAAATTCCTTCGTGAAGCTCATGTAGAATTCGCTCAACATTCCTTGGGTGAACGTGTTGAAGGTAGGGGACGGAAAAGGACCTCTTATATAGGTCGCTCTCTAGAGATAAGTAAAAGTGAGCAGCTTTGACTCTTATCTGGTGGGTTGTCTTCTTGTCACTAGGGAGCGTGCCATCCTTCAGATAGCTCCTTAAAGGGTTCATCCAGCTGGGACCTAATCCTACCAGGTGCACCTGTTCCACACCTGATGGCTTGCAGTTACGGTTAATGCTTGGATGAGCAAGGAAATCGATAGGGATTGTTCTTTTTAAGTCAGAATCGACTGCTGAACTCAGGGCTGCTAGGGCATTAGCATGGTCGTTCTGCCCTGTGGGAAAGTGTTGGACATTGATCTCTTCGAATCTTGCCATTAGTTTTTCACTAAGGCGAGGTAAGATGCATTCTTTCATCTTTTGCATTGTAATCTCCACTTATCTGATTGGAAACTAATTATGAATCGCCAAATACCTGTAAATGCTTTGGTCCCAACATGTGCGCCTTTTGGTGGCCGGCTATTAAGGCTTCATATTCTGCTTCGTTGTTGGAGGCTATAAATCCAAGCCTGATTCCTTATTCAAGGATTGTATCCTCTGGAGTAATGAGGATAATGCCTACTCCTGCCCCCTTTGAGTTCGAGGCTCCATCAAGGAATAATTTCTAGGTTTCCTCCATCACGTCGTTCCCCTTCTGGCTTGTTGGTTGAGGTTTGTTGGAAGGTTGCTCCCCTGTTAATTTGGCTATGAAATCAGCAAGGACCTGCCCCTTGATTGCTTTCCTTGGTTGAAATTGGATATCAAATCGTCCGAGCTCGAATGACCATTTAAACAGTCTTCCCGACAGATCCGCCTTCCTCAGGATTGCTTTAAGGGGGTGTGATGTAAGGATGATGATAGTGTGGGTTTCAAAATAGTGCTTCAGCTTCCTCGAAGCCACTACTAGTGCGAGGATGAGATTCTCCATTGGTAGGTACCTCTACTCGACATCTAGTAGGGTTTTGCTCACGTAATAAATAGGGTGCTGGATTCCTATAACTTCGCACATTAATGCAGAACTGACAGTGTGGTTGGAAACGGAGAGGTACAAGTACAAGGAATTTGTTTCCTGTGGTATGACGAGCAGTGGTGGGGAACTGAGGTAAGCCTTGAGCTCGTCCAGTGCCTGCGAGCAATCTTGGTTCCATTCTACCGTTTTTTTTCCCTTTAGAAGCTGGAAGAAAGGCTTGCACCTCTCGGAGGAGTATAAGAGAAAGCGGTTTAAGGCAGCGATCATACCGGTGAGCTTTTGTACGTCCTGGATTGTTCAAGGAGGTTGTACCCTATTTATTGCATCGATCTGGTCTGGGTTAGCCTCGATGCCTCTCTAGCTGACCAAATACCCGAGAAATTTTCCTGACTGGACACCGAAAGAACATTTGCTCGCGTTGAGCTTCATTCGGTACTTCCTGAGGATTTCGAAGGTGCTTGATAGGTCTGAGAGGTGGTCTTCTTTCTTCTTTATTTTAACGAGCATGTCATCGATGTAGACCTCCATGGTGTCTCCCATCTGGTCCTTAAACATCTTGGTGACTAGCCGCTGGTAGGTTGCCCCTACATTTTTGAGCCCGAAGGGCATGACCTTGTAGTAGTATAACCCAACTGTGGTGATGAATGTTATTTTGTCTTGGTCTGGGGTATACAGAGGGATCTGATGATACCCTGAGTATGCATCCAGAAAGCTCATTCTCTCATGAGCTATAGTGGCGTCTACCAGTTGATCAATTTTTAGGAGGGGGAAACTGTCTTTAGGACACGCTCTATTGAGGTCAGTGAATTCGATGCAAACTCTCCACTTCTCGTCGTTTTTTGGAACTACTACTAGGTTGGATAACCACTTGGGGAATTATACTTCCCGTATGGATCCTGCATCCAGTAATTTCTCAACTTCTTTGTCCATGGCTTTTGCCTTCTCGGGTGCAGTCCGCCATGCATTATGCGCGATTGGTTTATAGGTAGGATCGACGTGCATCTGATGACAAACCATACTAGGATCAATTCAAGACAGGTCTTATGGTTCCCATGCGAAGATGTCTATATTGCTCCTTAGAAAGGCCGTCAGTTCCTTCTTCTCTTGATCTCTGAGAGAAGCTCCAATCAAGAAAATCCTGCTAGCGTCGCTACCTCCAGCTGCGACTTCCTCTAGGTCCTCGACGACCCATTCGGAGGGGAGGAGCCTGGTCTCCTCTACTCCGGGTCTTTTGTACCTTAATTAATATTTCTAAGGTATCAGGCCTTCTTGTTCTTCAACTCTTTCGCTGGACTTGTCGGCCTTCTTTTCGAGTTTTGGGAGAATGGCCGCTATAAAGAATCTTCTTACCATCGCTTGATCGCAACGGATCTCCATTGCTCCTCTCTCGATCAAATACTTGAGCTTCTGGTGGTAGGTCGAAGAAACTGCCTTCATTGCATGTAGCCATCCTCGACCGAGGATAGCCTGGTATGGAGAGTCAATATCGACCACCAGAAATTCAATCATTTTAGAATCATTTCCTTCCCTTACTGGCAGCACGATCTTTCCCAAAGGCATAGTTATTTTTCCAGCGAAGCCAACTAAAGGGACAGTAGCTTCCTTCAGGTTGGTAATGCTTAACTTTAATTTTTTGAACAGGTCGAGGTACATCACCTCGGATGAGCTCCCTTGGATGACGAGCAATTTGTCGACATCATTGTTCGCTATCTTGAGAGTAATGATTAAAGCATCATGATGTGGGGTTCTTACTCCTACCAGATCTTTATCCGTAAATACGATATGCTTATTATAGTCAACGTCGTATGCTCGTCGATGCTTTCCTGACTGTGTTTTTGCTGGATCGATCTAAAAATCTTACATCACTTCCGTAAGCTTTTTCACCTCCATTCGGGCTGCTCCATGGATTACGATGAATTCATGGACATTATCGTCTTCGAGCACGTTATCAGGCATGGCTTCTTTATGGGCAGCAACTTTCTCTCCCCTTTTGTCTACGAATTCGTTCAGATGCCTGGATTGGACCATCTCTTCGAGGTGGGATTTAAGATCCTTGCAATTCTCAGTCTTATGTCCTCATTCTTTGTGAAAAGCGCATCTCAGCGCGTTGTTTCTTTTTTAGGGATCTCCTCCCATCTTTCTGGGCCACTTAATAAATGGCTCGTCTGTGATTTTTGTGAGAATTTTGTAAATTGGTTCTCTGAAGACGGTGTTGACCGCCTGAAATGCTTTTGACACATCATTATTGCCTCTATTCTTGGAGCCATTTTGGCCCCCGTTCTTTCCTCCTTTTTTCTGGTTATCGGTTTTGTCACTGCCCTTGGCAGCGAGATTAGCTCGATCATTTTCCCCTGCAATGAAGCAGGTGACATCTTCTACCTTGGCATACTTCTCGATGTGGGCCATTAGGTCGTCGATGGTCATGGCTTCCTTCTTCGTCAAGGAATAGTACAGGTGGGAAGAGCCGGGCAACCCAATTTTGAAAGAGGCCACTACCACTTGCTCCGATCAATCCTCGACCTCGTTGAATAACTCCCAGTACCTCTTCATGTAGTCTCGGAGTGTCTCTTGAGGCGTCTTTTTCATTGTCAGTAAAGCATCAATCCTTTTGGGGTGGGAGATACTAGTAATGAACCGGGTTGTAAAGAGCTCGGCCAGGGACTTGAAACTCCTGATGGAGCAGTGGGGGAGCCTTTCGAACCATTTTTTCTCCAAGTCATGCAGGCTCAAGGGAAAAATTTAGCACATTAGTGCGTCTCGATTATTCCACAGGGTCATGGCCTGTCGGTACTGTCGGACGTGATCAATGGGATCAGTCTTACCATCATAAATTTTGAACCTTGGAATAGCGAACTTCTTGGGGGCTTCCTCCTCTTCTATTTCCCTCGAGAAAGGTGGCTTCATCTAAGTTTTGAGAGCTCGCCTGGAGATTTCTCGGGTAGATCTGGTACCGTGATACGTAGGGTCCTGGTCCATATCCCTTCGGACCAGACCTCATATGTTCCCGTTACTGTGATCTGGGCTCCTGTGGTTATGAGCTAGTCACAGTTGCTCGAGCAGGTCGTCCTCTGACTCGTGTCCTTCAGCTCTTTGGGATCCACACCTGAGGGCTAGGAGTGTGGCATGGACGTCTCTTGGTACCATGATGGAGTTCTCTCTCCATTCTTTCTAATATTCTTTTGAGGCGAGCATTCTCAGCTTCGTGACTACGAGAAGACTCCCTCTGCTCGTGGAGCCTCTCCTCGTATGCATCAATTAGTCTGGATATCAGCGTGGATCTCGCTGGTCCTGGGCTTTCTTTTGAGGCTGGCCTTTCTGGGCGAGCCTCTGATCTGAACGCGAAACTTCAAACCTAATCCTGCGAGGAGCAGGAGGTTCTTGGATATCTCCTGCCTAGGGAGCATTACTACTGTGACCAGACATTTTAAACTCTTTTCCTGGTGTGCGCTTTCCCAGGGAAGATAAACGTTCCCACAAACGACGCCAATTATGGTGAAAATTATTGTGCAACACAAATAGATAAGAGAAGCGTAATCACCAACCAAGAATAAGGAATGCAAAATGCCAATCACACAACAAAAGATATACATGGTTCGACAAAGGTGCCTACGTCCACGGTGGTGCAGTCAGTATTATTTCTATGTAGTTCGGAGAGTGATTACAGAGAATACGATGTGTACTTTGCCCCGGACCTAGGGTTTGATAAATGCATGTTTATTCTAGTGAGTGGGGGTGTGGGACTCCCTCACATTTCCCATCCCCTTCTAGAGTGCCTCTTAATGGGAACGTGGGAAGAGACTAAATCATAATCGGTTTAAGGTATGAGGGGCCTGGACTTTGGGCCGCTTCAATTGGGCTACTCGTCCAGGCCCATCGTTCTAAATTCGGGTACCCATAGTAATCATACATGATAAACTAGATTAAACATTAAGAGAAGATGTACAATAGTGATGGTATTCGGCCCGAACATTTGATGGATTAGTGATTCTTCTCATTAGATAAAGAGAACCAAGTACCGTTGTTATCTAGAGTTACACAATTAAGAACTAAATTTGAGCTTAAGATATTATTTCCAAAGATTTAACAAATATTTTTTCCAGAAGTTATTTTTACTTAAAATATATTAGTAATATTCTTCGCAGTATGCACATCGAATTAGAATTTAAAGATCAGGCGAGCATTGGATTTTTTTTCATTTGCATAACTCACACGTTGATGGTATTCTAAAACCATTAGCTTGTAGCTTATCTTCGGTATGAAGTCTCTCATGGATTAGCTTCTTAGTAAAAACAAAATTCAAGGTGAGATAGGCATTTATCGTTAGCCTCAAAATAAGGCTTTACAACTGCAAGATCATTTAGGAAATGAAATGCATCCCTATAAGAAAATTTCCTATTGTGAAATATGGACAAATAAGTGTTTCCTTACTACTTTCACCAAAAAAATCGCCTCTGCAGAAACATAATTTCTTGGGAATACCTAACTTCAATAATAATTTGATTTAGAAGATAATTTTTTATCCAAAGATTAATCAATGTACCATTTCCCACAACCCACTCAGCGTGTAATTCAGTTATATTGTATAGTTGACAGTAATATAAACAAGTATAATTAATTCTGTATGAATCATTCCCCTTCATAGGACTAAATCTCTTTTTAATAAAACTAGACCACGAAAAGTCAGTTTGAAGTCTACTCCATGCTTGCTTCAAAACAACCTCTTAATTAAGTGTTGGTGGATATCTTATTCAGAACCCTACATTATCCATTGTGCACAAGTGCTTCCCTGAATCTATTACTAGTTTGGAGGTAGTATGACCGACCATATGAAGTTTATTATCCATTTTAGTACACTTCACCAACAATTTATGCCATTTGTAAATCGTAAAATTATAGAAAATTTTAAGAATGACAACTATTTTAACCAACACCATTCTACCATCAAAGTTTTCCTTGAAAAGTATCCATTTTAATTTTCACCACGTCATTAAGAGGTTGAAGGCGTATACACCATTACACCCTCCTTATATATTTATATCTTTTTCTAAATATTCAAGTTGTATAATTAGTATTGAAAATAAAGAGTTATCGAATTTAGGATTCAAATTCTATAGTGAGATTCTTTTAAAAACACACACATACATATACATATACATATACATCCTTGAATTTTATTTGAAAAGAAAGATGGGATACTTTGTTGACCCATAAATTTTGGCCAACAAAATGGCGACTGTATTGCATCATACATTTACAATATTTTAAAAAATTCAATATGCGCCTATAAGCACAGGGCATTCACTTGTGAGTATATATGAGAGGAACGACATGTTTAATAAAAAATAATGTGGTCCTATATATATCATTACCATACACTTTCGGTGAGTATCTAATCGCCCAAAACAATTATTCAAAAAATTACATAAACTAATTGGAAATATATTATTTAATGATTAGGTGTTTTTATTTTAGTTATGAATGCAATTAATGAAACAAATGAGTTGATTAGATGATGAAATTGTAGATGCTAAAAACTTATTTTTAACCAAGGTTTAAAAATAAATTAAAGGAAACAAAGTTAGGGTTTAAATCTATAACATACCTTATGGGATTGTCCAAAGCTTGATGCGAGGAGACAATGACTTATGAAAACAAGATGGGAATTTGTGGGGATTTACGGTGTCTTGCAGAAGAAAATTAGAGTTGATCAAATTTGTCAAGTAATTTATTTATGTGGGAGTGTGATTTGGGGCCAAAACAGAGTGTGTTATGTGGGATTTGTGTAATTAAATTAGTCTGAGAGAATGAGACAAAGATGGACATACAATAAAAAAATCAGCAGGCATTGTCGAGATGAAAATAGATCAGAGATCGAGGGGAGAGTTTCTAATTAAGTAAATTTCACATTAGGTCATACCCCTTTCCTTCTTCAGTAATATCCACCGACAATTTCTATAATGAGACAATATAAAGTGGCAAACTAATTCAAAGCCTTTCCATAATAAACAATACACATTTGTTGTTTCAACATTCACGAAAAACACAAAAAGGAAACAAATAATCAAAATTGGCATACGTAAAAAACCTCATTCTCAAGTAGATCCATAAAATTCAATCGAAAATGAGGAGAAAATAGGTAATTGATAAAGGAGGCAAGAAACACAATAAATCATTTAATATCTGGTATTCTGGAAAGGGTTTATTTTGTTTGCATAAAGGGGAACTTGATCTCCAGGTTGGATCTTTCTCTGATTGGATGAGAGGGTATCCTGATGAAGAGTGACGGAGAGGGAGATGGGGAGTTCAGATTGGAGTGTGTGTCGTCATGGGTTTGAGCGGGAGTTAATTTTTCTATTTTTCAATTAAACCGTTGTAAATGAACCAAAAAGAATTATTTAGGTGGTCTAAGTTAAAAGGAGATGTAAAAACAAATGGATGAAATTTTTTTAAATGGTTCACTTACAAATGATGTAAATTAATTTTTAAAAGCATCTTAAATAAGTGGTTTTCTTGTACGGAAGACAAACCAATTCACCATCAATTCACGAAATCAGTTTTGTTAGACCAAAAGCAAGTGTTTATCTTTTTTTAAGAGTTGTAATACCCATATAGTGTAGGGTCTTAATTTGATGATTTAAATTAAATCGTGAGGTTTTGATGATTTAAACACATGTTTTGGGGTAGTATTTGCATGTAGAATTAATCCTTCATATGAGTAGTATGAAATCAAATGATATGTGATGAAGAACATGAAAGAATTCTGGGTATTTTGATGAGAATACATAAAGAACATAAAATCTAGGGTTTTTCATGAATTAATGGATCGATATGTTCTTGGGTAAAATTTATATAGTTTGGATATATTATTTAAGTTGGAAATCACCCCTATACACTGTAATGATGTTTAGAAATGTTAGATGAGAGTTTTATGAAGTTTCATGAAGTTGGGTTAACGCTTTAATGGTGAAAAACATAACTACGTAGACTAGGAGACCTACTACTTTCCAAATTGATTCGACCTAGAGGAGAATCGATTCGGAAGACGAATATATTTGGCCTCCTGGGCAAATCCATACGATCTGCCAAAATTGCCAATTTTCCCTATTTAAGCATAGAAATTTTGATTCATTGAAAGGGGGGACTTTGGGCCATCCTTAAATTAGTATGTAGGAAATTGTGAATTACAGTAGGCCTTGGTAGGGTTGAGGATTAGTTATATATGAGATAATTAAGGTGAAGATTTATTAGTATTAATTTATTAAAGTAATTAACTCGAGAGAATGACAATGACTCATGGGGGTTGCGAATAAACCTAGGATGTAGAGTAGTAGGGTACGAATGAAGCATCTATTGAATTAACTTAAGGGGCCACTATGGGCTCTTCGATTAGGGAATAATACTTTTGAATATATAATATGGAGTAAAAATTGTGAATGAATGATATGGTGAGTATTCGAGGGATAATCCTACATACGGATTATTATTATAGGTTGAGTGTACGCCTATATGGATTATTATTATTGGTTGAGTGTACACATATACGAATTATTATTATTATAGGTTGAGTGTATGCCTATACTGAATATACATATGGATAGGTTGTGTGTATTCTTACTATGTGATGCTTGTATGTTAACATACCTACGCTGCCATCTATCAGGAGTTTTTTGTGCAGAGGGAGATCCCACCTTAACGATTCCAATGAGGTTTAGATTTGTTCCCCAGAACATGGAACTTAGGGTGGCTCACTATGTGCAGTGCATTAGTGAGACTAGCAGGTCGTTTGGGTAAGTTAGGTATGTGCATATCCCAAAGTCTTAGAATTATGTTTTCCTCCATTGCTATGTTTATTTGATTAATGGTTTGAAGGGGATATCCGAACCAATAGTCCTTGATTTGTTACGAGAGGTACATGGACTTAATAGTAGAGTGCCCAAGTGAGCATCGCAATGGCCAGTCCGGTAGATGCTAGATTATATATATATATATATATATATAGCAAAATGCTCATGCCTAAAGGCATGGAAAAATTGTCCAAAGTATTGGATGTATAACAATGTAAGTCAAAGATTTTTTACAACACAAATTTTAACATAATTTATAAAATTTGGACACAATTTCCTTTATTTATATAACTATCCACCCTGTTTAGAGATTAAAATAGTCCACAACAACATATTATAGGACTATCGATCCTGTCACAACAAATCACTTATAATATGAATGAACTTATTTTATGCATTCTCAATCACGTGCCCGAAGGCATGCACAATTTCTAAATTATCAATACTCTCCCCAAGTTATATATATATATATATATATATATATATATATATATATATATATATATATATATATATATATATATATATATATATATATTATAATAACAATAATAATTTTTCACCTTGTTTAAAAAAAATAGTATATCTTGGACCTCACATAAACTTCATCAACTATTTAGCTCACAACCTCATGTAGCACAATATACATTTCAAATTTTAAAAAAAATGCAATTAAAGCTTAGTTATTATGACAGCATAACATGTTGAGGCATTATAAATCTAATTGCACCCACTTGTGTTTCCATCTATGACTATAATATGCCACGCTGCTTGTATTGCCCATATCACGTCTTATTCATTCATCATTACAAAATGCTTGTACAAAATATTCATCTCCATCTCTCCTAAAATCTAAGCAAAAAAATTGTTGTAATAATTATATATAAATGACAACCGCTGTATTATGAGAGTATAAATTGAACAACAAATACTACAATTTTCCAAAACAAATGGTGAAAATGTAACAATGATTATGACAGTGTTTGAACTCACATTACGAAATCTTTCCCAAATCATTAAATTTAATCATAGATGGAATGAAATTGAAAGATTATCTTACTACTAAAGGATTTGAAATGGAATTGTGAAAGATTAAATAAGGGTCAATGACTATTATCACACCTTCTAACACAATCTAATCTCTACTATGAATAAAATATGCCACTACACGCGACATGGTGTAGTAGTATAAAACATTAGTAGTGGGGAATATTAAGTATAACCAATTAGGCCCTGTTTGGTTGCGCAAATTGTGTGATTATGTAAATTTGTTCATTGCGAATTAGTGAATTGGGAAAAGAAATAACCTAACCCCATCCACAAAAAACAAAATTATTTCCAATATCTAATAAATTCAAAATTACTATAGCAGTTAAAAAAAATGCAAACCAATGTTTTTGTACACTGTTAGGTCAACTCTTGAGGTAATAAAAATATATATATCCTATCATATAATCATGTTAGTAAATAATTTATTGTTATATAGTATTGGATTATAACTTCCAATAGAAAATAGAAAAACAAATACAACTATCCTAACAACATTGAAAATACATGGCAACCACACCCAAAACATATACACAAACTCCCATAAGATTTAAGACATAAAACCCATTAGATTTCACCTCATCAAGTTCATAGTTAACCTTGGAGAATTAAGTTCTTTAAATTTTGAGTTAAATGATGGTACAGTGCGAGTTAAATGAAGAAAGGGAATGAGAAAATGCAAAACTAAATGTTGATAGAAATGAATCAAAAAAAGATATGGGAACAAAGAAAGAAATAGATACAAAAAAACCCTTATCTAAAACATATAAACCACCCAAATTAAATAAACAAAATCATCTTGGTATTAGCCCAAAACGAAACCCAAAGTAAAAGAGGATAGAGAACCGCAAGAATAGTAGCAAACCACCAAACCATTGAAACACCTCATAAAAATAAATGTAGTTTCTTAACAACAGTAGCAAACCACCAGAACCACGAAAATGACCTAAAAATAACTTTAAACCGCATCTACTATAAAGAAATTAGATAAAATGTACTATCTCAAACCCAAAACCACAACAGGTCAAAAACCCAAACTAATGTAAAAGAGAAAATCTAGAGAGAGAATAAGTTTTATATCAAGCTATTAAACATAAATCAAGACAAAATGTCAAAAAATCAAATTCATAAATCCTAACAACATTTTAAGAGAGTAGTATACCTTTGATTTACTGAAACAAGGCATACCTCTATCGTGTTGTCTTGTTTCTTTACACCAAAGCTAAGTCCCATGCTTTCCTCACCCATGCTTGCCTCGCCCTCCTATTTTTTATAGCAAAGAAAAGTCCCATACCTTCACGTCCAACAAAAACAACTCGCAAATGAACCAATAAAATATAATTAATAAAGAAATAAATATTTTACATATTTACAAACAAAAACACAAACACAACCCCCCTCATTTAAAATCCCTTAGTAAAGGAAAGCGCTGGGAAGTAAAAGATCTAAGAAAATTGATGAAAAGGATAATAAAAAAAAGTTTCAAATAGAGGTGCATTGTATAGACAAATGACGTTCTCCTAAATTCAAAAGTGTCGTAAGGACATCCGAATGTGATATTTCCTTGATCTTTGGGAGATATTTTGATTTGGTTTTATCTCGAGTATCCATCAAGAAAATAGTCAAATTCGTAACTGACTACTTTTTCTAATTTTTTTCTAGGAATGGCATTGGGAAATGGTCTTCCATGGTCACTGCGTTCAGTCTACTCTAGTCTATGAAGACTCTATAACTGGTGGGTATTCGAGACGAGACAAATTCTCCTTCGGTGTTCTCGACAATGATGATACCTAATTTCTTAGGCACCAACTGTGTTGGACTAACCCATTCACTTTTAGATATATGGTAAATGGATCCTTCGTCTATTAGTTTGATAACTTCTTACATAACCACCATAGTAATGTTTTGGGTTCAAATGTCTCTACATTTGATGAGTGGGTATGACATCTTCCTCTAGGTAAATGCAATGTGTGCATATTGGCAGACTAGTCCATTTTAAGTCAGCAATGCACCAATCTATAATATTTTTATGTTTTCGTAACACGATTAAAAATTCAACCTCTTGACATTTGTTAAGAGATGCATAAATTATCACAGGAAATGTGTTGTCTCCACATAGGAATGCGTACTTATAGTCTTTTAAAAGCATTTTAATCTCAAGGCTCAGCATGGATATTCTTGACGGTAATGGGAAGGATTATCTTAGGGGAAGTTTCTGAAAGTAAGAAATCCACAACGATTTGTTGAATATATCCTCATTATTTTTATCAACATTGTTCCATTCTTTTTCCACCTCACTTTCCCCCATCATATCTAGTGTTGAACATTTTTTACCATCTCACTACCTTAGAGAATATATACCTGTATTTCAAAGTTTTTATCTAAATATATAAGTGTGTCACCCCTTAGGGATATGTAAATACATGTCTCAAATGAATTATCAAAATGCGAGAGGTTAAAGTATACTAGATGTTAAACTGATAATCTTTCATGAACTCAAGTCAACTACACCGCCTCATGTTAAGATCCTTTTGTGTGAAAAGATACTGAAGTTACTTGTGGTTCATGAAAAACCGAAACTTCTCCCCCAATAGATAGTTCCTCTAAATCCTCAAGTCAAAAATGATTACTGCTAAGTCCAAATTTTGAGTGGGATAATTCTTCTCATGGAGCTTAAGCTTTCAACATTCATAAGCTATGGACCGCTCCTCCTGCAATGAAACTCCTCCAAGTCCTCGTGAAGACGCATCGGTAAAGATAAAGTACTATAATCCTCCCCTAGGCGATGCGATCACTAGCGCTTAAGTTATCTTGTCCTTTAGCTCATAGAAAGCTAACTAACAGTGGTCATCCAACATAAATGACACTCCTTTATGAGTCAAATTCGTTAAGGTACTCGCAATCTTTGAAAATCCTCTAATGAACCAACAATAGTGACCTTCTAACCCTAGAAAACTATGAACCTCCATCAGTGTCATGGGTGGCCCCACTCCCTCACTGCTGACACCTTACTCGAATACCAAGAAATCCTTCTGTCGAAGACAATGTGACCCAAGAACTGTAACTCCCTCAACCAGAATCCACATTTCTCAAACTTGGCATACAACTAGTGGTCCCTCAAAGTCTGAAGAATGATACACAAGTGTTTTGTGTGCTTTCCTTTATTAGGGAATAAATCGACATGTCATCTATGAATATGATGACAACTGATCCCAAAAATATCTGAACACCCTGTTCATGAGATCCATGAAATTTTTTGGCGCATTGTCTAGCTCGAGTGACATAACCCTGAACTCATACGACTCGTATCCCATAAAAAATGCGGTCATAGGGACATCCTTCTCCCTAATAGATAACTGATGGTACCCCGACCTCCAATTAATCTTGGAGAAGTAGACTGCTCCTCTCAACTGATCGATTAAGTCATCGATACGTGGAAATGTAATCTTGTTATAAATCGCTACCTTGTTCAAATCCCAATAATCGATACATAATCTTAATGACCCTTCATTATTCTTCACAAATAGAACTGGGTCACCCCAAAGTGACATATTACCGTGGATAAAACCTTACCCTAATTGCTACAGAATCTGATCCCTCAACTCCCGCATCTCTATAGGAGCCATACGATACGACGCTCGTGCTATTGGTCTAGTCCCCGGTGCTATGTCGATAACAAACTCAATCTCCCGACTAGACAGTAACCCTAGTATCTCCTGAGACGAGAATTAATTCTTATGAAATAGAATGCAATGATCCAACCTCTTTTCTCACATTGAATATAACTAATCAAGCTATCATTACTCTTCCAAACACTAACACCAGTTACTTTAATCACATTATAACTTGTAATGAATTAGTGTAGATTTTAGTCTCTATACGTAATGATATTAGTTAAGATATAACAACATAACAACAAGTAGATGTTATTATTGATGGAGAGGATAAATAACTGATAGAAGATCTAAAACTTCCCCCCTCGATTACCTCTTATAGACATTTACAACTAGACTGAAGTTATTGTTAAGAAGAAAAACAATAAGAAGTCTAAAAACAACATTTAAATCCAACAAATGGATTTAAGATCTGTCAATAATATTTGTTACCCAAAACTATCCAAATGATGAATTTCTTAATTTGGAACGCTAGAGCGACTGCTAAAAAGATTGTTGTTAAAAGAGTTAATAAATTAAAAAGGATGCATAATTTGTATATTTTGGTATACCAGGAACCTAAAGTGGATAAGACCAAGGTTGAGGAGTTTAGTGGGAAATTTATTTTTTTATCCTTATGTAGTAAATGATACCAACTCAATTTGGCTTTTCTCTTCTCATGGACAAGGAAAACTAAAAGAGTATTTCAGCCCATTTAAGTGCGCTTCGATCATTTAGGAATTTGTAGTTTGGATAACTCCGAAAATTAAAAGAGTATTTCAGCCCCTTGGGGTTAGAGGCTTGGGTTAACTCAAATTATAGAAGAAAGAGTCCATTAGAGAGGAAGAAAAGAGGATTCTTGGAGCTTTCAACACCAATTCTCACCACCGACGTGCCAGAATCGAAATTGGAGAAAGGAGAGATTAGCTCTATCATCATATCAACAAAATCAAATGTGAAATTATAAGGCAAGTGTTTAACTTTCATGTTTTTGAAGAAGTTATAATACCCAAGTAATGTAGGGTTTTCAATTTCATGATTTCAATTATGTTCTTGGGATCTAGATTAATAAAACTCATGACTCGTTGTAGGATTTCATATAGAATGAATCCCTATATGAAGGTAAAATGAAATTATAATATATTTGGTGATTAATATGGAATCTTGATGGGTTCTTGGTTGAAGAACATGAATCTTGAATGACTTAGGGTTTAATTGATGAACACAATATGCCAATCTGCTAGAATTTTGACTATACTTTAAACGTGTTCCATTTTAATTGTACTTAGAATTATAGTGCAAGCCATAGATTTATAGAAAAGTCTATGTCTTATCTTTCCAATGAGATTTGAATGATCTCAATTGGGATTCTGTAGTGGGAGAAATTGAAATTTTATTGACTCGATTTATTTACCCATAATTACCAATTTTCCTTATTTAAGCCCCGAACTTGTGTATAATTCTAGGGGGACTTTTGGGATGCCTTTAAATTATAGTGAGTGATATAATGATCACCAGTAGTCAAAAGGTAAGGTTGGGGTTTAGTCATAAGGGAGAAAAATTAAGGCTAAGGATAATCGATCATAATTTGTAATGCGAGTAAATTCGGGGGAATGAGAACGAATCACAGAGAGATGAGTGAACTTATTATTCTGACCAATAGTGTAGGAGTGTATTAGATACTGATATTTAATCAAGGGATGACTAGGCCCCTTCGGGTAGAGATTAATCCTCGAAAAAATGTGATAGAGAGTCATAATTGTATATTGATAGTACGCCAAGTATATATATCGCATACGGAGTATATTTATCAGCTGAATATAAATCTATATGAGTTATAGATATGGGTTGAGTGTATACCTATATAGATTATATATATATATATATATATATATATATATATATATATTTGATGTGTATATCTATACGAGTTATAGTTATGGGTTGAGTGTCTACCTATATGGGTTAGATATATAGATCGTGTGTATATCTATGCGAGTTATAGTTATGGGTTGAGTTTATACCTATACAAATTTTATTCATAGGTGGTGTGTATATCTCTACGAATGATATTTATAGGTTATGTGTATGCCTATTTTGTGCTTTCTTATGTGTGTAAACATCCTGATGAGCCCATTGGGGTGGATTTTAGACTTGTGCCTCAGAACATAGAACATAAGGCCGAGCACTACTTGTGTGTATAATAGTGTGACCGGTCATTTGGGTGGGTGCGTTAGGTGTGTTCGTAGCCCAAAGGCTTAGAACTATGTTCGCCTCCAATGTGTCTATACGATATATGGTTCGAGGGTGATACCCGAACCGATAGTCCTTGATTTAGTACCTGATATACATGGACTTGATAGCAGAGAATGCATACTAGCACTGTGGTTTTTAGCCCGGGATTGCTAGAGGGGTGTGTGTGTGTGTGCACACACACAAACACACACACACACACACACACACACACACACACACACACATATATATATATATATATATACATGCATGTGTATTTATCCTACTTGTGTGCATAATGTAGGAGGGATAGATAGTGTATATCTAAAAGTGATTTAACTACGAGACAATTTACTTAGTGTGTGATTGTAATAAAGTTAGATTGCATATGTCTAAAGATGATTTATCTTGAGTAAGTCAATGAAATGAGTTAATGGTAACATACGTGAAATGTTAATGCTAGTAATAATAACGTACGAGACATGCTAATTATTAGAGTTATGATAGCGTACTCTATGAGCGATACGAGAGAGTTAGAAAGAAATTTAACTAAAGACTTAATCAGTAAAAAAATTGGGATACTGTAGCGTACTATATGGGCGGTACGGGGGAGCCAAACCTGTTAGTGGTTAGATAGTTATTAATGAGACCTAGTCGGGTTGGGTAGCATAGCTAGGTAGATGATGTTAGGCGTGCACATTAGTTGAGAGGTGAGGAATTTAAGGGAGTGTACGTTGAACTAACATGTGTAATCAATAACAACTTTTAAACTCTGATAAATACTTGATAAATATTTTCAAAAGGTTTTCTTGGGATTTGAAATGTTTGCAAAATATTTTCAAAACCTTTTAGGTGTCTAGCCATAGGGACACCAAGCTTGATTATCTATTCAAGGATACGTAGCTGCAACACATGTGGATGCTTGGAGGGTTTGGATTAGATGCTTTAGTTACTTTATTCCTAGAGTACGATACATTTCAGTGTGACACCCCGCCCAATTAAATATCTGGTGATCAGTCCTTTATTAGATTTAAAACATAATGTTAAGTTGGTTCATTCTTAACATCACTATCGAAACCCATTAACATATATAATCACTTAATTATTAATTAAGATAGTGTCAAACATATTTCATTTAAAGTTGAAACAAGAAGATTCATTTAAAAATTTCTACGCATCAAGGTATAAACCATAAACCATACACAAGGATATAATCATACTGTCTATGAATTAAATACTGAAATCAATAAGACTGGATAAAACCTCACAGTTCAAAGTCGTAAACTAATAATCATTACAAAACTCAGTCTAACAAAAAGGAATTGAAATATAGTGAGTACAACCTCACTAAAGGGAATGGGTGACACATGCCCTATTTGAAATATCTGAACCAGGAATAAATTAAAATGAGAGAAGCATCTAACTTCCAATGACCTATAGCTCCCACGACAGCTGCAGCGTGGCAGATAATCCAAGTATATGAATCCGGTGTCCCTATGGCTGAGCACCTATACTAATACATATATATGTAGCAAAAGAGAGAAGTGATGCAAGAGAAGGGTCAGAGCCCGATGTTTTAAAAATATTTTAGCAAGTATTTAAAACTCCATTAAAGCAAGTATTATGTGCATGTTAGTTATTGAACTCTCGCATGAGATTGTCACCTCTCTTCTATTGTGCACACTTAACACATATTCTAACCCATCCTAACTAGGATACCCAGGCCAACTAGTTGGAAGTCATCATATCACTATCTACATTCACTCGTAGTATATCCGTATCGCCCATACAATGCGTTCATAAGTAGTCTATCCCAAGTCACTACCTTTCATATTTACCGTCCCAGTAGTTAAATATTTTTCTCGTTAAGATTATTTGATTTATCTTCATTATCAGAGCTACTAGATTCTCATAGTAGAATTTCCCATAAGCACACACACACACACACACACACACACACACATATATATATATATATATATATATATATATATATATATATATATATATATATATATATATATATATATATATATATAGTCACATCATCTCTATACGTATCTATATACTAATCCTTCACCCCGGGCTATCACCCATTAGTGAGCCTAACCATAATAATCCTGCACCCCCGGGTTAACATCCATTAGTTCCCCGAACAACATTAATCATGCACACCCGGGTTATCACCCACTAGTGCGCCTCACAATAATAATCTAGCACTCCGGGTTATCACCCATTAGTGCACCTACCAATAATAATCTAGCACCACCTGGTTATCACCCATTAGTGCAAAAAAATAGTCAAAAAATAGTCATACACACATCCTATTAAAAATCAATAGGTATTCACCCAACCCAAACATATACTTGTATACGTATTATTCTCTCATAACTACATATAGTTTATTTATTTTATCCCAAATAATCTATGTTGTAGTAATTCATAGCTAGATTCATTACTGAGAGCTCACGAGTATTTCTCCTCACTCGAAGGGTACCACTACATTTACATGTCAAGACAGTAGATGAGGTCCGTACACTCTACTCGTCCAGGATATCATTCTTCCTTAACCTCACAATTTAAGATTCAAAAGGTTCTCCAAGGTTCTACAGCAGCACTAGAAGTCTGCAGAAAAATGAACCGGTCCAATTGAAATAAAAACGAACCGATCCTATCATAAAAACGAACAGATCCTATTTAAGAAAAAGAACCGATCCTGTCTTGTCAGACCTGTTCTTCAACGGCTACATTTTTACCATTTTTGCACCCAAAACCTCATACTTCATACCGAATCTTCAATGTGACTATTTTTATTGATGACCCAACATGTTTACACAATTTCTAACATCCTAGGATCATTCAATCATTATAAATCATAAGGTAAAAACGAAATCCCCAAATTATATCATAAGAACCCTAGTTTCACACTTTCGCATTAAAGAATTTAATTAGCACATATTTGTTCATTAATTTGTACTCCAATTTGGTATTAAATTCTCTTGCATACATGAAGGAATTAACTACCGAACCATCTGTCAATAATCATAAATTTCTTCTCCAAATTTTCACCCAATTTCAACTAAATTCATTATCAAATTTACCTACACTATCATGAACATGATTATTGCTAAATGAAAGAAAGTAATAAACACTTGCCTTAACTTCAAAGGTCTGATCCATTGATGATGTTGGTATTGGTGCGGTCCTCGCTTTTCGATCTACGCATTGGTGGAACTATTGGTGTGAAAGCTTAAGTCTTTCTCTAAGAACACCTATGGAGTTCTTCTTCTCCCTCTGAGTTTTTCCCTCTCTCTGACTTAGGTTTAGAAACTGATAGGTAACCTCTCACCCATGTACCTTTTCTATTTAATTACTGATTTTCATCCATTTTAATTCTCCAAAAATCCAAATTACAAAACTACCCCTACGAGGTGCCGACATGGCCTAAAAATATCCCGGAGTCCAAATAAAATACCTGAGGTATAGTTTTCTGACTATCTCAACCCTCCCGGACTCAACGGCGCACTCAGAATGACCATACGAGTTTATAAAAATAAGCACTCTTCTTATTTCAATTAATTAGTCCAGACACGACTCACACGTGCGTCCGACTTAAATTACGTCACATTTCCTATTCCCGACAATTTAACAAATTCAATAATTCCGTATTACTTATTCAATCAGTAATATTCAATCAATAAGTATTAACACTGGCACGTTAGTTAATATCTATCTATTTTAACCCGAATTAATTAACAATTAAATCTCATATTTTAATTCAATTAATCCAACAATAATTATATAACACATAATTATTTAAATGCTAAAAAAATACGAGGTGTTACATACTTCCCCCCAAATAATGGAATTTCGTCCCGAAATTCGAAAAGTAAGGAATTTTTGGTAAGGACAACTCCGGGTATTTACTTCACATTTCATGTAATTTATGATGTACCGCCCTTATAGTACATTACTGAATACCCATAATAATAGACACCTCACTGATGTTATAATTTACTCTCCAAGCCTTACCATTTAATTTTCACTATTTAATTTTTTGATAATTACTATCTTCCCCCTACTACTCGCACTAGTAGATTAATCAGTATTTAGAAATATAGGAATTCATCTTACTACCATATCGCATCAGTAGTTTATTCTTATTTATACGGTATATACTTTACACACAATATATACTATCAATGTTAACACAATTTTGCCATACTGCCTCAGCAACGGACTATGGAACTCAAGCCTGTAATTGGTTCCATGTTAACAATAAAGGAAAAAGATCCCACATCACTTGGAACCAATGACCTCATTCCAACATGCAACAACGAGACTCCAAATCATTTCAATCCTGGTTAACGGGCCCTAAATTCCTCTGGCCATAGTAGCTCATTTTCCTCCACCTCTATCCAATAAGCACAAGGATGATAAGATTTTACATATGATGCCTCAATTGGAGTCGTATCGATATTGAGATAAGGGGAGTCGTCATACACTAAGTCCACCGGTGGAAGATATTACTATAAACCTTCCCATTCTTGCAAATACAATATATTTCGCAATACATAACTAGAACTCTCAGTTTACCCGTCCGCCTACGGGTGTGTTAGGTCGTATACATTCGCATCTCGATACTCATGGCCTCCCAAAAACTCTTCCCGATAATTGAGTCATAACTCTCTCGACTCTATTAGACAAAATGTCTACTTATACCCCATATAACCTTACTATCTCAGGAATAATGGTTGGGGTTTACCGTCACACGTTATGATTAGTCCTTACTTGGTAGAATGCGAGTTACTCCAATCACCCGACCCATTTGCACCCGAATAGAGTCTTTATCCCGTTACGAAGTAATTTACTCTGTTATGGTCTAGGGATATATTCTCCCATAACTAACAAGAAATTTCTAATGATGAATGAAACTCTATCATTTCCTGATGGTCCACTTCCAATTTGAGCTTAGTTATGTCTTGTCCGTTTATGTCGTCACTATTATGGTTTTATATCATGATGTATTTTACCCTTCTCACAAACGCTACCACATCCATGACTCATGTGACAATTCACATCGTCGCGTGTCGTAAGTCCATCCCCCTCCCTTTAATGTCTTAGATTCTCGTGAAACATGGTCTCTACACGTCTTACTAAGTAATTTTCAACTTTCCCGAGTTAAACTCTATCATTTTTTATACCATCCTCATGGTAAATTAGGGAAGTATCATGCCTAACTTACCAAAACTATCAATCGTCTAAGTCCTAAAGTCACCACTTCTACATTCATTTACCTTGAAAATACGCATTTTGTCTCAATTTCACTTATGGAAATACCATAGTCCAACTACCTAGGGCACCCATACACACTATGTTATGTGCATTACAGCACCACTATACTAGACGTGTTATATATATCTCAAATTATGCCCCACATGCTTGGCATGACTAAATGGTAGGGTCCTACTCAGCTACCCTACCTTTTCCACCTAATTATATCTTAGGCTGTCCCGCTAGCCTACTCGTGGTGTCAACAATTTGTAACATTTTCACATATTAACCTTATACAACTCTATCGGCCTTAATATATAATATAGCCATTATCTCACAGTTATAACTACATATACGTGTAACCACTACGACACTAAATCCATGTACTAAAAGAAAACTTCTCCCAACTTCCAACGGTCGCTAAGTTTCATGTGTGGGATGTCTCGTAGAGTGAAATCCAAACAAGAAACCCCCCTAATACACTACTACCTAACACTACTGGTTGTCGAGATCTGTTAAGTCCTTAATCCATAACATATATCCCTGAATTCCCGTCTACGAACATAAAAAGTCTACTCATCCATTCTCATGTCACTAAAGACGGCATACAATGCAACGCTCTCACTATCACAAGTTATTAGCGACATATGATTAATGATCTATCTCTCTCCGCTCTACAATAATTCAATATACCTTGAATCACATAAGTAAAACATCCCTGCTTCTCGGTATTAAAATTGTAAGACAACATACTCACTGAAGTCCATGAAATAATGCAACATACATGCAAGTTCAACAGTTTTTCAGGTGATGCCTCGCCAAAATCATATTTTTAAACTTGATATATTAAGTACGATAGTCTTATCACACAATTTACTATCGTTCGAACCCTCGGCATCTAGTAACCATATAATATAATAATGATTTGTTCGAATATCATAACAATTAAAGGATCACGAATTGTTACGCAATACCATATACAAATATTCTATTTTCCCACACCTGCTCCTCCCCACAGGTGGCACAAAAGTCTTGCTACCAAACGGTAGTCATTTACATTATAAGGCTGATATCGCCAGCGTATCCATGACCAGATGTACACTTGAATCCCTAGTGTTAACCATTCACACATGTTATGACACGCTCATGTCATTGAATCCATCATTTTATCGTAAGGACGGAACAAATCTTCATTAGTCTATCCTGATCATAGGGTCCATGTATGTACGTTTCGTAACCCATAATTATCTATCATCGTCATACCTTTCGAATTCCATTCATTCATTTTCCTCTTTCTCTTTGTGGTTAAATTATTCTATTCTACGGCTTACCTGCCTCACATTGATATGTTGGCTCCATATCTCTAGGCCTCAATTTTATCCTTACTGGCCTTACTTTTATTCCATGGGCCCCATCGACCCTAAAATACAGTATACTATAATCGTTGAGGGCTATACTGGTCCTGCCCGGACCCACTACTCTTGGGTCATTAGTTCCTGGGCCCAATTCTTTTGACCGGAATTTTACACAGGTGATCTTACTTCTACAATTGTTGTGCCTTACCAGCATGGTTTGATATTCCCGTTCTTATCAATTCCACTTCTCATGTGGACGCATTTAATACTGGTAATCCCCCTCTCTATAAATAGGGATATTTCCCTTTCCCTAGTCCTACTAGTCTTTTTGGGATCTCCTTCTCTCAGACCTGGCAGTCTTAGCTCCCAGTTGTCATTTTTGTTGTACCTTTGGCCCTACTGGACATATGGAACACGTGGTCGGCCTCGCTGGTCTTGGATGAATCCATCGCCATTACGTTGAAATGGAATCATATCCTTTTAGTCTTCCCCATTAGGTATACCTTATGGTGGGGTTTCACTAACATTGTTGAATTCAATATTGCCTTTCGGCTAGGTATCGCAACTCTACTGGCTCCCTTTTTTCGGGGGCATTGACGTATTCTCATAAACGTATAATTTTGATGACATTAGTCGCACCTCCCATTCACGCATGGGCATTCAACTCACGATTCGATTTTTAACTTGCAGACTCTCTTTATCTTTCGTAACCCCTACATCGATTACAATGTTTGCTTATAATGTAATATTATTTTCTCACGGTCGGTCCCTACCTGACCTACTTGAGATAAGTTCAAAATATCTTCTGCATCTTCGTCTGACCAGTAGATAGAAAATCACACGGTTAACCCACACCCAATATCTCAATGTGATTGACTATTCTTACTATTTATACTGCTTCTCTGAGCTAGAAAAATTTCGTTTGAAATTTAAATTATGAGTGTCACTTCACTCTACCTTACAATTTTGCTTTTGTATTAGCTCCCTCCATTGGCCCATCACACTTAGATAATATCAATGGTGACTTATATCACGATCACCCTTCCCCTAATGCTTCACAACTTTCAATTGTTTCCTTCCTCCTGAAGTCCCGCTAACGGCCTTCGCTGGTCGTCCCACATTGTTCGATGTACAAAGTCCAATGAAACTCGCATGTGAATTGGATTCACTAAAATTAATCGCATAAGAGCGTAAGTTGCATACGCGGTGGAATACGACAATCCTAAAATAAGGCTATATATCAAAGAACGCTAAGCTAAAACGTAATTAGCCGTACAGATCCTAAAGGACACTATAACCTGATGCTCTGATACGACTTGTGACACCCCACCTAATTAAATATCGGGTGGTCAGTCCTATATTAGATTTAAAACAAAATGTTATGTTGATTCATTCTTAGCATCACTATCGAAAACCATTAACTAATATAATCACGTAATTATTAATTAAACTAGTGCCAAACATATTTCATTTAAAGTTGAAACCAGAATATTTATTTAAAAATTTCTATGCATCAAGGTATAAACCATAAACCATACAGAAGGATATAATCATACTGTCTATGAATTAAATACTGAAATCAATAAGATTGGATAAAAACATCCAGTTCAAAGTCGTAAACCAATAATCATCACAAAACTCAATCCAATAAAAGGGAATCGAAATATACTGAGTACAACCTCACTAAAGGGAATGGGCAACACATGTCCTATCTGAAATATCTGAACCAGGAATAGATTGAATAGAGAGAATCATCTAATTTCTAATGACCTACAACTCCCACAACAGCTGCAGCGTGACAAATAATCCAAGTATCTGAATCCGGTGTCCCTGTGGCTGAGCACCTGTACTAATACATATATATGTAGCAAAAGAGAGAAAAGATGCAAGAGACGAGTCAGAGCCCGATGTTTTAAAAATATTTTAGCAAGTATTTAAAACCTCATTAAAGCAAGTATTATGTGCATGTTAGTTACCGAACTCTCGCATGGGATTCTCACCTCTCTTCTATTGTGCACACTTAACGCATCTTCTAACCCATCCTAGCTAGGCTACCCAGGCTAACTAGTTTGATGTCATCATATCACTATCTACATTCACCCATAGTATATCCGTATCGCCCATACAATATGTTCATAAGTAGTCTATCCCAGGTCACTACCTTTCATATTTACCGTCCCAGTAATTAAATCTTTTTCTCGTTAAGATTATTTGATTTATCTTTATTATCAGAGCTACTAGATTCTCATAGTAGAATTTCCCATAAACACACACACACACACACACACACACACACACACATATATATATATATATATATATATATATATATATATATATATATCCATATAGTCACATCATCTCTATATGTATTTATATACTAATCCTGCACCCCAGGTTATCACCCATTAGTGCGCCTAACCGTAATAATCCTGCACCCCTAGGTTAACACCCATCAGTTCCCCAAACAACATTAATCCTACACCCCCAGTTTATCACCCATTAGTTCACCTCACAATAATAATCTAGCACCCCTGGGTTATCACCCATTAGTGCACCTACCAATAATAATCCAGAACCCCCTGAATATCACCCATTAGTGCAAAATAATAGTCAAACAATAGGCATACACACATCCTATTAATAATCCATAGGTATTCACCCAACCCAAACATATACTTAGATACGTATTATTCTCTCATAACTACGTATAGTATATTTCTTTTATCCCAAATAATCTACATAGTAGTAATTCATAGCTGGATTCATTACTGAGTGCTCATGAGTATTTCTCCTCACTCGAAGGGTACCACTACATTTACATGTCAAGACAGTAGATAAGGTCCCTACACTCTACTGGTCCAGGATATCATTCTTCCCTAACCTCACAATTTAAGATTCGAAAGGTTCTCCAAGGTTCTGTAGCAGCACTAAATCTCTGTAGAAAAACGAACCGAACCGATCCTCCAAAAAATCAACCGATCCTATTCAAATAAAAATGATCCGATCCTATCAGAAAAATTAACCGATCCTATTTAAGAAAAAGAATCGATCTTGTCATGTCCGACCTGTTCTTCAACAATTACGTTTTTACCATTTTTGCACCCAAAACCTCATAGTTCATACCCAATCTTCAATGTAACTATTTTGATTGATAACCCAACATGTTTACATAATTTCTGGCATCCTAGGATCATTCAATCGTTATAAATCATAAGGTAAAAACGAAATACCCAATTTATATCATAAGAACCCTAGTTTCACACTTTCCCATTAAAGAATTTAATTAGCACAGATTTGTTCATTAATTTGTACTCCAATTTGGTATTAAATTCTCTTGCATACATGAAGGAATTAACTACCGAACCATCTGTCAATAATCATAAATTACTTCTCCAAATTTTCACTCAATTTCAATGAAATTAATTATAAAATTTGCCTACACTAACATGAACATGATTATTTCTAAATGAAAGAATGTAATAAACACTCACCTCGAATTCAAAGGTCTGATCCATTGATGATGTTGGTATTAGTGCGTTCCTCAATTTTCGATCTATGCGTTTGTGGATCTATTGGTGTGAAAGCTTAAGTCTTTCTCTAAGAACACCTATGGAGTTCTTCTTCTCCCTATGAGGTTTTCCTTCTCTCTGACTTAGGTTTAGAAACTGATAGGTAACCTCTCACCCACGTACCTTTTCTATTTAATTTTTGATTTTCATCCATTTTAATTCTTCACAAACCCAAATTACAAAACTACCCCTATGGGGTGCCGACTTGGCCTAAAAATTATCCCGGAGTCCAAATCAAATACCGGGGTAGAGTTTTCTGATGATATCAACCCTCCTGGACTCAACGGCGCACTCAGAATGACCATACGAGTTTATAAAAATAAATTATCTTCTTATCTCAATTAGTTGGTACACAACTCACACGTGCATCCGACTTAAATTACGAATTGTCACATTTCTCATTCCCGATAATTTATCAAATTCAATAATTCCATATTACTTATTCACTCAGTAATATTCAATCAATAAGTATTAACACTGGCACGCTAGTTAATATCTATCTATTTTAATCCGGATTAATTAACAATTAAATCTCACATTTTAATTCATTTAATCCAACAATAATTATATAAGACATAATTATTTAAATGCTCAAAAATACGGGGTGTTACATTCAGTTATTTCATTTGGGCATGTCTCCCCTCCAGTTAACTCATTTATTTAGTTTATTAGACATTGTATTTGGGGACTCAGTTTTATATCATTAGATGTTAGTTGGATTTTGTTTTTTGGGAACCGATGGTTTATTCATAATTATTCTATTTTGTTATTTATTTTGTGATTGGTTCACATTATTATTACTGCATTGTTGGTTTGGTCATTTTATTCATTTTCGCATGTTGTTATTGTTTAAGAAAAAGATAAAATTTGGCACCAAATTTTTGAATACTAGGTGGTTAGTAAACTTTTAAGGTGTTTTCGACAGTGATGCTGAGAATGAACCAAATGAGATTCCTATTTTATTTTTGTAAAGGATTAATAACCCGGTATTTAAATAGGAGGGGTGTCACAATTTTATTTGGACCTTAGTTTGGATTAGCTATATATATATATATATATATATATATATGCAGGGTGAGAGAGAGAGTCAGGCTCTCCAACGTACCCCTAACAACATACATATAAACATACCCATTTTTTTAAAAACAGTAAAAAAATATAGTTTTCAACAAAAAATTGGTATACATGATCTCCATAATGAAAATATCATCTACACAAAAATTACATCAAAAAATTCAACTTGGAAGAGGGTGAGATGATGATCACAAGTCTCAACAGTTAAAAATGCATATATTCATCCAATTTTCAAATCAACCACTTCCAAGTTGTGTTTTTGGATGAATTTTTTTTAGATGGTCTTCTCATTATGGAGATCATGAATACCAAAATTGTTTGAAAATACTGTTTTTACTATTTTTAGAAAAATGGGTATATTCATAGGTATGTTGTTTGGAGGTATGTGGGAGAGTCTCTATGTGTGTGTGTGTGTGTTTGTGTGTGTACAGGATTCTGGGAGTTTTATGGGAAATAACTTGTTTGGATTTAAGTTGGTAAGGTTATGTCTGATTGGGACCTTCGATCTTGTAAGTTTAAATTGGAATTGGGATACGCGAGTGTTGATGCGATATCCAATATATATTATGTTATGCATATATGTGTGTTGAATGCAAACATACCATATGTACGTATTTGGCTAGTGGGGAATCTATCAGCGGGAGTGGGTTTAAATGAATTGTTGGACCATGTAGCATGCCTCTGGATGATGTAGCAAGTGGTGTGGAGATCGATGTTTTGATTAAGCTTTCAGGTGTTCGTTGTATCATTCAAGGAAGAAATTGATGAATTGATCTATCGTATTTCTTAGTATGTGAATACACAATGTTGTGACTGTGTGGAGAATCAGCCCCATTCTTTTGTTTGTGCATGTTCTAAATTCGTTAGGTGCATGACCCCTAGGGCTTTACTGATAGAAGCAAGAGATTTTCCCCGATGGTTGAAGCCTTTGTGTGGTTTATTAGAATTATTTACTTTTCGTAGCCTAGTGATGGACATGTGTTATGATGGGATCGCGCCAAATTAATGAGTTTATTATGATATCGCGTATACCTTACTATTTGGTTGACATGAGTTAAGACTATACCGAGTAGTACTCTTAACCTAGGAAGAAAGATAACTTATGATGTAATTGCAGGATAATATTTCATAGCTTTATTATAGGCTTATAATTTAGATTTATACATTATATCTATGGTTCGATATTAGTACTCATAGCAGATTATTTCACTTAAATTCAGGGGTGAGGTATCTTTTGCATGAGAGTTTCAGCGGGTTAGCCTGATTACATAAATAAGTCGCACGTTATTACTAGCTTTATAAAGTAAGTTATTTTTTGAAATTTTTGGGCTCGACTTATTTGTTAACTAAAACTATTTTTCATGTATTCCTAAGGAGGAGGAGTGGGGATGAGTAGTCAAACTTTCCATTCTTCGATTTCCAATTTTTTCATTCTTAGTGTAGGATGTTATTTCATTTCCAATCGGACATATGTCTTTATTTATTTAGGGATTTACTATGGAACTGCAATCGGTCCATAGTTATTTATATTTATATTTTGATATTATCAATTATTTCCATTATGTTTTATAGAGACTTATTAGTATTGTGATTCATGTTGGATACTGTTTATATTTATATCAGTTGTTCGTTTAATTTATTATTTTATGTGGTTGGTTTACATTATGCTTTACTAATTTTTATAGTCATGGATTCTGAGAATTATATTAATTAATTGAAAGTTCCCTATCTTCAGTGTAGATGACTGGCCACCTGATGTTTTAGTTGGTAACAGAGCTTCTTAAGTTCTAAGGTTGTAGGTTTTGTGGGATTCCATTGCTCTCTTGGTTGCGTTCTTTGGTATTAGACCTATATTATTAGGATTTCTTATACTCTATATTTTTTGTCATTAACTAATTTTAATTCTTAGTTTCCTTTCATATTTCAAACACACACGGTAGAAGAGGAAAAATAAGTGTCAATAGGCTTCCAAACGTGATGCTCAACCATAAAATTAGCCATAGTAGTAGCAGGAACAACCGACAACACATCCAGTTGACATAATTGCCATAATTTCTCAAGAAGTCACAACTGGAGTGGTCATCACCCTACAACACCTTTAACTACAGTGCCAACTCAACCACAATTATCTTCTTAGGAGAGGGCATGTGAGGCCTTTGCTAATGGTTACCCTCTAGAGTTCTCGGGGACAACTCATAACATGGTGGCATATCATTGGAGTGAGAACATATAAAGGAACTTTAGGATGATAGAGTGCACATAGACACATATGTTGATTCTTTCCAGCTTTAAGCTGGTGGGGGATGCGCTACCATTGTTGGAGTCTACCACCATGGTAGAGGAAATGAGAAGTATGATTATATCTGAGTTCTGGAGGTTCTTTGATGGCAATTAGTTTCCTCCACTAATTAGGTTTAGAAGGAGAGCTTTTTTTAGCTTAACGTAGGTGAGCTTTTTGTTACGGATCATTAAGAGGATTTTATCGGTGGGTTGACTTGGCGGATTAAGAAGATATTATTGGGGAACCCAAATTATACCACTTAGACACACAAGTGGTGAATTCATGTTTACTACACTTTCAATATCATTGGGAATTCCATAAGGGGAAAGGATAAGATAGGTCTAGTGGGAACACATCTAGAAAATCTCGCAAGATAAGAGGAGGTGGTATGAGACAGTCTTCTCATGCATAGGGGGTTAGTATTCTGAGGGGCAACAATTTGGAGATCAACATCATAAGAGGCACTGAGGTTATAACTATCATTACCATCAAGGCCTTTAGTTCCAAGGGAAGCAGACCTATCAGAGCCATCGGGGTCAAGGATAGTAGGGTAGATGACAACATTGCAAATAGCAGGGTAGGCATCATTAAAGGATGTTTTCGAGCACTTGTTTTACTTATGGCTAGATAGGGAATACAACAAAGAGGTTTCCTAAGGGAAATCATGATGCCGAGGGGCAAAGAAGTCAATAGAGTTAGCAGACACCATAAGGACAGTGCTAGTAGTTACCACCCCACCATTTATTCTAATGCCATATTTACTATCTCCACCATCGATTCGGCCACAGGGCCGATAATAGTTGAAGTATGTGTGTGTATTACACATTGCTCTAAAAGATGCTTCTGCGCTAGTTAAGGGAGTAAATGGTATATTACCTACTCATTAACACTTGGAACCTGCATTATTTGATACGTGTGCATCACATTCCTTTGTTATTGGAGAATTTCCTCAGTCAGTTGGGATACTAGATTTCGCATTAGACACTTTGTTGCATATAGATTCATCGTTGGGTCGGGGTACACCATATTTGATTGTGGGTTATGTAAGTGACCTATATTCATCGTTGAGTCATGTGAGTGCTCTATATTTTATATTGATATATTCTTGGGTTATTTGAGTTGCCTATATGTTATTGATTGATTGCTTATGTTCGCGCATCAGGTGTACTCATGTTGTTAATATGATGATAAATGAATGTTTATAGTATAACTAATTACGTAGTGATATAATTCCGATAACTACTAGTTCGCTTACTTATTGTATGGATTACATCTAGTAGTGAGTATTTAAAGAATACTAAAGGACATGATTATAAGTGAATATCTACTGGTAGAATATTCCTTAGGTTATAAGATTATATAAGGTAAAGTAATTGTGGTATAACCGTTGCATTGTGTATCTTTGAATAGATTTTATCTTATTTTGATTAGGTTATGTGATTTGGAGTAGATAGGAGGTTCAAAAATGAGGGGTAGCAGTAATTCCCTATAATAACTACAGAAGGGAGGTGTGACCATAGTACGATGATTAATGAGTTGGTAGAATGATTTATTTGGATTCGAAATGACAGGAGATATAACCTAGTGGTTATTGTTTATTCGTTTATTTATGGTATTCTGAGATGGGATATCCAAGGACTTGAGGTATCATATTATATATGGGTGAACCCTATAGTGGTGTAGTATATCGAGTATTAGCATGACACTCTCATTAATGGATGTGTGGGAATGTTGGTTATTGTCATATTACGAAGTTAAGATTAGAAGTGATTAAGGAGTATTAGTTATAATGTCCTCGGAGATAGGTATAAGTGATTAAAGAGTACTTTGGATGCAATGATTAGAGGTTAGTGATAGAAGTCCAATAACCGTTAGATCTTGATGACCAACCGATTTAGATAAAATTATTTCCACAAGTTTTCTTGGTTGGATTTTTATGCCTTACGCATGAAGTCTAATGCCAGTTGGGAGTAAGGAGATGACGTGATATTGTAACGCTTAATTCTGTAATGGATCTTAACATTGGTTGATAGAGCTAGGTATTTAGATAAGAATAAAGGTTTGAGTGGTTAGTGTCTGAGTAATAGATGGATGGTGATGGTCTTAGTAGCTCGTATACAAGAACATAATTCCTTACAATTAGATGTATCTAGTATTTAATGCTTATCTTAAGGTTAGGAATTATCATTTGAGCGAAACTTCATGATTTGGAATTCTATTACTTTCCACTTGAGGAACAGGTAATTTTTTTTTTATTTGAAGACTCGTATTTTGGGCATCTTAAGGATCACATGGTTTTAATATAATATATTCTCAAAACTGTTAGGTTAAGTAGAATATTTTTTGTAATGGGTTTGAACCCGCTTTCATTTACTAACATTTTTAAAATTTGTATAGGGACCAAGGGTTGTATTTAGCATCACTGAGTCCTTAGTATTAATTATATACCTAAGGATATGTGCACCATAGAGTTTATTATTTCAGTTATATAGTGTTTGGATACTTTATTTATTCAGTTTCATAGTTTCCTTATGAGGATTATACTTTCATTCGGTTGTTCAAGTTGTATTAAAAGGAGTTGTAATGCGATTTTGTTTGTATCGGTTTATTCTTATTCAATTATATATTTTATACACGTGGATATTCTGTTTTTATTTATCGTCACATTCGTATGGTTTGAGTTTAGCCATATTCATTTGCACTCATATGATATTCAAAAGGCTTAAAATGTTATTAATTTATTGACTACCATAAATTGAATATTTATAACTAATTAATCGAAATATGAAATTTACGAGGCATCTCATAAAATATATATACCTAAAACGGACCGTAGTTAACAAACCTCAAAAATGGTAAAAAATATTTTTGAGTTATTTTTTTTATTGTTTTTAAACATTTCAAAGAACCGATAAGAAAAATCAACTCAAAATGAATTTTTTCTATTTTCAAAAAATTGATCAAAATATGTCAGTGTTTATGTTTCTTAACAGCTAACATATAGTGACCGATTTTTTTAAAGTAGTAAAAAATTACTATTTTTAAAAAATGCTCTATTTATTAGGTCTGTTAATTGGGGTCCGCTTTAGAAACGTGTTATATATATGGATTCCCGATGTTTGTGATAATGAAGACGATGAAATATCATCAAAATTTCTCGAAGAGATGGAATCTAGAAGTGTTTGGCAACATTCATGATAATGTTAAAATAGCTACTAAGAAGCTAACACTGATTCAATAAAATATTGACAGTTTTGGACACTTGAAAGAAAGTTCTTAACAAAGCAGTAGTTGAAGCTTAAAGGGACTTAATGGATGCCTTGTGTCAGGAGGAATCTTTTTGGAAGGAAAAATTGAAGATTAAGTAACTTATAGAAGGAGATCGAAATTCTCATTTTTCTCACAAAATGGCTAAACAAAGAGTCATTAGAAGGTTCATCATTAGTCTGAAGCATAATGGAGTATTGGTTTCAGATTCTTCTCAACTGCAAGCTATGATTGTGAATCATTTCTCATCCTTACATAGGGGTGGGGATAATTCGGTGGATAATAGGCCCATCTCATTTGTGGTCCCTCAGATTATCTCAAGTGATGATAATTCTGGAACGGTTGTCACCGCCATTGCCCTTATGCTCTTTATTTTTAGACTTGTCGACGTCCACCTTAGTGTCTTTATCCATATTCTTCTTTGCAGCCATAGCTTCCTCGGCATTCATGATTTTGGCCGCTTTTGCCATCAACTCTGACATAGTTTTAGGTGGATCTTTCGCCAAGGTGTAATACAATTTATTAGGCAACAACCCACTCATCAAGGCGGTGATTGCTGTCTTTTCTTCGTAATCTATGACTTCCAGCTTCTCGTTATTGAAACGAGTTATGTAATCTCTAGTACTCTCACCAGATTTTTTTCTAACACTTAACAAGTGTGCTACTCGTTTTACCTGCTTTGCTCCAAAACAGAAATTACCGATGAACAACTCGGCCAACTGAAAGAAAGTTGAAATCTTACCCCGAGGAAGATTGTTGTACCATATCTGCGCAGCTCCAGTAAGAATTCCTGAGAACGCTCTGCATCTCATCTCGTCGGGGATGACATAGATGTCGGCATCAGCTTGATATTGCTCTATGTGAAGAACAGGATCTGTCTTTCCATCATATTTGGGGGTCACTACTGGTGCTTTAACCATTGACGGTGTAGGAAAATTCACAATGGCCTGGACAAAAGGTGTCCCTTGAACAAAAGTTCGTTGTAGGGGATTCTTCGCCTTAGCAATTTCTCCCAATCTATCCTCTAACCGCTGAAGGGATCCTTTCCACGCTTCATTTCCCTCCTCAGGCCTATTGGTTCGAGCAATAGATCGTTCTGAAGTAGCCTCCTGAGATTTATCTTGACGAGCAACAGGTCGTGATTGTGCTGATCCTTCTCTTAGATCTGATGGTTGTCGAAAACTCCTCGACATGGTCTTAGGTGGATTCCTATTCCTCCTAGGGCCTAATCGACTGAAAGGAGACACCCTACTCAGTCTTTCTAAGGCACTGGGTCTTTCTAGAGAGAGGGTGATACGTTGATCAGTATCTGTAGCCCTTATTGACGAAGTTCGCCCAGGTTGATAAGAGAAATCATCAGACTCCTCATTACGATATGACTCAGTACGCCTGGATCGTGAAGAAAGTAAATAAGTTTGCCTTTGACCGCTTTGCTATCCTGAACGTGCAGGTGCACCGCCATGAAGGGTTTGTATGAGTTGCCTCATTGTTTCTTGCATCGCGGTTTGTCCTTGAGCCAGATTCGTCATAATCCCGTCTAGATCTGGAGGTGCAGAGGGATTTGGAGGATTTCCAGTATTTCTACCATTTCGATTGCTAGATTCTGGATTATCCGCCATTGATGATGAATGATTTTTGGTGAAAAACGATAATAACAATATTTCCCACAGACGGCGCCAATCTGTTGATGTAAAAAATTAGATCGCTCTAATTATTCAATCACAGATAAATAAAATGAGACAAATATTTTTAAAGTGGTTCAGCCTTATATGAATGGCCTACGTCCACTGTTATGTTATTGATGAGTGTTTGGGAATTCTCGAGTACCAGTTCTATCAAG